>JACJUM010003053.1:4457545-4469742 GCA_020976665.1 Heortia vitessoides
CTGTAGCACAGTTTAATACTAGCACAGCTGCCAACGATCACTTCTTACATGATTGTATTCTATATTCATATGCATTGATTATGTCTGGATTAAACTAACTTGAAAAAATTAAGTACCAATAATTCATTAAATTGAATAATAAAAAATCAAGCAAGATCATTCTCTTGCATGCAATAGACAACTGACGTTCACTTTATTTGTGTGTCACTTAAACATCTTAATAGTAATTTTAATCTATTTCTAGCGTATTTTGTATAAAAGAATTAACTTCATGCTCTTGTTTTCCACAACTGAGGTTGACCTCTTACAAAGGTCATCTGCATTGATACCTTTCTCTTAACTATTTCTACCGCCAAATAGCAGTATACACGTTGCTATAATCCGGATTGAGGGTGAGAGAGGGCAGTGAAATTAATGGGTAAATGTGACTTAGTATCTTCAGTTCACTGAAGTTCACTGAAGTTCGTTGTGGTATCAGAAGCGTGTATAGGTTGCGGTCACGTTTACCAGTAAGGGGACCGTATACTTGTTTGCTGACTTCATAATTTAAGATGCAAAATAAATAACTTTGTCACATTTCTCGCTCAGCCGTTTTTATTTTCAAATTTATTATATACATGACTTATTATAAAAACACTTGTAATACCCTAGTTGTCTGATGTCCGTAACACAAGTCCATCGAGCTATAAAAAAAAGAATAAGAAATTAGCACAGGATGACGAACAAATATTCTGTTTTATGCTATGTACAGAAGATAAGAATTAAGGCCAGCCTTCGCATCATTTGTTTAAATAAATGCAACATTGTATAATTAGTTTAAACATACAAACTTTATCATTAATTTGTAAGTTAATTAAAACCGATCAAAGGTCTGCTATCACTTCAAACATGCACTTAATGGAGCTATTTAAAGGGTAAATATTTATCCTTTAAAAGATAATGCTTTTAAGTGGAATATTTTAGTGGATTATATTAAGAGTATATTAAGTGGATAGCAAAGAGGAATTGACTAAATAAACTCATTAAAATCATTGTTGGTTCCTCACCCTCAGCTATTTATATAGCCAAATAGTACTTTACGCGTTGCTGTGTTTTTGTTTGAATAATGAGAGAGGCAGTGAAATTATAATAATAATAATAAATTCCCACAACATCTCATACATTGACCTGACTCCGTGGTAAGTCGCTTAAAGCACTTGTGTTACGAATACCAGACAACAGAGGAATCACAATCATACTACTTAAATACATATAATTTACACCCATACACAGAGCAAACACAAATATCATCATATAAATATTTGCTCCGGGTGGGAATCGAACCCACGACCCCTGGTGCACAAGACAGGATCACTACCATCTGCGCCATCGGGCCCGTCAACTTGTCAACATTACTTGGTAATGTGACATAATATCTTCAAATCACAAGGCAACACGCCTGATATTACGAGCGTCTATCGGCTGCGGTAATGCGTACTATCATGACGTACGGACTGCGTGATAAAATTATAGTTGCATTGTTAAATTCATTGTAAAATAAACATTATATTTACATAGTATCAAATTAAACTTCCGCTTTCTATTTGCTTCGACTTCTTAAACTACTCAAAGGAATTTAATGTCAGCAATAAATGATTCCACCTTTTATCACAGAACTTATTATGCCATAATTGTATTATGCATAACAGCGGTAAACATGAATTTCGCATTTCGCATATCGTCGCATAAGTTCTAACACCGCGCATGTCGAAGTTGGCAACTTAATAGTTAAGCCCAATGATAACACGATATTACACTTCTAACGTTGCAGTAAACGTTTTATACCGTGTATTGTTTAAACGAAATCTATTTTGCACCAACTAAATGGACAAGCAATTAGTTTTAAAATGATTTTATGAAACGTGAACAATGTTTTGTCAACATTTTAGACTTTAGAGACTTAAACGACCATATGGCATTAATCACACATTCATATCTCAAACTTTTTTATGATTCGGAATCATGTGAAGGAGTAATTTCAATATCCATGATAATTAAAAGACAGAAGTATCATATCGCAGAAGGTTTGTGTTCTGAATTATCTTCAGGCACTGATTTTATATCTATAATATTAAGCATCAAGCAATCACGCAGCATACAGATAAACATGCAATATGTATGGTTTTTGCCACGGCTCTGGTGTGGCATGGCCCTGGCTGTTCCTTGCGAACTTATCATCGCAGATGGTTATTGCTCACCACCTGCTCCTCAACTCGTAGGCCGCTTCCCTCTCCACGCCTATGCGGGTACATTACACTGTAGAGCAGATAAAGACTGCGTGGAGTCGGTTTTGGAACAATTTGTTTTTATTACTAATATAACATAAAATAAGAGTCCCTTTATCGCTCACTTTTTTATGTCATAATTTATTATAATGCATAACAGCGGATGGCATACAATTCATAAGAAATAAAATGCCAAATAAATATTCCAATTGAAAAATTGCTATCAACCATTTAAGTAAAATTTTGTAATCTTAAAAGTTTGCCATTAGAAATTCGAACTAAACAATTCATTGCAAATAATTTGTCGTGTAAAGAAAATTATGCCAAGTTAGTTCTGCCAAATAAAATTTGGAGCAACAAAATTCTGCCAAACAGTAAGAAACCACAATAGATTAGACCGATGCAAGGAGAAGGTTTAGATGTTTAAATGGTAAAATAACTAGTGGCTGCCCGCGACTTCGTCCGCGTCCACCGCAGACTTTTCGTAGACCTTTTCAAGGTGTACAATACTGTAGTACATTATTTTAATCTATCTCGTCGGGTTTAGTCAGCGTTTGCAATTTACGCACAAAATTATGTGTTTATTTACGATCCCATATTAGAAACTTTTGAAAACATCAGTGTTTCTCTGCTTTTTTATATATTTACACAAATAAGCATTTATCTTGGATCACTCTATCTATTAAAAAAGCCGTATTAAAATCCGCCGTGTAATTTTAAAGATCCAATAATACATAGGAACATACAGTGGAAAGTGAGTGTTTTATTCAGTGTAGAGATAGAGAGAGATACATATATTTATAGAACAGAAAAGCGGAAAAAACAATGATTTGTGATAATATCAAAAAAATCTTTCTGCAGTTAAACTGCTAATGCAGTTAAATATTTAATTTAACTTTATTTGAATGAATCATATACGATTAATACATTTATCAAAATATAATCGTTTAAAACTAAATATTAAGTCTAGATGTACAATCATTTATAAATGAACACAGCATACACAAACAAATGTAAAACAAAATATAATTCTTACGAGATAGCAAATGTAGTGTATTTAAAATGTATTTAAGTACACCAGCGTTTGCTTACATTGTGGCAATAATACCATTTACAACACTATATCTAAAAACTGAATGTAGCAAACATTAAAGGCAAACACAGCCTGCCACTATAAAAATGAAATATAAAACACATTAACTAACACTTAAAATAACAACGATCAAACACCATTTATATTGTAAATAAGAAAAATTCTAACAATAATAATTTAATAGATAGTTAAAATATGGAATACGAATAAAGTGTATATTGTACCGCTGGTGCTTTCAAGCACTGGTGTCATTCAGAAATGCAGAAAGCGGCAATTCTTAACACCTGCCGTATTGTCCGAAAGTTCTTACAAGATGATACTCCTTCCCCATATCATAATCCTAAAGTTCACTTGGCCTAAGTCTGTGAATTTTAGCTATATACCGAAACACCTTCAGTATTTTAAAAATTGAAATCAAAATATAATAATAATATTCTTTATTATAACCACCATAAACCATACATTTGAATAACATAGAAAAATGTACAACACTACAGTACAATAGGCGGCCTTATCGCATAGAGCGATCTCTTCCAGGCAACCTTTGGACAGAAAAGAAATACAACAATATTAAAGCAGTTTGTGGAGTATAATAATAAATTAAATAATGTATATAAACAATCAAAATATATAAAGGAATACAGCTAACATTTCAACTTGCTATTACAATCCAAAATTAAGTACACATAAGTAGAAATAAAATTAAATATTTGTAATCAGCCAACCATAAGTCAAGTTTGATTTGAGTCTGGCAAATGAATCCGCGTGAACGTCGACCAAATCACTGTGTTCATTAGAAGGCTTGGAATAGGGGAGCTAGCATATAAACCTGATCTATGAGAGACAAGATAGCAGATAGTTTCACTCTTCGTCTGCCAGCACACCTACCCAGATTTTCTAGGCGATGCCTGTGTCTAGCAGTGGAACTTAGTCTCTCAGTTTTGATAGCAATTAAATTACTACTATTTTGAGAATACTAGAATCGTAGAATAGTGTCGTAAGAGGTAAACTGAAACGAAACGACTAAAAAACCGACAGATGGTATAACCATCCAAATCACTGAAGGCCAAGTGTACAGGGCGGGGATGGGCAACAGCATCCTCGTCACGAAAGCTCTGTGATGGCGAACACGCTTGCCTAGCGTGGCAATTATGGGCAACAAACCTCCATTCTTGGTGAGACCAATGTCCAGCAGTGGACGTTGGTGGAGTTTCAATGGCTGGTATGATGAAAGCACTATATATTATGTTTGCAGGGTCAGCCAGTAAATGATATCTTCATAGCAGCTATAAAACGTCCACTGCTGGACATAGGCCTCCTCAAGAAAGGGGTATATTAGCCATAATAGCTGCGCTGGGCAAGCGTTTTGGCAATCGCAGAGCGTACCTTCGCGAAGCGAATGCTGCTGCCTATTCCTTTACTGTTGCATTTAAGCTACATACTCTGCTTCGGATATACCGCCATCTGTCGGTTACAGTACCTCAGTTGCTTTTTGCGACACCTGGTACAGCGGGAGGTACTATTCGACTCGGCCGGTACCATACGGCCAGTAAATAATATAAAATGCTGCAAATATGTAATTAAAAATATTTGTGTGGGTGTCTGGTTGAATCGCACAAACAATTGTTTTGTGATATTATTATGTCGGCATAAAGTGTTTGTTTAATATACAAGCTGCCGCCCACTTCTTCATTTGCATAATACCGTTTAGTATTTTCTGATATCTTCTTGTAGCACATTTTCTTAATATTAAACAACATATATCCAAATAAGCCGCTTATACACTTGTATTATGAATATAAGTCAACAGTTGAGTCACAAATATGACACTTAAAAACGTATATAACTCATAATTACAAAAAAAAAAACACAAATATTCGTCACAAAATTTGTATGAGGATTGAATCCAAGACCTTTGACACATAAGATAGAAACAATACCGAAGACGCCGAAGTGGTGGCGCTGAGCGCAGCTTCGCAAACGTGATGCCGCTGCCCATCCCCTACCTGTAGTATTTAACCAGTCGGTATTGGTAGAGAAGGAGGTACTATTCTACTCCACCGGTATTCTACGGCAAAAGAAACACTTAATATCTCATACATTATTGACCTGGGTCCGAGATAAGTCACTTAAAGCATCCCATCCTCTTCCTGTGCATTTGACTGTTACGGATGGATATATGGCGGCTAAGGTGTATGGATATAAGGCCTCTATGTACTCTGGTTGTACTCAAAAGAATAATAATAATAAATGTACACAACATCTTATACATTGAGAGTTTCAAGATAAGTCACTTAAAGCATGCGTATTACGGATAACAGGACTCACAAATATAGGTGATACTTGAAAACCTATTTAACACCTAGACGGAACACACAATATTCATCATGTATATATTTGTACTGTGCGGGGGTCGAACCAATGACCCCGAGCGCACAAATATTTAGTCCGTCACACGGTTAGTGACTACTATTTTAGGACATGACAATTCCAGTACAAACATGTCCAACCTTGCCTAAATACTCGCAATGTCCCACGTACATATGCCAGTATTTCCTTAAACGATGTACACATTGAAGGTTTTAAACAACTCTACATTATCATACAAACGTGTTATTTCGTGAACAGATTTCACAAGCATTTCGTTAGCGGCAGCTGTAGGATGTGCTCTTTTTCCCGGGAGAGTTCCCGTGGGACGCGATATGGATGAAGTGAGAGATAAAACAGAATTATATTTAGTTTCTTACTATTTAACACAAAATCTACGGAGACCATTTTGAAAATTCTTACATACATCACGCCTATGTCCATCAGGGTAGGTAGAGGCTCTTCACTTGTTATGATCTCGGCATACCTCTCTCGCTTCCATTACTCGCATTAGTCTATTCATACACGCTCGTTTATTCTTGGTACTTCTGATCTGGCATTTCTTTAATAGATCTTCTATATAATTAAGGTAAGTTCGTGTAGAACGTCGTATAAAAATCTTTCATCATTAAAAAGGTACGTCTTCATCAAATAATATAGACTACCTATACATCATCATCATCATCATACCAGCCATTGCAAGTCCATAGCTGGACATAGGCCTCCCCAAGAAAGGGGAATGTTGCCCATAATTGTTATAAATTAAGCGTGTTTTTTTTTTTCGGACGAACCTAGTGCTGGACTACTCAGACGTCAATTCCAGCGCCACTGAAAAAAGAGGGCGGGGCCTCTCATAGATGAGAGGTCCGATGCCCGTATTTATCCTGCGTGCCCCGCAGCCATGACCGCGCGTTTAGCGCGGTCGCGCCCGCAATGGCCCGCGAGATTAGAGCGGGACCGACGGCGCGCCCGAGGGCACCCCTAGAGGCTCGACCTAGGCTCGGCCGCCATCGTTGGAGTTGAATTTACTTAAGCGTGTTGGTTGGTTTAATCGCAGAGCGCAGCTTTCGCGACGGGGATGCTGTTGCCCATCCCCGTCATGTGCATTAAGGCTGCAACCTTTTGAATGGATATATCGCCATCTGTCCTGGAACGGATATTTGGAGCAATTGGAAATTGCAACGTAGGATAGATAGGAGTGTTCACAAACAATCTATAATGTCTTAATTTCAAAGTTATCCTAGATTTTAAACCGCATTGTACAGCGGTAAAAAGAATTTTACTACGCGCAATATATATAAAGATAACAATCATTTAAAATGCCAACGAACTAAAACCAGGGCATATACTTTTATCTCGAACAAACCTTGATAATGAGGCGAAATGACACAATTACAACCACGTTTATTAACTTAAACGTGCAGTGACATCAATTTATCATGCTCAGAACAATGTATATAAAAATAATCACTTAACATCTCATACATTGACCTGACTCCGTGGTAAGTCGCTTAAAGCACTTACAGACATCAGACAACAGAGGAATCACAAATATAAAACTTAAATACATATTTTTAAAACCCAGACATAGGACAAACACAAATATCATCATATAAACATTTGTCCTGGGTGGGGATCGAACTCACGACCCCTGGCGCCTAAGATATGATCACTACCATCTGCTCCATCGGGTCCGTCTATGTGTATGCCGTATGTCTGATATGATATGATGTCTGATTGATGATCATTAGTACTTCAATTTCGCCAAGTAGGTAGCAGAGACTATGAATCTTTAAATGCTACGATCTCGGCACACCTCTCTTGCTTCCTTAACTCACATAAGTGCTTTTATACATGCCATTTTAATACCTCTTCTACCTGGTTAAGGTATGTTATCCTATATCCATTTTCTTCCGTTCTACATATTTGTGCAGTCATTCTACTTTCATCCATACTTTCTACATGTCCAAACCATCTCAACATTCGTTTCTTTATTGTTGACACATCATCTTTTACTCAAACTCACATCATACATATTTCGTGCTGACATTTCTACAGCATTTATTCTACTAGCGTGCTTCTTCTGCCATACCCGACGTTTACTATCGTATGTCAGTGTTGACTCGTATGTATACCTAGGACAAATAGTCCAATTAGGTAAGACCTACTTCAAGAAAGAGGTCAGTCAATCTAACTCGGCTGGGTAGCGTTCAGAAGACTGCGTAACATCTTCTCGTCCGACATACCTCAGTGTCTCAAGTCGAAAGTTTTCGATCAATGTGTATTACCAGCGATGACCTATGGCAGCGAAACAGAGAGCAATGTTCGGAGTCTCTTTGCGCGACCGAATCAAGAATGAGAAGATTCGTAACAGAACCAACGTTACCGACATTGCCCGGCAGATTAATAAGTTAAAGCGGCAGTGGGCAGAGAATTTGGTACGCCGATGACCGATGACCAATGGAGTCGAAAGGTTCTGGAATGGAGACCACGTACTGGCAAGCGCAGCGTAGGGCGTCCACCCACAAGATGGACCGACGATCTGAATAAAACCACAGGACACAAGCTGCATACAACCGGTCCTATTGGAAATTACTTTGGGAGGCCTATGTCCAGCAGTGGACGTCTTATGGCTGATATGATATGATGATGTCAGTGTTGGAATCAACACTCTTCTATAATCAACCAGTCGTGCCCTTTTTAAAAACGTAAGGCTTCATTCACTCTTCGTTCAATATCTCTTTCATACTTCTTATTCCTTGTAAAAACACTTCACAGATACGCGAACTCTTTTACTTGATCAACTTTCATGTCTAATCATTCGGTGTTTCGGTTTATTCTAATGCAAGCACAACAGTCCTTGTAAAGAGATTGGAATGCCTAAATCAAATGGTCCTTCACTCCATAGAAGATATTTCTATATAGCTTTCTTTTTTTAATTTTTTTTTTCAAGTCTATAAGTGCAATAGACCTTTGCCTGTTGAAAGGCAAGTATTCGGCTATGGAGCTGAGAGAAAGAAATTGATGCATACACCCAATTCCCTTTTTAAAACCCAGATCTTTGTTTCAAAATCATTCATAATCTACTTATTAACACATTTGACAACGACGCTGAGGATACTGAAGACGCGGTAATTTTTGCAGTCTTACTTTTCATTTGCACCAATCATTTAGTACTTCACCTGTCTTCCAGCTCAGGTCGAAAAGGTAGTATAGCTGACTGGCTTCTATCCCTTCTCTAGCCTTCAGTCACTCTATCATACTATGCTGCATTTTCCATTTTTGATACTTTCACCTATTTCTGCCGCTAAATTGCGATGTTCGCGTTGCTGGGCTCCGGTTTGTGGGATTATATATCTTCAAGTCACAAGATTGTCTGTTGACGAACCTTTTGCTGGACTTCTCAGACGTCGATTCCAGATTCGTCCAACTCGTTAGTGAGGGACTCTGTGCTGTATTCACCTGCGTGCCCCGCGGCGACGATCGCGCCTTTAGCTTCGGTCACCCACGCAAGACTCTCGGGTACATGCAGGTTCTATGCTAGTCTGTTGTAAAAGTCTAAAATTAAAAAAAAGACTATACACTTGTGTAGTCCCTACATATACAAAAAACATTAAATCAGCTTCCTATTAAACATTAAATAGCACAACGCACTCGTCCCTGTGTGCATCCAGGCCCTGGCGCCAAAGCGGATACTGATCGCGATAGTGCGACCAGACGGATTCATTATTTTTAAAATCAGAACCCCAACGGCCTGTAACACATTTTCCATTTTTAAATGGAGTTGTTAATTCGGTTAAGAGAGTTCGAAATGTTTAATAAACAAAGTTTTGTACAAAGGCTTACAATTATAATTACATTAAGTCTGATGAGATAGCGAACAGATTATATTGTATAGATATTTAATAATCTTCTCTAAGCTCTTAATTTAAAACTTCTATTATAATCAAAAGATATTTATATAATCGTAATCATTGCAAGCAAGACTTCATTGGAAGAAATAATCCAGGTATTTCCAAAGTAACTATATCCCTAACGATAACATAAATGTATGTATTATCGCAAGAATATGAATAGTGTTTTCGGATTACAACAATGTGAAGTTTGTTGGTAGAAGTAGACGAGAGTCTTCACTCTCGTCTACTTCTACCATATCCAGACAAATTTTGTCTGTTTAAATGAATTCATCTGAATTCTTACTTTATTAAGTTTAGAACAACTGGGTTTATTCAAAAATCTTATATAATAATAATTACAATATGTTGACACATTGTGTGTTTTATTTCACACACTTCGTCTCGTATATTATACCGGACGCCAAGATAAAACACTTAAAACAATGGTCTTACTCGTCAGAAAACAAAGGAACATCAAATATAATACTTAAATACATATTTAACACCCAGACTCAGAATAAACAGAAATATCCATCACAAAAATGATTGTTCTCGGTAAGGATAAACTGTAAAAATATAGATTTTTAATGGTTTTCAACCTTTACCGTGTAAAAACATGAACAGAATACTTCAGCATATATTGAATGAAATAAAGTATTATAATAAAAGCCACGAGGTACCCGCAAAGTAAAATAGTACCTCCCTCTGTACCAGATATCGTAAAAGGCGACTGAGATTCCAAAACCGACAGATGGCGGTCTATCCATCCAAAATAGAGTAACTTAAATACAGCAGGGCGGGAATGGGCAACAGCATGCCCTGTGCGTAGCAACGTTATGTGATTGTCACAACGCCTGCCCTGCCTATACGCCTGCGACGAATATGGGCAAAAATCCCCGTTTGTCACCAGGAGGCTTGTGTCCATCAGTGGACGTTCTATGACTGATGATTATGATTAAAATAATAATCAAATAGCCTAATAATTTTATGCCAGTCTCCCTTCGTAAGGGTTAGAGTTTCAATCCTTGTGGTTATTTATGACTCTTGTTTTGTTTTGTGGCTGGGTGTTGCGGTTGGGTGTTTTTGTTAAATAATTCAAACACATTATATCATTTGGTATTACTATTTTATTGTAGAGGAAAATAAACATTTTTAAAATATTCCCTTGTTATTATGACTACATGATTATAAATAAAAAACCAATTTACTTGCTGAATATTATATTTTACAGTTAATGAACAGGAAAATATTGCGGTTAACGACTCTCTGTATGTCTTTATTTTAGTAATTTCTTGGCGGGCCCGATGGCGCGGATGGCAGTGATCCTATTATATTTTAAAATTTATATGTTGATATTTGTTCTGTATCTGGGTGTTGAACATGTATTCTCTATTGTCTGATGTCCGTAACGAGTGCTTTTAGCGTTTTATCTCGGAGTCTGCTGATTATATGAAATGTTGTGTGAATTGTAATTATTTATTTAACTTTATTGTACACACAAAAAACTATTACAAAGAAAAAAATTTCTATCAAAATCCCTACTAATATTATAAATGCAAAAGTACGAGTAACTCTGTCTGTCCCGAACCGATTTTAATGAAATTTGGTACAGACAACCTTTAGAACTTGAGAAAAGACTTCAGCTATTTTTTAATTCGAAATAAGGGTTGTGAGGGATTGAAAAGGGGTATGAAAGTATCGCTATTCTAAGAGCTAGAAACTTGAAACTTATTTTGCAGGCCATTGATTCGATATAAAAAAAAACATGACATTCAAAGTTTATATAAGTTAAGGTAAATAGGTATGGTACCCAAAAAAAAAACAATCAACGCGGACGAATTCGCGGGCACAGCTAGTATTAAAATATATGGATCGTGCAAAATATGATTTTAAAACAATCATTAGATGAAATGAAAGATTTAACGAAAAAAAATTTTTTAACCACATTATATAAATTTTGTTATAATCCATTGCACTGATTAGTCGCAAAAATATGACAAAAAGACAGACAGACTTATTTCGAATTTATAGTTAGTAGAAATTATGAGGACATTTTGTTTTAAAAGCATTGTTGGACAAGTAAAGAACGTTTCTCAATGCTTTAAAATAAGTAGAAAACAGGCAAATGCAGATTTCGCAATAGCCGCAGGGAATGGCGGTGCAGTGAACTCGATTGAACCGGTTTTAACCGGTTACGACCGACTCTAGAAATTGCCATGAGAGGTTTGATGCGCGCTCTGGGTTTCCCCATTGAAATAAGGTTGTATTGCAACGATTCATTTAATAACACAACGGTCATTGGCCAATCAGCGTCACATTTTTAAATCGTTTACATTTTTTGGTACGTAACCATTCTTAAAATATATGTATTTCGTCATATTTTCAAGTAATTTTACCACATCAAAAATTTATCCAGTATGGTCGTTTTAAATGTATAGAAATGTCAGTCTGTTATCCATCCCTCTTAATAATAAATCGACGGGCCCGATGGCGTATGGGTTCGACCACTCTGGTCACATATTTACATGATGATATTTGTGTTTGTCCTGTGTCTGGGTGTTAAATATATGTATTGCA
>JACJUM010003053.1:4469752-4531640 GCA_020976665.1 Heortia vitessoides
CAGCGGTTTAGTTGACTTTCACATTTTTATGTGCTACGTTTTGTTACAAAGACGACAAAAACGTCATTTATAAAAAATAAGGGGCATAAATAATAATGTTAATCACAAAGAGTTTAGTTTCAGTATATCATTATTTTATGAAATGAACATAAGACTTTGCTTGGAAGTCATTAGAAATGCAATCAAGTACTAATTGTATCATATAACGAAGATAGCATCCATACAGGAAAACGTGCTTCATAAACGTGATTAGGGTTGCCGTAAGTTATTCATTTGAATTAAGTTTCAACTCAAAAATCAACGGTTTCATAGTTAACTAGCTGTGCCTGCGATTTCGTCCGCGTGGAATAGTTTTTTTGGAGACCATACGTATTTACTTCAACTTATATAAACTTTGAATGTCATGTTTATTTATATCAAATCACTGGCCTGAAAAATAAGTTTGTAGTTTTCCGCCAAAAAATAGCGATACTTCCATCCAACTTTTCATCCCCCCTTTTAACCCCTTACAACCCTAATTTCAAATTAAAAAATATCTTATGACCTTTCTCAATGTCTAAAGATTGTCTATGCCAATTTTCATCAAAATCGGTTGAGAGGGTTTAAGCGGGAAAGCGTAACAGACACAGACAGATTTAATAATAATAATAATAATAAATTCCCACAACATCTCATACATTGACCTGACTCCGTGGTAAGTCGCTTAAAGCACTTGTGTTACGGACGCCAGACAACAGAGGAATCACAAATATACTACTTAAATACATATATTTTACACCCATACACAGAGCAAACACAAATATCATCATATAAATATTTGCTCTGGGTGGGAATCGAACCCACGACCCCTGGTGCACAAGACAGGATCACTGCCATCTGCGCCGTCGGGCCCGTCAAGTTACTTTCGCATTTATAATATTAGTAGGGATGGTTTAAAAACCCACACCCTGATTCTTGTAAAATCAAAACAATAGATAAACATTTAATGAAATGGTTGGTATTTCGATGGGTCGCTCACTTGAAGTCCTTAAAACCCTGCTATTCAATTTCATCATCACCTCAGCCATTGGAAGTCCAATGCTGATCATTGGAACACAAAAGGTGTTGAATGAAAGTTACTTATAACGGTAAGATTGATTAAGAGGTTGGTACACCTTAGAGAACGAACACTGATCAATTATAAAAAATACCTAGTCAGCTCTTGCGGTCAATTGAGGCTAAGGTTTTATCATATCAGCCATTAGAGTCCAATGTTGGATAGCGTGAATTTTACCCATAATTTCCGCGCCGGGCAAACGTGTCAGCAATCGTAGTGCGCAGCTTTCGCAACGGGGATGCTGCTGCCCATCCCCACCCTGTGCCTTTGAGCTGCAGTTTCGAATAGATGTACTTATATCTGTCGGTTCTGCTACCTTAGTCAAACAAAAATACATATACAAACAAAACCTTTTATTTTTTATGTGAGTACCGTATATACTTTCATATAAATTTAATGACATAACAACAGACACTTTAGTTTTATTATATATGTATGTATAGATGTATAGATTTTCAATACTTTTTGATCACCACCAATTTACTTAAAGGACAGATTCCAATTCCTATCTTCCTCTCACGAACGTAATCTCCGTTCTTCTAATACTCTCTCGCTCTTAACTCCTTCTCATCACTCTAGTTTTTTGACAAACTCTTTTACAGTGACAGCTATACGACTCTGGATCGAGCTTCCGTTAATTTTTAAGCAATCCCCAAACAAATTTATCCTGAAACTCTGTCTCCGTACTTTATGTACTGATGCTGCTTCTCCAACTTTATAACCCTATTTCTAATGTACGTTTTATATTGTTTATATCATATGCATTTATTGCGTTTACTTATACAAATATGTATGCCACGTTTATCTATTTTGTATATATATTGTGTGCACCACTATATATATTTATATATATTTCTGTTTCGTGTAATGGTTGACTGGGAGATAATGCCATCTGGCATTAAGTCCGCCATTTGTACATTTTGTAACATTTTGTGCAATAAAGTTAAATAAATAAATAAATAAAATACCTATAATAATATCATGTTCAAATGCAGTATCATATCTGTTTGATCTTGTCAATAATGATGTCAAAGTTATCAACCCTAAGTACGGGGTCAGATAGACGATAAAACAGACATTAAAGTAATAATTTCTTGTGTGTTCACGAATAGTTGCATATCTTCAACTTGAGCAGTCATTTTCTGAACATCATCATCATACCAGCCATTGAAAGCCCACTGCTGGACATAAGCCTCTCCAAGAAAGCAGGATTTTTGCCCATAATTGCCGCGCTGGGCAAACGTGTTGGCAATCGCAGAGCGCAGATCCCCGCCCTGTACATTTGAGCTGCACTGTTTCGGATTGATGTACCGCCATCTGTCGGTTCTGGTATCTTAGTCGCCTCTTAACGACATCTGGTGCAGTGGGGGGTAATATTCTACTCTGCCGGTACCTCACGGCAAAATAGAATAACACTTAGGGTACTTTTTATTTCGATTGCATGTACCCGTGGGATAGATCTAGCTATTTATTTTACTTGTTTTATTTAAAATAAATAGCAATATATAAAAAACGTGATCAAAAGCAAATAGAATGAAATAATGCGCGCCGGACGAAAGCATTCAGAGTGCAATTATGTGCATAATTAAAGACACATGTGTGGTAACGGACACACAGACACGTCACAACACAGTGGAAGATACTAACAGTACGATTTCGATGAGAAACAGACATTGCACCTCCCTCTATACCACCCAGACACAGAACAAACATCAATATAAATATTTTTCCTGTGTCTGGATGTTAAAAATATTTTTAAGTTGTATACTATTTGTGTTACGAGGTACCAGGTCAATATATGAGATGTTGTGGGAATTTATTTATCTATTTATATCTCTATGTATACAATACCTGTATATTCAAAGTTACGTGTCAAAGTGTTTCTCCGGGATGAACTTATAAACTACCTTTTATTTTTTTTCCTTATTATGTAAACCGCGAGAATAGTACCTCCAACTGCACCAGGTGCCGTAAGAGGGACTACAGGACCAGAACCGACAGATAGCGGTATATCCATTCGGAACGTTGCAGCTTAAGTGCACATTGT
Organism: Heortia vitessoides; assembly: GCA_020976665.1. Lineage (NCBI taxonomy): Eukaryota > Metazoa > Arthropoda > Insecta > Lepidoptera > Crambidae > Heortia > Heortia vitessoides. Next base: position 4,472,896 of record JACJUM010003053.1, read on the forward strand.
GGCGATGGGCAGCAGCATCCCCGTTGCGAAAGCTGCGCGCTGAGCTTGCCCAGCGCGGCATTTATGGGCGGAAAACCTTCTTTCTTGGAGACGCCTTTGTCCAGCAGTGGACTTTCAATGACTGGTATGACGATATGATGTAAAATTTGAAGCAATTTTATAGATAGGATCTATATATATATATATATATATACGTCATTCCACCCGCGCAATAACGGAGCGGGTTGCCAATAAATCTGACAACTACAATAAACACTGCGACACATGTTTTCAACTCCCAGACACAGCAAACACAAATATCACCATACCAATGCCTGTGGAATCTACGTTTTTTATACGTCCTTTTCGGCCCAGGCTGTGCATTTGTGGAATGCACTCCCGCTTAATATTAGACGCACGCAATACGCCTGTGTTTAAAAGGTTGGTGAAGGATCGCTTTCTATCATTATAGTTATATCTAATTATATTTCCTTATATAAATTCTATGTATTTTATGTATATAGCTCCATACGTCTTGCACTAGATTCTTGATAAACTTCTATTACCCATTCTTGTTTATATTGGGAAACATACTATTGTCGTTTCACTATGCGAATTCACGTTTTATGCCCTAGTATAATATAAATGCATTGATATTGCAACAATGGATATGCATTAGTTATTTCAACTAACAGCGAACTGAACAACTTAAATGTCACACAAATCATCCTAACTATCCAAATATTTGTAATTAGAAAGTTAAAACTATATATATATTTATATTATATGTATTTATTGCGTTTATTTAAACAAATATGTATGTAACGTTTATCTATTTTGTATATATATTGTCTGCACCACTGTATATATTTTTTTCTGTTTCGTGTAATGGTTGACTGGGAGATCATGCCATCTGGCATTAAGTCCGCCATTTGTACATTTTGTAACATTTTGTGCAATAAAGTTCAATAAATAAATAAATAAATATAGCTCCGTACGTGCCTTGCACAAGATTCTTGATAACAACTAAGTACCTCACGGTATAAGTATAAAGAGGCATGCTAGAGTAGTACCCTCCACTGCACGAAGCGTCGTAAGAGGCGACTAAGGAGGGCGGTATATCCATCCGAAGTAGCTCAAGTGTACAGGGCGGGTATAAGCATCCGCATCTCTGCGATAGTCGACATGCTTGCCCAGCGCGGCAATTATGGGCAAAATACCTCTTTTCTTGGAGAGGCCTATGTCCAGCAGTGGACTTCCATTGACTGGTATGATGATAAATCAAAAACTAGTTGTGCCCGCGACTTCCGTCCGTGTTCTTACATTATTTTTTCCGTAACTTCAACTTGCGCTTGCAATGAAAGCTCTCAAACCGTAGGTACCAAGAGGTAGCAAGGTAGTCACTTACCTCACTCTCCACTTCTATTGCCAAATAGCAGTACTCTTATTACAAGTGAAACTGTTCTAGATTAAAAGATGAGAGAGGTAGTGAAATTACTGGGTAAATGTAACCTTGTATTTTCAGTTCACAAGGTTGGCTATTGTCTATTAGCTACTGTCACGTTTGTCAAGAAGACCGTTTGCTGACTTTAAAATATATAAAAAATAAATAATGATACTTTTATAAATAAATATAAGAAATCGCTATTTTAGAACAGTTTTACAAATTTGTTCTTGTATAGATATACCGCCATCTGTCCGTTCCAGTATCTCAGTCGTCTCTAATGACAGAGGGAGGTATTAATCTACTCCGCCGGTATCCAAAGTGACAGATGATTGTAGAGAAGAATATTATATACTTAAGTTTCGACTATACAACCGCAAACGAGTTGAATGAATTATCAGAACAAAACCTTTTTACAAAATATCGCTCTCTTACATTATTCTGCTGTCAAACACCTTTCAGTAGAAATTTATCAGTTGCAAACATATCATTTGCCATTCAAAATTGAAACGTTTCAAATTAAATCCAATGACCAACATACAAATCTGAAACTAACAGCAAGTACTTTAAAGTCTATGTATACGCAAATGTGTTTAACCCCCAAAATAATTGATAAATACAGTTGACAGACAAATTTGTGAATATGGCGGGTTTCATCCAGAGTGTAAAAGACTGGAGTGGTGTGTCTAGGAAACCAACTCCAGAACACAGCAAGTCTCAGTACTCCTTGGTGTCTAATGGTGACCTGACTGAAGGTGCTGTTCAACTATGGATTGGACTGCCGCCGGAGATTAAATATGACCCGTCTTTGGCATCGCTGAGGCAGCTATATGAGAAAGACCAAGGTGAGTCTATTAAATACTTTTAGTTATTAGTTTCCTGATAGCTATAACGTGTCAAGAAGGGCACGACTGGCTGTTTATAGAGGTGTGTTGGTTCCAACACTGACATATGGTAGTGAATGTTGGGTATGGCAGTAGAAGCTCGCGAGTGAAATGAATGCTGTTGAAATGAGAGCACTTCGATGTGTGAAAGAAAGAATAGTGTGATAAAAGAACTATGTGCTAACAGTAGAAAAAGAAATGTTGAGGTGGTTTCGACATGTAGAAAAGATGGGTGAAAGTAGAATGACTGCACCAATATATAGAGCGAGAGTGAATGGAAGGGTTGGTATGGAATATATCACGAATAAGCGAGCTTGTATGATAGAACGAAAGAAAGAAACTTTACTATCACATATTGCTAAATAGCAGTATTCATGTTGCTGTTGCGATTTAAAAGGTGAGAGAGATAGAAAAATTACTGGGTAATGTGAGATAATATCTTCAGGTTGCAAGGTTGGTTAGTGATATTCCGAGCATCTATATGCTGCACTGACACTTACTATGACGCGGACTGTATACTTATTTGTTTACCGGGTCTAATAAACAAAAAGAAAACATTTGTATACGAAGAATAAAAGAACTAATGTAAGGAATGAAGCGAGAGAGGTATGCCAAGATCGTAGCAAGTGGAAATGTACCATCTATGTTGTAGTAAATCTGAACAATATTTTTAGTTATAAATTGTTTCTTCGGTCTTCATACGGCGATAGTTGATTATATTTCAAACAGCGGACACCTTTCTTATATTTCAATAAGAACTGCAGCGTTTCCTTGTGAGAATTGTTTTTGTTGTCGTTGGAACTTCTTCGATATTTTTTAAATTGAATTATGGACAAAATTCCCCCTATCTAGGATATAAATAAATTCACACATCATCTTAAAACTCATCATTATTGTTCTGACTCCTAGATAAGTCGCTTAAAGCACTTTTTCTATGGACATCAGACAATAGAGGAATCACAACACATATTATTTAAATACATATATTAAACACCCAAACACCAAACAAACACAACATCATATAAAATTTTGTCCTGTGTGGAAATCAAACTCACGACCTTTGGCACACAAGATAGGACTATCTGTACCGAGACGAGTTTATACTGGAAATATAAACAGCTTTTTACCGACCCATACCGGTTCCTTAACAGGATACCGAACGAAGAAACCTAAGCAAAGAATACCAAGGGCTAGGACGACCCAATCCAATTTACAAGTTGTTCAACACGAAAAAACGTATTCTGACAGTTGATCAATAAGGTTCATTTCCCTTTGGCATATTATATCAACTTATACTATCTTTTTTATTTTATTAGACCACGTCGACAAACATGCATGCGAGGAGTATACTGCTCATCCCTGCCTTAAGCATTTGATCTACACATAATTGAACTTGACGGGCCCGATGGCGCAGATGGTAGTGATCCTGTCTTGTGCACCAGGGGTCGTGGGTTCGATTCCCACCCAGAGCAAATATTTATATGATGATATTTGTGTTTGCTCTGTGTATGGGTGTAAAATATATGTATTTAAGTAGTATATCTGTGATTCCTCTGTTGTCTGGCGTCCGTAACACAAGTGCTTTAAGTGACTTACCACGGAGTCAGGTCAATGTATGAGATGTTGTGGAAATTTATTATTAAAAAATTCGGTTCTAGTACCTTATTCGCTTTTTACGACACCTAAAACAGGGGAAGGTACTATTCTACGCCGGTACAGCATGGTTTACTTATTTATTTATATCAAATGTTTAGCTACCTACGACACTTCGATATGCAATGTATAATTCTTTACTAATGTTAGCAGTAACAACACAATCCGCCTTTGAAAAACATCCAAAAGCAATTCTATATTTGATATCAAATTTGTCTGCCAACGTTATGCTGTTAATAATTAGCACGAGCGAGTTGACGGGCCCGATGGCGCAGATGGTAGTGAACCTGTCTTGAGCGCCAGGGGTCGTGGGTTCGATTCCCACCTGGAGCAAATATTTATATGATGATATTTGTGTTTGTTCTGTGCCTTGGTTTTTAATATATGTATTTAATTAGTATAGTTGTGATTCGTCTGTTGTCTGGCGGTCTGTAACACAAGTGCTTTAATTGACTTACCACGAAGTCAGGTCAATGTATGAGATATGTGAATTGATTTTATTATTTATGAAATTCTGATTTATTGGACTATTAAGTCTACTGTAATAGCTATCTCTAATTTTACAAATTGTTTATTAATTTGTTAATATACATATATGAATGTAGTAGAAAGACTGCACAAATGTATAGAGCGGAAGTGAAGAATGAAAGAATTGGTAGACGACCCAGGCGAACATATCTTAACCAGGTGGTAGAAGTATTAGACTAGAGTCTTAAAAATTCATTGTTAGTGAGGTCCGAATGTATGTGAAATTTTCATCTATTTTTATAATGATACAAATAAATTCCCAAAACATTTTATTTATTGATCTGATTTCGATAAATTGCCTTGCCTTAAAAACTTGTGTTGCGGACGCCAGACAATAAAGAAATATATTACTTAAATACATATTTAACACCCAGACATAGAACAAACATAAATAGCATAATATAAATATTCTCACAAAATCTCAAACACCAATCTGACCTGATTCCGTAGCAAGTCGTTTAAAGCACTTGTGTCACGGACTCCAGGCAACAGAAGAATCACAAATATACTACTTAACACCCAGACACAAAACAAACACTAATATCATCATATAAATATTTGCTCTGTGTGACAATCGAACCCATATATATGTATCATACATACATCACGCCTGTGTCCCACCAAGGTAGGCAGAGACCATGGATCTCTACTTGTTACGATCTTGGCATACCTCTCTCGCTTCCTTACTCGCATTAGTCCATTCATACACGCTCGTTTATTCTTGGTTACAGACCTGGCCCTTCGTTAACATCTTTTCTACCTGGTTAAGATATGTTCGCCTAGGTCATCCACCAACTCTTCCATTCACTTCCTCTCTATATATTTGTGCAGTCATTCTACTGAATTTATATATGAACATGTTAATAAACATATTTTATTTGCAACGAACCCTGGCACACCGGGCAGGATCACCACCATCTGCGACATCGGGCCCGTCGAAACCCGTCAAATGTGTAACATGATCCCAAGATGGTGGTATTTTCAAATGATACGTTTCTATTAAAATTGGGATGTTAACTTATTTCGACTGCTTGCCCAATCATCCGTTGGATGAAACTGTGTTCCTTCGCAAATGTTAAAGATTCGTCAAACCTAATGTTCACACAACTACGCTACTCTGTCAAAACTTCGCAATCGATATTAACCTATAATATCGAGACGTTAAATTTAAAGCCGTGAGGTACCGGCAGAGTAGGTAGAATACTGTACCCCACTGTACTAGGTGTCGTAAGCGGCGATTAAGGAACCGGAACCGACAGATGGCGGTATATCCGTCCAGAACAGTACAGCTCAAATGCACAGGGCGAGATGGGCAGCAGCATCCCCGTCGCGAGCTACGCTCTGCAATTGCCAACTCGCTTGCCTAGCACGGCAATCATGGATAATATTCCCCCTTTCTTGGGGAGACCTTTGTCCAGCGGTGGAATTCCAATAGCTGGTATGATGGTGAAATTAAAATTGACTGTAAAAATTGGACAGATTAGGGTAGGACAATCTGTTGCCCAGTGTACTTGAATAGGTTGGTTTTGTTTGCTGCGAATTTTTCTAATCTTCTATGTTTCACATCTCTTGTGTTTTTTCCTTGTTTCGATGGTTTTTTTAGTTTAGCCGATTTAAGTGTGACCGCTGTCGCAATCAAGTCATTTTATTTGGGTAGTGAATGCGTAAGTGTTAGAAATTTACATATTTGAACTTTACCTCCGGTGATCCGCGTAGAAGATTCAGGCTTATTGGCACACCATATTTTATGTATTGCATAGAAGAATACCAAAAATAAGGTACCGGAAACGACACAGGCGGTATTTCAATCCAATTTTCTTTTTATTTATTTAACTTTATTGCACAAAATATTACAAAATGTACAAATGGCACACTTAATGCCAGCTGCCATGATCTCCCAGTCAACCATTACACAAAACAGAAAAATTTATATAGCGGTGCAGTCAATATATATACAAAATAGATAAACGTATATAAAATAACGTTCTTCAGAAATAGGGTTATAAAGTTCGAGAAGCAGCATCAGTAAATGAAGTACGGAGAAAGTATTTTAGGATAAATTTGTTTGGGGATTGCTTAATATTCAACGGAAGCTCATTCCAGAGTCGTATATCTGTCACTGTAAAAGAGTTTGTCAAAAAACTCTAGTTTTTTTTATTTATAATTAGAGTAGCTCAGATGCACAGGGCGCGGATGGGCTGCAGCATCCCTGTCCAATGGCTAGCACGATGATTGATGATAGAGTATTTCAGATGTATCTATTAATTGTTTCTAATTATCATCACATTAAATGATATTATCAAAACTGAGTCATACAAATGCTAGTAAGCACGACGCTGCAGACAAGCATATTCAATTTATATATACATATGTAGGCAGTCCAAACCAGATATAACTGGCTCAAAATAGAATCGGCCATCCTTGGAACCCAGTCAAAAATATTGTGTTTGAGAAATTGAACTGTGTTACTACAACTGAGAGTTCGAAATTGAATAGCTAGCTGTGGTTATCGTAATTATTGTTCTTTTTAAATATTTTTTGCATGTTTGGACGCCATTTTTGTTATTGAAAAATGGGAGATGGTGTTGCCAATTACTTAATAATATATTACATTCAGAAAGCGTTAACAATGATTAATCTTAAAAAATATCTAATAATAAATCAACCTAAATAACGACGTAATATCCGTGAATTATTATATAAAGGATTACCAAAATTAACCGAAACGTCGAACAATAAAAGTTATAGTTACACAAACCGCGTTTAAAAACCGTTAAATAAAATTTTTGTTCATAACAGTAAACGCATATATATTGATAAGTTAGTCTCACTGCAGCAATATACGTTCGTATCATCACAAGGATATCATTAGGTCGTATCACATTACCCAATAATTCTACTGCTTTTCACACTCTTCAAACCGGAACACAGCAATATGAACACCGTTTTTTATCGGTAGAAATATGTGAGAACACGGTACCAGACGACTTTTGTATGAAATTTACGTGCAGTTATGTTTAATTTATAATAAGATAACAAATTTGTATTATTTTATAATACATACATTGTCACAACGGGGTAGACAGAGTCTATGGATCTCCACTTGTTACGATCTTGGCATACTTTTCTCGCTTCCTTTATTCTTGGTACTTCTAACCTGGCCTTTTTTAATACCTCTTTTACCTGGTTAACATATGTTCGCCTCAGTCGTCCTATACCAACCCTTCCATTCAATTCCGCTCTATATTTATTTTATAATAATACACGCAATAATATGTATTTCTAGAAATCTACACTGGTATTATATATATAAAGAGGAATATAAATTTGTATTTTTGTATGTAACGAATAAACTCAAAAAGTACCGGACTGATTTTAACAATTTTTTTATTAGAAAGCTACATTATCATTGAGTAACATAGGCTAGATTACTATAGAAATCTTTAAAAATTCCTATTAAAACAAACCGAAGGTGTATGAAAATTAGCCATAAAACGTCTTTCATCGCATACGCTGCGAAGAGTATTAACGATAGAACAAAAAAATGTTCGAGAATATTATGGAATACCTATATCAATATCTACAAAAAAATTTGCGAGACTGTATAGTATATGTCTAACTATTGTAGTTACGCCACCATAACTACTTTTTTATATTTAACAAATCGATAGAAATACCGATCAAAATCAGACCGTGTTATACATACCATTTATAATTTTTTATCCAAATAAATAATTTAATATTCAAGTCTGTCTCAATACCTAGTGATAACTTTTTAAATGATTGAAATCTAACATTCCATTCAAAAGATATTATGAAATTAAAATAAAAATACATGCCGGCGGCGGCCGCCACGCAGCGCATCGAGTAACTAACTCGACGAGAGCAATTGTATTTGGCACTTTCTCGAGTAGGATCTCCTGAAAATCAATCCGCTTTGTTACCACCTACAAATACCACAGCCAACCTAGTGTACAGGGAGGCTTTAAGATGAGCATATTTTTTTTTCAAATTAGGGATTCATGGTCGTTTTAATTAGCATGCTTATTACTTAAATATATGTACCTATTTATGTCTACCCGTGTAAAGCCGGGACGGGCCGCTAGTCATTAATAAAGTTAAATATTAAAAGGGGTTGAATGAAAGTTATTTATAAGGGTAAGTTTGATCGAGCGGTCGCTAGACCTTGAAGAACAAACACTGATCAATATGAAGATAATTTTAGAAAATATCTAGTCAGCTTTTGCGGTCAATTTATGCTAAATTTTCATGATATCAGTCACTTGAGTCCGCTGTTGGATAGCGTGAATTTTGCCCATAATTGCCGAGTTGGGCAAGTGTGATAGCAATCGCAGAGCGTAGCTTCGCGACGTGGATGCTGCTGCCCGTCCCCGCCTTGTGCATTTGAGCTACACAGTTACAAACGGATATACCGACATTTGTTGGTTCTGGTACATTAGTCGCGTCTTACGACACCTGGTACAGGGGGAGGTGCTATTCTACTCTGCTGTACCGATACGGCTAGTTTTAAGAGTAATTTGAGCACACAGGTCATTGAGTGGCCTACTTCTTCGGGTCTTAAAACTGAGCTTACAGCAGATTTTTGAGCGAGCTCACCAGAAAACAACCAGCAAGAAAATAGATGGCGGTAAAAGTTCCATCAACATCTTGTGGTTGGTGTTATTGCATACCGCTTGTCCTAAAAGTGAACGTTAAGGCAATTCGATTCAATTCCATGCAATTTTATCAATAATGCAATATTTAAAACAGTCAAGCTTTAGCAAAAAGTAAAGTGGTACCTACATAAACATAAAAAGCTGTTGAATTTTAACCAAAAAAAGCGGGGTCTAACACAAATTTTCGTACTAAATATCATCTTAAATATAATATAGTTTTTTCTGTGCATAAAACCTCACGTAGTGAAATATTGAGATGGTTTGGACACGTAGAAAGGATGGATGAAAGTAGAATGACTGCACAAATATATAGAGCGGAAGTGAATGGAAGAGTTGGTATGGGACGACCGAGACGGACATATCTTAACTAGGTAGATGAGGTATTAGTAGGCCAGGTATGAAAGAACTAATGCGAGTAAGGGAAGCAAGAGAAGTATACCAAGATCGTAACAAGTGGAGATCCATAGACTGCCTACCCTGATGGTACACAGGCGTGATGTATGTATGTTGAATGGAAATGGACACCTGGTGCAGGGTGGAGGTACTATTCTACTCTGCCGGTACCCCACGGCATCATGAAGACATTATAAATTTATTAGTATTTTGCCAATTATATATATATATATATATATATATATATATATATATTTATAAAATAAATGGTATGGAAATCGTTAATTTAATTGCGTATTTCATTATATACTTTAATATACATGACTATGTGTGGTGGAAAATTATTTCTAAACTTGCCGAACGGCCCGACTTCATCCGAGTATGTAGTAAATTATTGGTACATAGGATTTAATCCTGTTTTTAGGTCTCTAGCTCAATCAATTATATCACTTGCGTTGCAGACATCACACAACAGAGGAATCACAAATATAATACTTAAATGCATATTTATTCCTAGACAAAAAATAAACACAAATGGTAGTCTTAACGAATTTTGCCGCGCTAGATAGGAATACAACCGATTGCGACATCGACCTATCACCAACCATTTGTTTCTCACAGAATGATATACTTTTCCAGCAGGCAACTCCGAAAGTGTCCCAATTAACTCCAGAAGTGGGACGAAGAAACGTCTACCTCTAGTCAATTCTGCTCCTCATCTGAACAACAACCACGTCAGGTCGGAGGAGGTCTTCAACATCAATGGGGAACTCGACGTTAATGATGCACAGAAGAATAAGTCTGGGTGGGTCTGGGTTATGACCGTCTTTTGTTTTGTTCCCGGCCGATAGCACGACTCTCTTCTCCGTCAGTCGTTTCTCTTAGTCGCCCACTCAGGCACTCCACAGAACCTAAATGATACAATACCATTATTTTCATATATTAGAACACCGGGAATCGCGTGCAGTATCTGCCTGACTAACGAATAATAATAATTAGTGCGGCCGGGATTACGCAGTCTTCCTTATTTACAAACAACGATTTGGGTCAACTTGGTGAATCAAAACTGTTCAATGAGAGTTCGATACCCGGACCAATGTGACCAGTGGTTACATAGGACGTGGATGTTCGAGGAACACGGTTAAAATTTGACAAACAATTTTCTAAATTCGTAAATAGAGTTTTGCGTGTTTAAGGCAAATTGGTTTTTAGATTTATTTGGTACTAGCTGTGCCCGCGACTTCGTCCGCGTGGAATAGTTTTTTGGGTACCATACCTATTTACTTCAAATTATATAAACTTTGAATGTCACGTTTATTTATATCGAATCAATGGCCTGAAAAATAAGTTTTAAGTTTCTAGCTCTAAAAATAGCGATCCATGCAAACAACTTTTCATCCCCCCTTGCAACCCCTTACAACCCTTATTTCGAGTTCAAAAATAGCCTATGTCCTTTCTTAAGGTCTAAAGATTGTCTATGCCAGATTTCATCAAAATCGGTTGAGAGGTTTAACCGGGAAAGCGTAACAGACAGACAGACAGACAGACAGACAGACAGACAGACAGAGTTACTTTCGCATTTATAATATTAGTAGGGATGGCGAGGGGGAGGGGGGGGTATAAAAAACTGCTTCCGCAAGATAACCGAAACAGTGAAAAATAAGTGTAAAAAGTTGAATAAAAGAGTAGTTTTATTATGCTGCTGCCGTCCAAGCTCGCCCCCTTACATTTAATTTACGCCAGTAGAAAGGATATATGCCCTCTAGGTGTCGTAGGAGGCGACTGAAGGAGGAGTTAATTTTTTACTCTATCCTTACTCCACGCTAAATTGTTCTTTGTAGCTTATACTTTAGAAAGCATTGTATGCACAATTTCCTTTTTTATTTTTCAGCCATGTAACTGCATTTGCCAGAGATAATGTGTCCAAGGTAAGTTATGGATGGCATGCCACATCAGTATTATTTTCATACGAAAATCGGTTGGTATTTGTGTAGCATAAGTATTGTATGCATATAATTGTCAACCAAGGAACGTTATGGCATAATTGCGAGTTAATTTAGGAATACCTACCAAAATAAGGACATAGTTTTCTATTTATAAGCCTTTAAGTTTAAAACATAATTTAAAATAGCGCATACCATTGTTTGTCTTAATAGTTGTTAGGTATAATTTTATCTAGCATTTCTTTTCTATCCATAATCATGTCCATGCATAAAATTCTTAAGCGTAATTCAATTAGAGACAAGTTCTCAATTTGATATTATATATAATTTTGAACAAACATTGATTATATGATACGATTTATATCTAAAAATATGATAAGAAATACAATTATGCCTTTTTAGCATAATGACAGATGCCAAGAACGGTAACACAAATTAGTAATAAATGTCAAATGTATTATGCTAAAGCAAATTATGACGGAAAAGGGTCACTTGTTTAATTTATTAGTAACCTGTGGTCTTCAATTAGGGCTCCACAGATTCCAAAATTTTCTGCACAAAAATACTTAGTAAAGAAAATCCTTATTTCCAAAATTTGCCTCATTTCAACACATTTTGGATTAATAACATTTTTCACAAATGCAATTCTGACATAATATTAATGCAGAATATTACAGTATAATTTTATTTACCAAGAACTTAATTGATACAGCCACAAATAGAGTATTCTTTAGACTTAAAAATCGTTAAAGAGTACGTAAACAAACGTTTATCTTCTCATTTGCATCGCTGCGATATCATGCCAAATCGGATCTCGTTCAATATATAAAGCATGCAATAATAGATTGATACTGGCATGCCCACTATATGCCATGCAATTATAAACGCGTGTCGAATGATTAGTGTGGACTGGCACGAAGATTAAACAGCATTTATAATTCATTAAAAAAAAAATTATAATTAATATATGGACCATAGACGTGTCCAAATGTATTCATCAGCTGTTCTTGACAATAGGCTTCGGAATTGGATCAGCAGGGAGTTAGGAAGTTACGATGCAGAGAGTATACGTACAGCAACAGATCAAACTACCTAAATCTGTCAATACTTTGCAATCTATATTAATCTGTAAAGGCAAGTAATTGGGTTTAAAATTTACTGTACAAATATGGCAGATTTAGGTAGATTAATCTGTTGTTTACCGCGACATTTGCTACATTGCGACTTCCCTTATTGACAACCAGTGAGAACGTACTCTTTCACTCTTCTACTTTAATTGATTAAGAGATCGAAGTTATGGTGCTAAACTAGCCTTTGAGAAGAAACACAACTAGAATGAACACTTATTTTTATTACACCAGGTCTATAAATAAGCATACAGTCCACGTGATAGTAAACGTCACTGCAGCCTATGACGCTCATATCATCTCAAAGATATCACTAGGGCTTTGCCAACCTTATGATTTAAATATATAATGTCACATTACCCAGTAATTTTACTACTTCTAGTGCTGTACAGAATACAGCAATGAGAATACTGCTATTTGGCGGTAGAAATAGTTCAGAGTGAAGTTCTAATACAGACGACCTTTGTATATAAGGTCTTTGTCATGGATTAATAAATAATAGATCATGGCTTGTATTTGTGTAGACTGTATGCTTGTATGTCGACCTGGTCTAACAAAATCGTATATAAAGTACCACTTATATACTACATTCTTAAAAAAAAAAGTATAAATTTGAAAGTTATGTGGCCTCTTCAAACACAATCAAGCCATTCATAGCTTTGTAACTCCATTCGAGTTTCTCTACAGATGATTCAAGTAAGGCACTACGTCAAGATGATTTTATTGCTCGCTTGCTGGCTGTTCTTCACGGTGGCGTTCATAATGTACAACGAGAAGGAGGAGGTGGTCCGCAACTCTTCGGTGTCACCAGGGGAAGTCAAACGTAAGTATGTGTGTGTGAGAAAAAAAATTGGATTAATATCGGAATTGGACAATCAGCGCCATCTAGGGACAAGTGTTTGGACTAAGACACTAACGCCATCTACTGGCCCTCAAAGTATAACATGTAAAGCTTAAATTTTGAAATTAATATGTAATTGATTAGTTTAAAATAATCCACCCGATGTTGGATCAGCGTTGAGCATACAGACAGGTTTCGCTCTACGCATTCTCCATTAAGTATATTTACATATTGATAATATTAAAACGTCTGTTTGTAATTTGGAATTGACAACTTTTCCGTAGTTGCATTCAATGATAAATTTATATAATGTACTAACAAATAAAAAAAAATAAAAATATTAATTTATTCGATCGGTTGGTGTAGTTTAGCTAATTTTACTAAAACTACTTGTATTTAAAAAAAATAAGTACACAGATGTATTCTATGCATATATAAATACAAAAGGTTATTATTATTACGTTTATGTTTGTTACAAATGAACTCAAAAGCTTGCAAAATGCTGCATTGTAAGTGACTAGCATATTTTAAGCCTGTAATCTTACGGATAAGGACAGCTGCGAGGTGCCGGCTGAGTAGAATAGTACTTCCCCCTGTATCAGGTGTATTAAGAGGCATAACCGACAGATGGCGGTATATCCATCCGAAACAGTGTATATCAAATGCACAGTGCGGGGATGGTTAGTAGCATCCCAATACCAAAAGTTGCGCTATGCGATTGCCGACACGCTTGCCAAGCGCGTTTATGGGCTAAATTTCCCCTTTCTTAGGGAGGCATATATCAATAGGTGATATGGTGACGACGATTCTAACGGAAACGGGTACTTATATATGTTATATGTATATAAATATATAAGCACAAAGACTTGCCAAATTAATAATCAATTGAAATATAGACCAGAATGTGAAGTCTGGTACCTCACTCTCACCTATTTCTACCGACAAATAACAGTGTTCGCATTGCTGTATTCCGTTGGTAAAGGGTGAGAGAGGTAATGAAATTACCGGGTAAATATGACATGGTATCTTCGGTTCGCAGGGTTGACGACGCGTTTGTTATAACTTTGTGCGTTGTAGTAGTATTTTATAGTTAAGCGTTAAGCGTTTATAGGCTGTGGTCACCTCAATTAAGCGGACCGTGTGCTTGTTTGCAGACTTAATAATATAAGTATATATATATATAAAACTTGCGTGTAATGGTGTTTGTCCGGGATGAACTTCTAAACCGATTTTATATTAACTTTTTATTAATGCGTACCTACAGTTTGATCCAACTTGAGATAAAGGATAGTTTATTTTTATAAGCATAGTGCCTTGAGGTACCGGCAGAATAGAATAGTACCTCCTGCACCAGGTGTATTAGGAGGTGACTAAGGTACCAGAACCGACAGATAGGGGTATATCCATCAGATATAGTGCAGCTTAAATGCATAGGGTGGGGATGGGCAGCAGCATCCCTGTCAAGATAGCTGCGTTCTGCGACTGCCAAGCGCTCCATTATGGGCAAACAACCTCCTCTCTTGGAGAAGCGTATGTCCAGTGGATTTCTAATGGCTGATATGATGATGACGATGATATAAAATGGTCGCTCATTATTGCTTTTTATTAGTCAAATCAAAATCAGTAAAATTTCGATTGTAACTAGATAGCCTATCGATAGCAATTGATTAGGGACATTCCATCCAACGTTTAAGGCCGCAGATAATGTCGATAAAGGATAATATAGATTATTTGTCCTTCGTTACATGTAGACCTCCGATATTTACAATTCTATATATCTATGCTTACATCTTTAAGACAGCGCATTGGATAATAATATATTTTTTTAAATAGATCCCTCTATTCAAGAGACAAGTTTATACACAGATATTTATTTATATGTATAAATAAATAGCTGTGCCCGCGACTTCGTACGCGTGAAATAGTGGCTACTCTGCGCGCACGCAACTACAACTCGTAAAACGTATATTCTTAGCCCGTTTTTGTTACATTCTTGTTTGATTCTCAGCTTCTATTAGTTATAACATGAAGTTATATAGTCTCAGTTACTCCTCATTATATCAGCTATCTGCCAGTGAAAGCTCCATCAAAATCGGTCAAGCCATTTCACAGATGACCTCAAACAAACAGACAGACAAAAATAAAAAAAAATGCTTTTGTTATATGCACCGTGTTTATATCTATATGCATTTAGTAAAAAATAGTTATTTTAATATTACAAACAGACCAGCCATCTGTCGTACGGTACCTTAGTCACCTTTTACATCTGGTGTAAGGAGAGGTAATAATCTACTCCGCCGGTACCTTACAGCAAGAGAACAATACAACTAGTTTCCATGATTTTTTCTTATATTATCAGGCTAGCTCGTAGTAATTTTTTTTCTAACAAACCACCTTAGAAATTAGGTATATATATATATTACATATTTATGTACATTTAAAATTTATTATTTCTACTGATTAAAAGAAATACAACCTTAATTTTTTAATTTACACTATTTCTCATATATGGACCTGACTTCAACATAAGTCGTTTAAAACACTTGTATTATAGAAATCAGACAGAAGAGGAATCACGAATATATACTTAAATATATTGAACACCCAGACACAGGACAAATACAAACATAATTTACATATCTGACCTGGGTGGGAATTAAAACCAAGACTTTTGGTGCACAAGATTGGATTACAACCACCTGCGCCATCGGTATTACAACTATACTATTGTAATTGTATTTACAGATTACATCCTTCAGAAGTCAGATCCCAAGTTATCCTTACTGGTAGACCTGTCAGGTCCATTCGTACAAGAACAGGCTGAGAGAAACAAGAACTTCACCGACAGTCCCAAGATTGAGGTGTGGTTGGAGAGATGGATCATGAAGGAAGGAGTTGATATACCTACAGAAGGTGCAGTGGAATCCAAAATGGTGAGTTCAGCTTCATTATTCAGTTTCCTCCCAAAAAGGGGAGACTCGCCCACTGAGGTACGAAGAGACAATTAATAAATTTTTTACCCTGATAAAGTTTTCTCTTCATCATAAATTTTTGTATTAGGACGGCTATTATTGGTATAGACCTAATTTCCAATAGAATCAGTTGTATGCGACCTGCATATAGCACGATCCAGCATCTGTTTGCTGCCAAACAGCAAAGATAGTGAGAGAGGTAGTTCGGGTTACATCATCATCACAGCTATTGGAAATCCACTGCTGGACTAGCTGCTGACCAAACCCGCCCTGTTGCATTTGAGCTACCTTTGGATGGATATATTGCTATCTGTCGCTTCTGGTACCTCAGTCTCCCCTATCGACACCTGGTACAGAGAAGTACTATTCTAGTCAGTCTCCAATACACTGTTAAAATTATTTGCAGCTGTCCACCCCATGGAAGGTGCTGCTGATCGATGAAGATAAGCTGGACTTCAATGAGGGTGAACCTAGATCATCAGTATTACGATTAGAATCGAAGAACACGTACCCAAACCGGACCAGCGTTTACGCTGTACGCATCAACTCAACCTCGACTCGAACCACGCCGTTTACAATGAAGTACACGTTGAATCCGCTAGATGGCAGCACTGGAGTGATATACGCGTGTCTGCTGCTGTGCGGATTGTATGTTTTGATTATATTTGAGGTAAGTTTTGGATTGCTAATTACATCCACTGCCAAGTAATTGCCACGCGGCAGGTGTGGTGCAAAACGCTGCCCATCCTCATCCTGGTTTATTTGTGCTACGCTGTTTCGGGTGGTTATACCGCCATCTGTCGGTACCCACAATCACCTTTTAGGGCACCTGGTACAGGGGAAGGTACTATTCTATGCAACGTTTATACCACTTTCGGTATTTAAGAGTTGTCTACTATAAAAGGAAAAAAAAGAGAGTTGATACAGCTCATACTTTATTTTTTTTTATTAGATCAGGTCGATAAGCAAGCATACCGCGTGATAGTAAGCAACCTTTAGACGCTTATAATATCACAAGGATATCACTAGCACATTGCTAACCTTGTGATTTAAAAATATTATATCTCATTAGTCAAAATATTATTATAATATTTCACGGATTTTTTTTACCCTTGAAACCAGAACACAGCAATGCCAACACAATTATTTGCCGGTAGAAATAGATGAGAGTGCGGTTTCAATGCCGATGACCTTTGTATCTACCTCAATGTAAATACTACTAAATACCTACTAACCTACCTCAAGATCTCAATTTAAGCCATTTGTTGTGAATTTTGCTTATCATAGCAATCTATCATCGACAGTCAGCCATTTCTTTGTCTAGGTGTCGCTTGTTAGGTTACGTTTATATTTGTTTCTTGGAAGTGAACGTCTTTCTATTGATGACAAACAACATATCTTAGAGAAACGATTTGAAACACGATTCATGTTTACTAAATAGTAATCAACCTATCCTAATCTGTCAAAACTTCACAATCGATATTAATTGATAACTGGGAGCCATTGAGTCCAAAATTGACTTACTTGAACTGAACTTTTGACAATTCTGAATAGGTTAATGTGTTGTTACATGACTGTAAATGTCTTCTTCTTAAAAAGCTAAAAGCTAAAGCTTTGGAAATTGTAGTCAACTTTTCCAACTTTGTTAAAGTGGGGCTCCATTCTCCTTGTACTACATCACTTCTATTGTTATTAATCTTACATCACATATGTAGATAAGTCGCTCAAAGCACTTGTGCGACGGACATCAGACATGATCGGACCGCGCCATCGGGCCCGTCAATCTGCTGATCCTATCTTGTGCACAAAGTTTCGAGGATTCGATACCTACCCAGAACAAATATTTATATAATTATATTTCTGTTTGTCGTGTGCCTGGGTATACGTAAGTATTATATTTGTGATTCCTGTGTTGGCTGATGTCTGTAACATAAGTGATTTGAGCGACTTAACAAGGCGTCAGGACAACGTATGATGAGATGTGGGAATATTTAAAGAAAAAAAAGCACCATCTGCGCCTTCAGTCCCTTCAGACCAATAGGACCTTGTAAATGGCTTATACGTTCTTCACTGCGCTTGCGTGGTCTTCATTGCAGAACGGTTACCACCGCTCGGTGGTAACCGTTCTATATGCTATGTGTCGTCTCCATTGCCATTTCAACTAGCCTTCGCAAATTTTAATTCAATAGAGAGCTCGCGTATTATTTATATAGTTACTACGACGTTGAATTATATGTACGGAGCTTTAGATAAATTATTTTCTATACAAGCGTGAGCTTGTTTATTTTCCTTTAGAATAATATTGGTTATATTCTGTTTGCTTAATTATCTACGTCAAATCTTACATTAGATTATGTCAGGCGCAATATACTGTATTTATTTAAAGTTTTATTATGTTTACAATTAGTTTAACAATCTTGTGTCTAGAAGAGTTAGTATATCAGTGTGTGTTAATAAAATTTAACACCTCCTTCACTTTTATTTGTTGGATGACGTTATTATTATTTTTAAGCTTGCTTTATTTATTTCTTTATTAGTGGTGTCATAACATTTTTCTATGTTAACTCTTTTATCGTATTTAGCAAATATATATTGCATTATAACTATATTTGTTAAAGATACCAATTATTTACCAATATATTTGCAAGTGCAGCAAATAAGCAATGATAAGGTGACATAAATCGACCTCTATCGAGTTTCTCACCAGGTGGGTCTCAGAATGAACATGGAGAAGACATAACGCAAAATTTCCATGATGTATCGACCCCAGTATCAGTAGAGAACTCACTTCTTGAATTTGTTGACTCGTATTATACATATACCTAGGACAAATAGTCCATTTATGTATGTCCCAATTAAAAAAATAATCCAATTCGGCTGCGCAGCGCAGATCGGAACACTTCGAAAAATTCTCGTCCAACATACTTAAATGTCTCAAGTCGAATGTCTTTAATCAATGTGTTACCAGCGATGACTCATGGTAGCGAAACGTGGTCTCTTACTAATAGTTTAATGAACCAACTACAAATAGCTCTTCAAGCTATCGAGAGAGCAATGCTCGGAGTATATCTGCGCCAACAAACCAGGAATGAGGAGACCCGTGAGGGAACCAAAGTTTCTTGTATAGCCCGACGGATTAGCAAGTTGAAGTGGCAGTGGGCAGGGCACATAGTGTGCACAAACGATGGCTGATGGAGTCGCAACGCACTGAAAGTGAGACCACGTACTATTAAGCGCAGTGTGGGACGTCCAATAAGGTTGACAGGCGATCTGACTAATTCGGCAGGATCGTGCTAGACGCAGGCCTGTACAAAACTGGTCCGATTGGTACCTTGGGCAGGGATTACTTGGTATATAATGATAAAAGTGACATCACTAAGAAGTGGAGAAAAAACTAGAAGCAATTTTACAAAATCTGACGGAAAACTTTATCCTCACAAGAATAATTTTTATGTACAACATAAGTATCCTTTCAGTTTGTTAATTGACCGGTAATTTTAAAGAGTTCAGTTTAGTATAAAATTATTATTATGCAGCAAGAACGTGCAAGCCACTGTCACAGTAGACATCATCATTACAGCTATTGGAAGTCCACTGCTGGACATAGGCCATCCCAAGAAAGGGGAAATTTAGCCCATTATTACCGCGCTGGTCAAGCGTGTTGGCAATCGCAGAGTGCAGCTTTTGCGATGGTGATGCTGCTGTCCATCCCTTTTCTGTACATTTGAGCTACTCTATTTCGGATGGAGCAAAATTCGAAAGCCTATGTCCTGCAGTGGACTTCCAATAGCTGGTATGATGAAACATGGCTGTAAAAACCATTTGTAGCAAATATATCATGGCGCCATTGCATATAGCGGGTCTGCTTATGAACAAAGTCAATGTTCGCACTCCAGAGTCCCCTTTAAACGCAAAGGACTTTTTTGACTATTAAGAATATCATAGATTATTCCCGACACAATGTGCAGCCTCAGTTATCTGATCATTTTTTTTACAATATTTTTAGTGGAATTAGTGTCAATGGAGACACTTGGTTTAATCATCAGCTAAATGTGTATCATCATCAGTAAAAAGGGCACCACTAACTTTTCATAGAGGTGTGTTGATTCCAACATTGACATATGGTAGTGAATGTTTGGTTTGGCAGAAGAAGCACGCGAGTAGAATAAATGCTGTTGAAATTAGACCATTTCGAAGTATGTACGGTGTGTTTATTAGATGGGTTAAAGAATAGTGTAACAAGATAGCTGCAGCAGTAATAACAAGGCAGTGAGGTACCGGCAGAGTAGAATAGTACCTCCCTCTGTACCAGGTGTCGTAGGTGACTGAAGTACCAGAACCGACAGATGGCTGTGTAGCTGTGTAGCTCAAATGCCTATCCCGATCCCCTCTGATAAATGCAGAGGGAATCGGGATAGGCAGCAACGTCTTCATCACGAAAGGTGCGCTCTGCCATTACCAACACGATTGCCCAGCGCGGCAAATTTAGGCAAAATCCCTCCTTTCTTGCGGTGACCTATGTCCTGCAGTGGACTTACAATGTCTGTAATGATGATAATGAATAGAGAAAGTAATATTCAGATGGAAGATAGTAGAATGATTGTATATATATATATATATATATATATATATATATATATAATAAATTCCCACAACATCTCATACATTGACCTGACTTCGTGGTAAGTCGCTTAAAGCACTTGTGTTACGAATGCCAGACAACAGAGGAATCACAAATATACTACTTAAATACATATATTTTACACCCATACACAGAGCAAACACAAATATCATCATATAAATATTTGCTCTGGGTGGGAATCGAACCCACGACCCCTGGTGCACAAGACAGGATCACTACCATCTGCGCCATCGGGCCCGTCAATATATATATAGAGCGGCAGTTTATTTTTTTGGTCGAACCTCCGATATTGCTCATGAATGAGCAACCTCACCAAAAAGAGGAACGTAAAGTTGTTTAATAATTAAAACTAGCCAACTAGCCCGTGCCTATTATGCAAAACTGTTTGCACAAAACCTTTTTTTTCTAACCTTCTCCCTTTTGTACCGTCAAGCTAATCTAACACTTACTCCCCAGGTAATAAACCGCACAATGGCAGCCATCCTCGTGTCCACCGCAGCGCTTGGAATCCTGTCCATAGTGGGAGAAAGACCAACGTTGCCTCAGATCATATCCTGGCTAGATGTGGAGACGTTGCTGCTGCTCTTCAGCATGATGCTACTCGTGGCTATCATGGCAGAAACCGGCATGTTTGACTTCTTGGCAGTTTACACTTTTGAGGTAAGTCCAGAAATTTTTGGTTTAAGCTCACATTACATTTGTTTGTTACGAATAGGCTCAAAAAAAACAGAAACAATTTTTGAAATTTTTTCACCAAGAGAAAGCTGTATTTTTCTGAGATAACATATGCTATATTATATTTACAAATAATCTTAAGATCCCAACCTTAAATAATAATATGTAAATGAACTTGTATTTTTGTACGTTTGTAACAAATAATCACTAATACATTCATCAGCGACTATGATAAGTTATATTATTCCCTATAATTTCACGGGACCTAGAATGTGATATACATACATCACGCCTGTGTCCGATCAGCAGTAGGCAGAGACTATGGATCTCCACTTGTTACGATCTTGGCAAACCTCTCTCGCTTCCCTTACTCGCATTAGTGTCTCTCGCATTATTCATACACGCTCGTTTATTCTTGGAACTTCTGACCTGGCCAATCTTTAATACCTCTTCTATCAGGTTGAGATATGTTCGTCTCGGTCGTCCAATACCAACCCTTCCATGCACTTCCGCTCTATATATTTGTGCATTCATTCTATTTTCATCCATCCTTTCTACATGTTCAGACCAATTTAACATTCTTTTCTCTATTGCTGTCACAACACATCTTTTAAACCACATCGATCTCTTATTACACTATTCTGTAATCTATCTTTCAAACTCACACCGTACATACTTCGAAGTGCTCTCATTTCAACAGCATTTATTTTACTCGCGTGCTTCTTCTGCCATACCCAACATTCACTACCGTATGTTAGTGTTGGAACCACCATACCTCTATGAACAGCCAGTTGTGCCCTTTTCAACACATTTGGCTGTCCATAAAAGCACGTTAGGTTCCATTGACACTATTTCCATCTTTGATATAAATGAAATAAAAGCTAATTCAGGGACGAATTTAGCACACACAAATACTGAGATAATTGGTTTTTTTTAATTAACTCTCTAGTCTCTTTCTTCCCCTTTCACTGGTAGTCCACGAGTAGTCACTCTTGTTTAGAGTCTCACATGTCTCTCGTTGAGCAGTACACCGTTCACTTTGTCCTCTTTAACAAAATTTACCTCAATCCCCAACGATGGCCGCCCGAGCCTAGGTCAAGCCCTTAAAGGCGCTCTCGGGTGATCGCCGTCGATCCCGCTCAGATCCCGCGAGCCTTGCAGGCGCGACCGTAGCTAACAGCGCGGTCGCGGCCGCGGGGTACACAGGATAATTACGGACATCGGACCTCTCACCTATAAGAGGCCCCACCCTCCTTTTTCGGTGGCGCTGGAATTGACGTCTGAGTAGTCCAGCAATATGTTTGTCAGAAAAATAACTATTTAAGGTGGGTATGCCATCTGTCGTTTCTGTTCCTATTACTGGCACAGAAGTTTCTTAACTGCAATGCGGTCTAAATATTGAAGATCCCACCTGATAGCATAACTTCTTTGAATCCCTCCCGCACATTTGTCCAGTAATTTCATTGGCTCTCTCTCCCTTCAAACCGGTAATGTATTCCATTTTGAAGGGTGAAAGAGGGATATAGGTATTTGATGTATGTTGTGGCTTTCCCTAGAAATTCAAATTTTAAATTAATAGGCCTGATTCTTTTATAGCGCGAAAACCATATCATACTAGTCATTGGAAATCCACTGCTGGACACAGCCCTATAATTGCCGCGCTTGGCAAGCGTATTAGCAATCGCAGAGAACAGCTTTCACGACGGTTTGCTGCTGCCCACCCCCGCCCTTGCATTTGAGATACATGGTTTCGGATAGATATACCGCTATCTGTCGGTTCTTGTACCTTAGTCACCTCTTACGACACCTGGTACAGGGGAAGGTACTATTCTAATCTTCCGGTACCTCACGACTAGGAAGAGCATAGATGGATTTCAATCCCATGTTTGAAACATTCGTGGGAGGTTTCCTATGAAACCACACCGCGCCATCTTTTAGGTGCCAAGGTCAGATATCAACACACGTTAAAACCTCCTTCGTTGTACAATTTTAATTCAAGAGACTTGTTTGGTGACGACCTTATTCGTTAGAAGGGCATTTGAAATGTTTAAACAACTGATTAGGCTCTTGGTTTTCCGTTAATAAATAAACCTATTGGTAAAGACATTCAGATGTAGTCAAATAAGATTCAAATGTTATTTTTCCTACATTAATGGCTTCATAGATCACTCTCTATAGAATATCCGGAACAGGGATGCGGCGTACTGCGATTGCCAACACGCTTGCTCAGCGTGGCAGTTATTGGCAAAAATCCTCCTTTCTTGGAGAGGCCTATGTCCAGCAGTGGACTTTCAATGGCTGGTGTGATGATGATGATGTTGAGATCACTCTCACCCAAATTAAACAGCCGTGTTAAGGGACAGAGGGCCAGTGAAACTACTGGGTAATGTGACATAATATCTTCAAGTCACAAGGTTGGCAACACGCTAGTGATATCCTTGTGATGATACCAATGTCTGTGAGCTGCCGCTTTTACTATCACGCTGATCGTATGATTGTATATAGACTCAATCATATACAGAGAGAGATATCAGCTACAAGACGTTTACTGCTGGGCATGGCCCTTCCGAATTGGTCCATGTTTTATGTAATATCTGAGGTATCGGATTTGATAAATGGCAGTATATCCATCCGAAACAGAGCAGCTTAAATGGATGGGCAGCAGCATCCTCGTTGCGAAATTGCGACCTGCAAAAATCCCACTATCTCGGGGAGGGGGCTATGTAATACTGAATTTTCCTTACAGTTTGGACCCTGCGTTGATATGTCAGTCAGTCATTTAGTAAGGCATATGTATATTTATATAAAATTTTATTGAATTATATTTGAAAATCAGTGAACTTTCATTGTAATTTTACACCCCTCCCCTGTCTCTTTTTCCCCTTTAAGGGATAATTTCCTTGTAAATAATATTTTAAACGTGTTTCATGACTTTCAATAAATAACATCTTTATGCTAAATATCATTCGAATAACTTCAAAAATAGTAAAGTTTCATATTAATTACAAAGTTAGTTATGTATATATACCATACCCTATATATAAATATTTGTATAACCGATATGATAGAACACAGAGGTGCAAAGTAAAAAAGATTGTTAGACCTTTATTTAGGGCAATGCATATTCTACCTGTTCATTGTCTCTTATATATATGTTATTTTTAGATGTAATATATATATATATATACTAGCTGTACCTGCGACTTCTTCCGCGTGGAATAGTTTTTTTGGGTACCATACCTATTTACTTCAACTCATATAAACTCTGAATGTCATGTTTATTTATATCGAATCAATGGCCTGAAAAATAAGTTTCAAGTTTCTAGCTCTAAAAATAGCAATACTTCCATACAACTTTTTATACCCCTTTACGACCCCTTACAATCCTTATTTCGAATTGAAAAATAGCTGTCCTTTCTCAAGGTCTAAAGATTGTGTATGCCAAATTTCATCAAAATCGGTTGAGAAGTTTAAGCGGGAAAGCATAACAGACAGACAGACAGAGCTACTTTCGCATTTATAATATTAGTAGGGATATAAGAGACAATGAACTGGTAGAATAGTCAGTATCCTAAATAATAGCCTAAAATTTCTTTTTAAATTTAAAACCTCTCCTATCAGTTAAATTTCCCAGTAATATAACATTTGTATATTTCTTGTATATTTCTGTATGGTACAGGTGACCAAAGGCAAGCTATGGCCACTGATTACGCTGCTGTGTGCCATCACCGCTGTGCTGTCGACAGTACTCGACAATGTCACCACAGTCTTGCTGATGACACCTGTCACTATCAGGTAATATCACCTAAGAGATATGAACAAAATTGGGAGTGTTTGTTCATAACACCAGGCATTGAAAGTCCACTGCTGGACATAAACAACTAAAAGAAAGGAGGTGTTTTGCCCATAATTTCCATGCTGGGCAAGCGTGTTGGCAATCGCACTGCGCTGGGGATGGGAACGCTGCTGCCATCCCCGCACTGTGCATTTGAGTTGCACTGTTTCGGATGGATGTACCGCCATCTATCGGTTCTGGTACCTTAGTCGCCTCTTACGACACCTGGTGCAGTGGGAGGTACTATTCTATTCTACCGGTACTTCACGCCATAAATTCAAAAAATGTGTTGTTTGTTTGTAATTTAAAAATTGCTGCATTTTACTCTATACATATATTGCTTTTTAATCGCAGTTTATTTACATTCCTTATTTTGTGCGACATTAAAAGAAGTTCCTTTATTATACAAAATAAACATGAACCATGACATCTTCTGTCACCAGGCTTTGTGAGGTGATGAACCTGGATCCAGTTCCGATCCTCATGTCTATGGTGCTCTTCAGCAACATCGGGGGGACGGCGACGCCTGTGGGAGACCCCCCTAACGTCATTATCGCGTCTAACAAAGCTGTAACTCAGTCAGTGAGTAGTAATCTATACATATAAATATAGTTGGAGTGTCTGTTTGTAATATTAAAATAATCGCTTTCTACGACCTGTATAGAAATGTATGTACAGTACATATACCAAAGTATTTTTTTTACAATTTTTGTCTGTCTGTCTGGCTGTTTGTTCCGGCTCATCTCTGGAACGCCCGATTTTGGTGGGATTTTAACTGGCAGATAGCTTAAATAATAAGGAGTAACTTAGGTAATGTAACACCACGATATGACTGAAAAGTGCGTCGTTTCCGGTACCTTAGTCGCCTCTTACGACACCTGGTACAGAGAAGGTACTATTGTACTCTGCCTCTCAAAACATATCTAAAAACATATAAATTACTGGCTGTGCCCGCGTCTTCGTCCGCGTGGAATAGTTTTTTTGGGTACCATATCTCTTTACTTTAACTTATATAAACTTAATATACTATTAATATAACGAAAAATAAGTTTTAATTTTTTAGCTCTAAAAATAGCGATACTTCCATACTATTTTTCATACCCATTTTCGACCCCTTACTACCCTTGTTTCGAATTAAATAATAGCCTAAGTCCTTTCTCAGGGTCTAAAGATTGTCTGTGCTAATTTTTATCAATACCGGTTTAAAGGTTTAAGCGAAAAAGCGTAACAGACAGACAGACAGACAGATTTACTTTTGCATTTATAATATTAGTAGGGAAGTAGGGATTGTCTTGAATTGTTATTAATTTGTTTTTACTCAACCAACTGACAAATGTGCAAATTTCTTTTCAGGGGATCAATTTCACAAACTTCACATTACACATGACCATGGGTATTCTCCTGGTTTGCGTACAGACGTACTTCCAGTTGCGATATATATATAGAGACTCGAACAAACTGAGACTAAACGTGCCAAGAGAGATACAAGGTAATATGTTGGTTTTTTCTTACTAGGAGATAGCAAAAACATATATAGAGTAGAATAAGTAAAATCGAATAGGAATCAGCAGATGGTGGGATATCCACCCGAAGCAGCAGCATTCCAGTCGTTTAGCTAAGTTCTGCAAATGCCATCACGCTTGCCATACGGCAATTATTGGTAAATTCCTCCTCTCTTGGTAAGGCCCATGTCTGAGGATGATGATGACGGCCCCGATGTCGTGGATGGTATCTTGTGCGCCAGGAGTCGTGGGTTTGTTTCCCACCCAGAGCAAATATTTATATGATGATTTGTGTTTGTTCTGTGTCTGGGTGTTAAATATATGTATTACAGTTCAAGCTGTTCGTTTGTGGAATGCGCTCCCCCTTGAAGTAAGATCTGCATGTTCTCTTTCTATTTTTAAGTGAATCGTGTAGGTGTATTATCTGTCACTTTGATTTTCTATGTTCTGTAACTATATCCTTAATATGTATTTGAATGTATGTGTATGTTTATATATATATATATATGTATGTGTGTGCGTTTGTTGTACTAAATCAACCTCAAACTTCCACCAGCTTTAACATTATATCTATCCAAAGGTTGCCTGTAAAAGATTACATTTAGCGATAAGATGCTTTAAGCGACTTACCACACGGAGTCAGGTCAATGTATGAGATGTTGTGGGAAGTTATAAGGTCAGTTTTGATGGTGAGCGGGATAGACATATTGGTAAACAACTAGGTTTATAATAATTAAATACTCTATAAACTGATGTTGAACATGAGGATATTGATTATTGCATTTCTTTCTAGATTTCCGTCAGCAGA
This sequence comes from Heortia vitessoides, assembly GCA_020976665.1. Taxonomy (NCBI): domain Eukaryota; kingdom Metazoa; phylum Arthropoda; class Insecta; order Lepidoptera; family Crambidae; genus Heortia; species Heortia vitessoides. The sequence continues at coordinate 4,500,798 of JACJUM010003053.1, forward strand.
TAGCAATATGGCGTCGCGCGGCAGACTCTCTACCGCACTACAGCAAAGACGAGCACGTGGTCCGTGAACGGTTGGAAAGGAAGGTGATGAAGTTGAACCTGCAGCTGGAGGCCATGGTGAAAGAGAGTAGCAAGAGAGCGTGCCCCAAAGACACGTTCCAGAGTACATTGGATGAGATGAAGGGAAAGGTATGATATGTACTTTGTTGTTACGACTTAGTTAGGGACCTCCAAGAGCAAATTCTATTACTTCTCAACGGCGTAGATAGTAGTGATCCTATCTAGTACTCCTTCGGCGCGTGGTCCTTTTCCTGTTGGCTGATATCCACAAGTGCTTTAAGCGGCCTTATCACGGAATCAGGTCTATGTATGAGTTGTTGTTCAACCGGAACACATCAATGAGAACACAGCTGTTTGGCGGTAGAAATAGGCGAAAGTGAGGTACTGTAGACTACCTTTGTATGAGGTCTACCTCTAGTAAACACCTTTAACCACACATTTAACCAAGTTCTATACGAAATATGAGATGCACAGATGTCAACTTAGACGCTTGATGTTCAAGCCACGATATATCAACTTATTAAAGACAATATAAAAATCGAATTAAGCCATCATGGTTATCATATCAGCCAATAGAAATCCACTGCTGGAATCGCGTGTTGGCAATTGCAGAGCGCAGTTTCCACGACGGGGCTGCTCATTCACGCCCTGTGCATTTGAACTGCACTGTTTCGGATGGATATTCCGCTTTTTTTCGGTTCTGGTACCTTAGTCGCCTCTTATGGCACCTGGTGCAGGGAAAGAAACTATTCTACTCTGCGGGTACGTCAGGGCTTTTTTAGGCCGTAGGTGAGCTAGATGGCGCATTCGTTAGTGTTCCTATCTTGTGTGGCAAGGGTCATGGGTTCGATCGCTTAGACAAATATATATATTATAAACTTTTGCGTTTGTTCTGTGTCTAGGCGTGAAATATGTAGTTTAGTATTATATCTGTGATTCGTCTTCTGTCTAATGTCCGTAACACAAGTGCTTTAAGCGATTATCTCGAGTGAAGAGAATGTATAATATTTTTAAGTATTTTGCTATATAAAAATACTAGAGATCGATGTGGTGTAAAAGATGATGTTGTGACAACAATAGAGAAAGTAATGTTAAGATAGTTTGGACATGTAAAAGGATAGATGAAAGTAAAATTACTGCACAAATATATAGAGCAAAAGTGATTGGAAGGGTTGGTAAACGAGCGTGTATGAAAGGACTAATGCGAGTAAGGGAATCGAGAGAGGTATGCCAAGATCGTAACAAGTGGAGATCCATAGTCTCTGTCTACCCCGGTATGACGTAGGCGTGATGTATGTACGTATATATGTATAAAAACACTTCAAATGTAAAGACAAATGCAAGAAAATGTTACCTCTAACGTTTTACAAATATTATAAGAATGATATCTGTTTCAGTACAAAATTCGTGATAAAGCATTGCTCGTCAAGGCCTCTATGGCAGTGAGCTTCGTTGTGGCCGTGTTCTTCCTGCATTCTATTCCAGAACTAAGTAAGTTTCATCACAATTATTATTTTCCTGCAGATCGCAAATAGCATACACTCATAAAAAAACCTTTCTTTCTTCCTTATATAGATATAAATAAATTTGAAGTAACTGTTGTTTATAATAAAATAAAAGTTTTTTTTAATACGTGTATTATAAAAGTACGGTACTTATTACTATTTTTTTTTATATTGTCTGTATGATTGAGGTATATATCGAAACGGCTGGAAACGAAAGTTTTTAACAGGATTTTTCCTGGCAGATAACTGGTTAGGCTAATGTTGTTATTTATTATTATCACGGAACCATACTTATTATATTTAAGTTATTTATATGGAAAATATATCACATGAAGACATGAATATTGGCAACAATATTGTATCACTTAATAATATTTGCACACCGATATTTACTGCGATTCTAAAAACACTATATCGGTCACGTTATTAGAAAATTTCACATTAAAACCATACTGCATAAACTTAACTATGATGAATTAAATAATATATAAAAAAGCACATACTACTATGTAAGCTGTTTCATCTGATACTCCCGACAAGCCCTCAACATTCTCAAGAGTCCAACCTTAATTTTTCAGACCGCGTCTCACTCGGCTGGACAGCGCTCCTGGGCGCCATTTTGCTTCTAACCTTGTCTGATCGCGAGGATTTAGAGCCGATCTTACACAGGGTCGAGTGGTCTACTCTTCTGTTCTTCGCTGCTCTCTTTGTGCTGATGGAGGTATACCTCATTATCAGTACCTATCTAGTATAAGTTTCACTTCTGGTTGTTCAAACACGACAGTACCGATGGTGCAGATGGTGGTGATCCTGTTTAATGGGCTAAAGGTCGTAGTATTAATGTTCGTTATGTGTGTGAGTGTTAAATATTTGTATTTAATTAGTATATTTTTAATTCCTCTATTGTCTGATGTCCGAAACACAATTTTTATAAGCGACTTATCTCGGAGTCAGGTCAATGTATGGGATATGTTAATTATTACAAACACATATATTTCTTAAGGAAGCTTATGTTTAAAATTAAACGTCCAATGGCAGAGCTGATGATGAGGACTTCTGATGCACCATTTCCTTTTGAACACTTTAATTAGAAGACCGTTCAAGACTACCACCATAAAAATTAGATCAAAGACAACACCTTTTACGTCAATTGAAACTGAATTAATCGATACTACCTTCGTCTGCATTATTATCTGCATGATTCGGGTACCTCACATCTGTATATGCTGGGTATGCTAAAATCGTAACAAGTGGAAATCCATAATACAGATTATATTACGGGGAGGGCAGAGGCCTGCCCTGATGAGGCATCAAGTATGTCATCATCATCATTTCAGCCATTGGAAGTCTACTGCTGAACATAGGCCTCCCCAAGTTAGGTGGAATTTTGCCCATAATTGCCACACTGGGCAAGCGTGTTCGCAATCACAGAGTGCAGCTCTCGCGACGGGGGAGCCCACCCTCACCTTATGCGTTTTATCTGCACTGTTATGGATGGATATACCGCTATCTGTCGGCATTGATACCTCAGTTGCCTCTTGGTACACAGAGGTACTATTCTACTATGCCGGTACCACACGGCAATGATGTATGTATTTATGTATTATTTGTTATTTCCTTACAGGCACTTTCGAAATTGGGTTTGATAGAATTTATCGGTGGACTAACAGAGTCCCTGATCTTGAAGGTTGATGAGAATGGCAGGCTAGCAGTGGCGTTAATACTGATGTTGTGGGTAAGTTTTGCGTTCATCGTCATCATCATATCAGCCGAAACTCCACTCCCATAGTGGTTTCCAATAGATCCAATTATACGCGGTCTGCATTCAGTGCGATACTGCGGTTTTAGTTAAATCAACTTGCGCTTGCGCATGCTTGCTATCACCATCAAATTGCAGTGCTCGCATTGCTTAGTTCCTAATTCAAAGGTAAGTTTTTCAGTCCCAAGGCTGTCAACGCGCTTGATATCTTATTACGAGCCTCTACAGGCTGCAGTGTCGCTCACTATCACGCGGACTGGACGCTTGTTATAAAAAATGAAAAAAAAACCGTCAATTTCTCGAATGGAGTTAAGCATAGCCTTTGCTATACGAATAGACTGAAACCGCGGGTTCACGCTGGATGCAAGCCGCATACTTCTTTATCATCATCATTATCATCGCACACTGCAGGACGTTGACATCCCCAAAATAGGGGGAACTTATTTTCTCATGTTTTTGCTCAGGTCTCGGGACTGTCCTCGGCGTTTGTAGACAACATACCTCTGACGACGATGATGGTTCGAATCGTGACGTCACTTGGCTCGAACCCAAATTTGAACCTACCAATGGCGCCCCTCGTATGGGCGCTTTCCTTTGGAGCATGCTTGGGAGGTGAGTTATCAAGAAATTCGCAGAAGAATTTATAGATGTCGCTGCTTTTGTTTACTGTCCCTTTCTTGTTAGACGTTTTGCATGAGACATTATTTGAATGATCTGTTATAATATGCGTTTTAAAATAGCATCATTATTATAGCCATTTGAAGTCCACTGCTGGGCATAGGCCTCTCCAAGAACGGGGGAATTTTATCCACAATTGATGCTGCTGCTCATCCCCATTTGAATTACACTGTCTCAGGTGGTTATCCCGCCATCTATCGGCTTTGGTACCTTAGAATAACAAATTCACTCCTTTTTCCAAACCAAAAACTTAATTGAAAGGTATTGGCAAAAATTCCCGGTATAATCACTTTTTACACTATTTTTAATCCAATTTAATTTAAATGATCTATAACCAATATTGCCTTTATTCTACGGCGTCAAAGTAGGTTTAGGTGCGGCGGGAGCGATTTTTGGTACATCGTACACTAATATAATAAATGCGAAAGTAACTCTGTCTGTTTGTCTGTCTGTCTGTTACGCTTTCCCGCTTAAACCTCTTAACCAATTTTGATGAAATTTAACACAGACAATCTTTAGACCCTGAGAAAGGACATAGGCTATATTTTAATTCGAAAAAAGGGTTGTGAGGGATCGAAAAGTATGGAAGTTTTTCTATTTTTGAAGCTAGACACTTGAAACTTATTTTTCAGGCCAGTGATTCGATATAAATAAATAAGACATTCAAAGTTTATATAAGTTAAGGTAAAGAGGTATGGTACCTAAAAAAACTATTCCACGCGGACGAAGTCGCGGGCACAGCTAGTGCCTAATAATATTATGCGTTATGCACATATCACATGACTTAGACCTCATACAAAAAATTATCTGCATTGGTACCTCACTCTCACCTATATCTACCGCCTCTAAAACGTAAGAGAGTCAATCTACTGGTTAATATGGCATAATATCCTTAAGTCATAAGGTTGGCACCGTGTTAATAATCCTTGTATTATTACGAGCATCTATAGGCTGCAGTGACGCTTACTATCACGTGGACCGTATGCCTGTTCGCCGTACTGGTCTAAAAAATGCCCAAGTCTTGAGTTGAGAGTCGGTTTTAGTCGGTGATCAGATAAATACATAGGTCATAACCACTAATTGATGTCAATGTCTTTGTTGCCAGGCAATGGGACCCTGATAGGTGCAAGCGCCAACGTCGTTTGCGCGGGAGTCGCGGAACAACATGGCTACCGATTCACATTCATGCAATTCTTCAAGATCGGCTTCCCGGTAATGATTGGACATCTCATCATAGCATCTGGCTATTTACTGCTGTGCCACTGCGTTTTCACTTGGCATTAAAACACTGGCGAGATTCAAAGTGAATTTTACTGAATTTTCCGTACAAATACTGAAATTTCACTCAGCTGTAGTGCACGATTAATGAAGTGAAATGTCTATCATCAAATCTTTATAAACACTTGAAGTGAATGTATTTCAAATACGCTTTAACACTTCAAAATCATATAAATATTTCAATTCAAAATCTTTTACCTTAAAAAAAGTTCAAAGTTCAACTGAAGGTCAAGGTTCAACTACATTAGCACCTCATTATCACCTAGATTTACTGCCAATAAGCAATATTGCAGTTTGAAGGGTGAGAGAGGTAGTGAAATTACTGAGTAATGTAACATAATATCTTCAAGTCACAAGGTCGGCAACGCGCTGGTGATATTACCAGCGCGTATAGGCTGCGGTGATGCTAACTATCACGTGGAATGTATATTTGTTTGACCACTTTAATGAAATAACAAACAAATGTTTCAATATCCCTCAGTTATTAGCTTAAACACAAGGTTTCTTCGCTTGTATTTACACAAGTGTCTGTACCTTTTTTTTCACTAATTCGAGCATTATAAAGGCACTTCTTAAGTATATAATATGCAAACGAAACAATAAATCGGTCTATGCAAGTGTTTTTGGACATTTAAAAGTTGTCGCACTCCAAGGTTATAATTAAAAAGATGTATTCTTGTTATTTTATCGCGAATAACTTTTTACGGCTTTTAACTATTTATTCAACCTTTACTATCTTATATTTGAAGTTCTTCTTATAGTTACGGCTTACAGGCTTACATTAAAGTTCGTATGCAAGAGCGACTTGTAGTTTTATGATAAAGTGCCTAAGACCTGAATGCTTCACATTTAATTAATGGATTTTTATACATTAAATACATTTTTTTTATCATTTCTATGTCACATCAAACGTTTTTTAACTAAAAATATGTAAAGGATATATAATTATTGTATATCAATGTTGAACGATACCAAAACATTTATTTTATTTAAAAAAATATGTATAAATAAAATATTATTATTGCACCTGTGATAGTTTAGGTATTTTATTTATTATTTAATTACTTATTATGTATAAAAATATATATAAACAAATCACGCAATGTTTCTGTGGGATCATTTTTCTGTTGTGGTCTTGCAAGTGTAAAATTCAATTGATATATGAATCCAAAAATATTTTATTTGTTCTGTTAACGTGTATAGAATCAAAAAATATTTATAAATCCAACATTAATTATTATACGCTCTGGTGAAATTTGGTACAACAATACACACTGCACAAGTGGAATGGAACATTAAATTGCTAAGTGATTCCGTGTCACTGAAAACACTTGCAGTGTTACAAAATATAACTTGAGCGGTGTGATACTAGAATCTGTTGCGATACAGATAATTTTGACTAAAATAGATATTTAAACACATGTCCATCACATTTGTTTATTTATAAATATGTAATTACATTACTATTAATTATTGCAGTGTGCATTTAATATTAAATTGAGTCAGTATTTTGTTGAACAAACATATAGTAATAATTAGTTTTTTATTGTATTTATTTGTCCAATAAGTATATTCTATTAAAATAAAATGGGTATATTTAATTACGATAAAGATATAATTAATTATATTTTTTAAATTAATTTGTATGCAATATGGGGCAAAGATATATCATTATATTTGCAGTAGGGCTTCCACTGCTAGGTATATATATGTTAACTACGTATATATATATATATATATATATATTGTTATCACTACATATTACAAAATAAAGTCACTTCCCTTCTTCTTTAAATAGATAAAGTGATTCAAGGGGAAGGTTTATATGTACAATAAAACATGTATAATATATTAGAAAAACACTGATAATTTTAGAGTTTTCTAATGTAATGTCGTAAATAAACACATTTTTGCGTTTACATTGCAAACGCTAGCGGAATCCGACGAGATAGATCAAAATATTTTAGAGCAAACCTAATAAACCTTAGAAAGGTCTACAAAAATGTTTTGCGATGGCGTTTGTCTATCACTTAGGGATAACCAACAATGACCATTTGCTATCCTCATTGTACACGTGTAAAGTCGGGGAATCGCTAGTAAATTAATTAATCCTATTTTTAAAAATTAATTGTATTTATTAATAGAATTAAAATAGACGATTTTTAAAACGTCATTACAAAAAGGGGGGGGGGGAGTTATCAAGCGCCTTGACATTTTCTACCAATCAATCCAAAGAGCTTCTGCATGATAAATGATATCAATATGATAGCAAACAAGTTGCTACACCTCATATCATAACATGTCAGATGGTCTTATAGACCTAGTTCCTATCAATTTTTTTTAATATAGGTGTGTGCCAAAAGCGTACTACCAATTTTTGATGGAGTCGATTCTTACGCAATTGAAATGTATCCGGGTGAAATGCATACTAAAATAGTATTTTTTATAAATAGGGGATATTTATTATTATCGACTATTAAGCTTCTGGTCAATGTATGATATGTTGTGTATAGTTATACATATTTATTATTATTTCATATACTATACTAGGTGTCACGGGAATCATTACAAAAATGATACTAAAATGACTATGAAAAAATAGTAGTTGGTTGATATAAGGGTGAAAATTTAATTTTGTATGTATTTTTTAATGCTGCATTATAGAAAAATTTAAAGTGAAGATTGTCCAAAAAATTAAAAGAACAGTTAGGGTTTGATAACCCTTATCACTTAGGGGTATGAAAAATAGATAGTTTAGAATTCGTTTCAAGCCGTTTCAGAGGAATATGGTCACTGTCATCGTGACACGAGAATTTTAAATATCAGATTAGCAAATTGCCCCGGCTTGGAACGCGTGTAACGAGGTTAAAAGATGGTCATCGTAGGTTTCTTTTTATTTGTATGGGGATTAAACATACGACCTTTGACAAATAAGATAGAAACTACTGAATACGCATATGAAACTACTATCAAAATCGATTCTATACAAAATGCAAATTTTCTAGCACTGTTGCAATGGTAATTTACTATATTAGAATATTATATATTAGATGTATTAAATTTATATACCTTTGCGCCATATTGCCTATCTGTATGTACGGTCAGCGTCAAACTTATGACCACGATTTACAACTTTGTCATTGTAAAAGTGCAGTCCATCAGTACAACGACTGTGTAAACGATACTGTGACATAGTACTTAAGTGTAGATATACTTTGACGCTAACTGTATATAAATTTTTCGTTTTATTAATTTAAGAATATATAATTAATTTTGCGAGTGTGTAACAGTATTAAACAGTTAGTTGACGAGCGTGATACGAACTGCATACAACAGATAAATAATTTTTGTTATTTTCTATTATATCATTATCATTATAGCAGCTGTAGATCGTCCACTGCTGGACATAGACCTCCCTAAGGAGGCGTGATATCATTCACAAAGGGTAACTTCGCGTCAGGAATGCTGCTGCCCACCCCCGCCTTGTTGCACTTTAGATTTACACGAGGTTAACCTTATACAAATTTCAACTGCATTGGTATCTCACTCTCACCTATTTTTACCGCCAAAAAGCAATGTTCGCGTTGCTCTGCTTGAAGGGTGAGAGAGGCAGTGAAATTACTGGGTAATGTGACATAATATCTTCAAGTATCAAGGTTGGCAACGCGCTATATCCTTGTAATATTACGAGAGTCTAAAGGCTGCGTTGACGCGTACTATCACGAGGACTGTATCCTTGTTTGTCGACCTGGTCTAATAAATAATTGGTTACGGGCGCATTTGCTGGTGGATGATCCATTGATTCTGATACCGGTGTCGTTTCAGCCTTATATGGCTACGAATGTTGTGCGGATGATAGATGAATGTAGAGATAGGACAAGGAATTTCGTAAGAATCGCATCAAATTTAAATCAATAGTCCTTGAGAAATATGCTATAGGTATTTATAATTCAATATAATTATATAAATTATATAAAATTCTTTATACAAACATTGAAGATTGAGTTTATATTTTAAAAATTCCGATTGTCCATTTAGTATTATTATTTATGTATTTTTATACTGTCATATTAAAGCTCGCATGCCTTAACTTGGCTACTCTCAAATTAGTTTTTAAGACACACTTATATTTATATAGAACATTGTTATTTAATTTTAGATATTTTTTAAGCCTTTATCTGTATGCAATACACACATTGCAGTATATTTGTTGAACATATGGCTAGCCGCATTGTGACACAATGCGTCTAGCCGCTTTACAGAAAGCAGCGTCGTTATGTATAATGCAGATAATATTTAGGCGGATTGTTATCACGTTTTTCTAAGTGTTGATTTTTATATAGTTTAGATATCATCACAAGATATATATAAGGATAATTGATTCTTACGTATGGCCTATGGTTTCTTTAAAGTAACCCAACGAGCCTTATACAAATGTCGTTTGCATTGGTACCTCATTCCCACCTATTTCTACCGGCAAACAGCAGTGTTCTCATGGCTGTGATCCGGTTTGAATGGCGAGAGAGGCAGTGAAATTACTGGGTGATATGACATAATATCATTGACGGGTCTGATGGCTCATTATAGTGTTACTATCAAATGAGCTAAAGGTAATATTTAAGATATAAACATTTGTATTTTTTTCTGTGTGTGTATGTTAATTATAAACACTCTTAAATGTACCTACACAAAAAATAACATTAAGAGAAAGAATAAATAATTTCAAATTATAATACAATTGGCGGCCTTATCGCTCAGAGTGATCTCTTCTTGGCAACCCTTTGGATGGACGTAGACGTCGTAAATGTGATAAGGCAGTTCGATACGTACTACTAACATATTTTTTAAAATGAAAATAACGTAAATGATCAAGTCATCATCATCTCATCAGTCATATTAAGTCCATTGCTGGATATTGCCCTTCCCAAGATAGGGGGATTTATGCCCATAATTGCCGCGCTGGGCAGGCGTGGTGGCAATCGCAGAACACTACTTCGCGACGAGGATGCTGTTGCCTTTTTATCTCGACCCTCCAGTATTTAAGTTGTGCTGTTTCGGATTGATATTTAGCCATCTGTCGGTTCCGGTACTTTAGTCGCCTCTTACGCCACCTGGTAAAAGGCCTCCCCCTTATTACAATTCTACTCTGCCGGTACCATATATGTCTATATAACAATATATAGTATTATTTTTGTGATTCCTCTGTCATTTGATATACGTAACACGAGCTATTTATACCTACTTATCTCCCTATACCTATTTATCGGACTCAGGTCAACGTACGAGACATCGTGTGTATTTATATACTTTTTTATTTAATGATATGATAATTAACCTCATTTACCGATTGACACCACACTATTTTTGTATCTGTGGTGTCACTTATTGTAAGAACTTGCGCAAAAATCACGTTTGTTTATTCTAATTTTATATCAATATATGTTTTTCTATAAATTATTCATTAAATCATATAATTTACGAAATTACATTACATGAAAAGTAAATTGATAAGTTAGTCAAGTTGGTAAGTTAGTGATGTAACATTAGGTCGACCTTTTTGCGATAAAATTAAAACAATTTAATTGCTATTTCAATAACAATAAAGCTGTCGACGAAATATCTTCTTCATCATTATATCTGCCATTGGGAAGTCCACACCAAGACTTAGGCCTCTCCAAGAAAAGAGGTTTATTTCCCATAATTGTCGCTCTGCGCAAGCGTGTTGGCAATCGCAGAGCGCAGCTATCGCGACAGACATACTGCTGCCCATCCCCGCCCTGTGAATATACCGATATCTGTCGGTTCTGGTAGTAGTCATTAGTCGCCTCTTACGACACCTGGTGCAGTGGGAGGTACCATTACACTCTGCCGGTACCTCACGGTACTAATACGGTACGAAATATAGTCACAATTACAACAGTACAAAGTAATTTACAACAAAATGTCATAACTCGCGAAATCCATAATTATAATATATATACATATTTTTTAAGAGACTTAAATTTCCCCAACATCCCATACATTGACCTGATTGCTATGATATGACATTTGTGTTACGGACCTCAGACAACAGAGGAATCACTAATATAATACTGAAATACATATTTTTAACACCCAGACACCGGACAAACACAAATATCATCATATTAATAATGTCCTGTATGGAAATCGTACCCACGACCCCTGGCGCATAAGATAGGATTTATTTTATTTATTTATTTATCTATTTATTTAACTTTATTGCACAAAATGTTACAAAATGTACAAATGGCGGACTTAATGCCGGATGGCATTATCTCCCAGTCAACCATAACACAAAACAGAAAAAAAATATATATATATATATAGTGGTGCAGGCAATATATATATACATAATAAATAAACGTGGCATACATATTTGTATAAATAAACGCAATAAATGCATATGATATAAATATATATATATACATAAAATAACGTACATCAGAAATAGGGTTATAAAGTTACAAAAGCAGCATCAGTAAATAAAGTACGGAGACAGCGTTTCAGGTTAAATTTGTTTGGGGATTGCTTAATATTCAACGGAAGCTCGTTCCAGAGTCGTATAACTGTCACTGTAAAAGAGTTTGTCAAAAAACTAGAGTGATGAGAAGGAGTTAAGAGGATCACTACTATCAACGCCATCAGGTCCGTCAAAATGAGTATTAAGAAAGGGGTGAATTTGCAATAGTTATGCTTACTAAAACGCAACATTTCTCATATGTATTAGTTGCACAAAGAGTACGTGCACGAGAGTTCAGAAACAGGAATCTTTGGAGATGTATTCTTGCTAAAAAATAAATTTATATTTTAAGTTAAGCTTGTGCCTATATATCGACGAAATTTATATTTAATTTAATGCCATGGTTTTAGCGTGATACGCGTTCAAACTTATAGACAGGACAACTGATGAAAAATATATAAATAGTTTCGTTTTTGTCCTATGTTACTCAAATAAATTAGTTTTGTTTGGACATGTATATTTTGCATATTTTGTAATAATATTGTTATGTATCTTTGAATATATATATATACATACATAAGTCTTGTTGTGTACCTTATTATAAGAATATTGTTATATAAGATCCACCTATAGTTTTAGTTTGGTAATCACAAAGGACGTAATCATTTTAAGAAATAAAATTATTTTTAACAATTATCTGTTTTTATTAACTTTAGTGTGTTTCCGATCAATATTTTTAGTATGATCAATAAGGATCAGGAGTGACGACGTAGATACAGAGGTATAGAGAGGAGGTCGGGCCTCCCCTCTATAACTAGGCCGTGCCAACCCAGGAAGTTCTAGTGTCGGCTCCAGGATGTGGAGCAACCATGGACATGAAAGTTGAACAAGTGAAAGAGTTTATGAACCTGGGGGATGTATGAAGAAGATATTGAAAGGGGAGTGAAAGATGGAAATAGTGTCAATGGAGCCTTACGTGCTTTTATGGGCAGCCAAAATGTGTCAAAAAGGGCACAACTGGCTGTTCATAGAGGTGTGGTGGTTCCAACACTGACACATAGTAGTAAATTTTGGGTATGGCAGAAGAAGCACGCGAGTGGAATTAATGCTGTTAAAATAAGAGCACTTCTAAGTATTTGTGATGTGAGATTGAGAGTTAAATTAAAGAATTGTGTGATAAGAGATCGATGTGGTGTAAAAGATGATATTGTGTCTACAATAGAGAAAGGAAAAAAATGGTTTGGACATAGGATGGATGAAAGTAGAATGACTGCACAAATAAATAGAGTGGAACTGAATAGAAGGGCTGGACGAACGAGGCGAACATATTTACTAAAAGGTCGTCGACGCGCAGCCGCAGGCTGCACGGAGGCGACTACGGCGCTTGGAGCCTTTTGGTGATGGTTTTGTGGGAGCTGTATTGTTCGTGTTGACCCACGGCTCTTGGCTAGGGTCATCCAGGTTTTAGCAGGGTTGTCCTCATCTGGGAATTGGGTGTTATCGCGTGTTATCTCGGGTAGCCATCTGATCCTAGGAGGGATCTGATTGGAGCCGGTTTCTTAGAGATTTGGCGATATAGGCGATGGACTCTGTTCCAGTCTTCGCCCGCTTTCTCTAAGTAGCGATCCCAGCTTTCTGCTTCATGCGAACTCAATTCGTGTCTCACCTGTTCGGTCAGAGCGTTGAGCTGTCGTTTGAGGGTTGGGCTGCGTGTCTGCTGCGATCTCTTTCTTAGACGCCGCTTTTTCGCTAATTAGTCCCTAATGTCCTTGGGCAGTGGCTGGAGCCTACTGCTGCAGGGCATGGTGAGCGATGACGATTCAGCGACGTCTTGTATGCACGTGTTGAGTGCATTGGCAAGCTGCCCAACGTCCTCTGAGGTGGTAATCGGTAGCGTTGGGGTGTGCGAATGCATGGCAGAACTGAACGCCTTCTAATCTATGGCTTGGCGTACATCCGGTGGCGTCTCGGTGGTCGTTCTTCTGTCAATTATTAGCAGCACCGGGAGATGGTCAGATTGGAGGTCCTCGAAGAGGGTCTCCTGCGTCAACACGCTATCCAGGCCTTTATCGATCGCGATGTCGATTATGTCGGGGGCGTGTAAGGGATTGTTGGTATAGCGCGTGGGCACCTCCGAGCGGCTCGGAGTAGCGTCCTGCCCTCTCTACAGCAATGCGCAGAGTTCCATGCCGTGTGTTTGCTATTCAAATTCCCCGCCACTAAAGTGGGCGTGGGGTCCACCATAAATAGAATCAAAAATATATGTAGCAAACACACGGATGGGATAGCCGGCGTGGACTTTTACCTCGAGGGGTAAAAGGACTTGGGAGCGGTGGCCATGCTATGCGGTAGCAACGGCTGGTGTATCAGCCTCCAACGCACCAGGACAGCGAGTCCGCGGTATGCAACGTTGCGATCCGATATCTCATCCTTCCGGTACAGGTAATAATTGGGCATCTTGATTGTGTCGTTAGCGTTAAGAAGGGTCACAGATATTAGACACACATCTATGTCTTGTTCTCGAAGCGTGACCCGCAGCAGTCCTAGCTTGGATCTGAGCCCACTGGCGTTCCAATGTATTATTATCAGTGGTTTATTTTGCGCCATTGGTTTGCAGTAATTGTGCTACTCCACCGAGGATTATAGGTACGGTGTTCTCGCCGGACCTGATGGCCCCGAGTACGTCCTGTAGGTCGCAGATAGCTCTCTCAGTATTCATAAGCCTGCTTTGAGTCGAGCGCGGCTTTAGCTCCGCCTTCAGTTCCTGCTGCGGTACTGGGACGGTGACCGCCTTCTTGGTGGGGTATCTCTTCGCAGGGACTCCCCTCTTACTCTTGCCCTTGCGTTTCCGATGGGAAATGTTCACCTCGTCGTTGGATTCAGCCATCAGGTGAGGTGTGCCTGTCGTTGCTGGTACGCTGCCAGTGCATACCGGAGGCCGCCCCGCCAACGCTGTTGTGCCAGCCTTCTTAACCTTGCCCACCTGCTGGAAGACCGGGTAGCCTACTGAGTTTGCTGGGTCCGGTCCCCCATAGTTCACGCATGTGGTGGGCTACTCGTGCGGGCGGAGGCAGTCACTGGTGGCGTAAGCTTTCCCGCATGTCACACGCTAGCTGTCTATGGAAGCCATAGGAGGAGTGCCGGAACTGCTGGCACCTGTGGTACTTGATAGGCCCTTTCTTTCCCCGCCAGGCCTCGATCTTCACCCTGGGCATGCACAATAGCTTTTGTCACTTAGTAGATTGCGGGGGTGAGGCCTGGTGTGTGCTGCATTCGGGCGAAGTAGATGCAGCCCGGCCTGCCTTGTCGTGCGCGTATTTGACGCACAAACTCGGGTATGAATCCCAGGGATCGAAGCTCCTCTTCGATTTCACCTGCGTCTGTTTCAGTTGGGAGGCATCGTATGCAAAATTTGGCGCTCTTTTCCGCTGGCAGGTAGTAACTGAACCAAGAAAGGTTCTCTTCCTTTTCTAGGTTCGATAAATACTTTTGTACCGCCCGGTACTCTTCCTCTGCGATCGGTGTGAACCGCACTCCCTTGCCAAACGGTCTGGCATTTGGAGCGTGTCCCAGTACTTGCTTCAACGCCTTGAAGTAGCGAGCCCAGTCGGGCAGTTTCCCCACTACAAGGGGCGGATATCTGGGCCACTTGGTTCCGGCACCGGTTTTTGGGTTGTAGATCGGAGCTGGTGCTGGTGCTTGCTGCAACAGTGGTATCCATCGTGGTCTTGGGTGCGGTGGTTTTTGGTTGTTGTTGTTGTGGTTTCGGTTGCTGTTTTGTTTGTTCTTTTCAGGCGCGTGTTTGCAAAAAAAAAGTTTACCTCATTTTAAAAGATAATGATTAAAATTTTTGGAAGCAATATTGTTTTGCATGCAATTTGCCTGCTACATTTTTCCAGGCGCTTGTTTGCAAATGTGTACCTCATATCACAACGTGAAGAAATATCGATTATTAAAAACATATCAAAATGCGTAGTGATTATATTTATATTATTTACAATAATCACTTATTTTGGTTTGACTGAAAGATTTTGATGCATTAGCAATAAAAAGATTTTCAACATAATTTGCAGTGCGTCTTCGCTTAGATCCAAAGAAGCTACACGACGTCTTATAGCTGGAGAGCTAGTGAACCCTGGGAGTAACGGTATCCCTGTAAGCTTAGAAATTTGTATACTTACGATTTATGGCATGCTAAGAGCAATAGCCATGACCTGGCAGGAGCCAGCCCTGCACGTCATCAGCCCCTTTATTTTTTAGAGTGTAAAGTAAATTGGGTTTCAAAACTTGTTTCTGTAAATTTGAAAATTTAATAGGATAAAGTTTATTTATTGTACATCTTAAAAACAAAATTGACAGGCGATTACAATAAGCAGAAGTATATGACAGATCAATTAGAAAACGCACAGTTATGTAATAAGGTAAAATAAACTTTATCCTGTATACTCAAAACTTTTATATGTTTTCAAATAAACGTTACAGAGTAAGTATTTACAATGCCAGGCAGTTTTGAACAGCATAAGACATTGACAGGCGAGGGGACAGCTGCTAAGGGCGTGCAAATAAGAAATGTTACATGAACGCATACAGTAAATGCAATGTATTTTATTGGGTTTTATGCAATGTACATTATTTTTAACATTCATTTTCTTCAGCATCATCCGAAATTTCGCTATCACTGTTTTCATTATCAATTTAAAAATCTATATGGAATATGGTACTATGCGATGTATCAGTCTTGTTCTGTAACCTTGCTTTATGACCTTTATTCATCCCTGTTTTCTGACCCATCAAAATTCACACAGGCCAGGACAGTCAGTCTCTTTTTATTGAAAACATAGGATTTATCTGACCTTAATTTAAAAAATAAACCAAAAGAATGTCTCAATTCGTGCCTATGGGGTCTCATCGGGCGTATTAAACGGGATTATGAAGCAAGCGAACGTGTTAACGGTTAAGAAGTAAGTGTGATCGTCTTAAACGGGTTCTATATTCTACGGGTTCTATATATCTTCGGTCATAATGTATAATGTTTTAACTTACTAGGGCTTAAAGAAAGCTTAAAGCAAAGGTAGTCGGCAATTGTGCTAAACTCAAAAGTAGTGGTTTTTATTTTTATTAGACCAAGCCTACCATTAAGCAAACAGTCCGCCCGATATAGTGAACGTCACTACAGTCTATAGACGCTTGTTATATCACAAGTATATCACTAACACTTTTACAGTGACAGCTATCTCTGGAACGAGCTTCCGTTGAATATTAAGCAATCCCCAAACAAATTTAACCTGAAACGCTGTCTCCGTACTTTATTTACTGATTTTATATATATATATATTTCAGTTTTGTGTAATGGTTGACTGGGAGATAATGCCATCTGGCATTAAGTCCGCCATTTGTACATTTTGTAACATTTTTTGCAATAAAGTTAAATAAATAAATTAAAAAAAAACACTCTGTCAAACTTGTCACTTGAAGATATGTCACATTACCTAGTAATTCAACTGCCTTTCTCAGCCTTTAGGTTGAAACACAGCAATGCGAACACAGCTATTTGGCGGTAGAAAAATGTAAGTGGCCGTATTATGAATTCTACTTCATGTAAGAATTTCACTGTCATGTTTTAATGCCGCATTATTGATATCTTGGTTTTAAGGGTCATAAAATTCAGTCAGGGCAGGGTAAAAAATCACACTACATCTCATACGTTGGCCTGACTTCGGATGTGTTACGGACGTCAGACAAATAGGAATCACACATATTATAATACTTGAATACATTTATTTCACCACCCAGACACAGAACAAACACCGATCAAATATCAAAATATAAATATTTATCATGTCTAGGGATCGAACCACCAGGCACAACATCAGGCATGATAAGCCCTATCTCCAATACAACGTTGGTCGCCCCAGTCATGTGGTCGCACTAAAATATAGTAGTGACGTGCGGCTTCTACGTATACGGACTGTGTGCTGGACTTTTTTTTTCGGACGAACCTATTGCTGGTCTACTCAGACGTCAATTCCAACGCCCTTGAAAAAGAGGGCGGGGCCTCTCATAGATGAGAGGTCCGATGCCCGTATTCATCCTGCGTGCCCCGCGTATAGCGCGGTCGCTAAACGCACGGTCGAACGATAAACGCACGTCGAAATATGTAAATACATAGGTATACAATATCACAAGATGATGATGATGATGGTGATCACTGTCTCTCTAACCCTTCCATCCGGAACATAGCAATGCTGTTTGCCGGTAGAAATAGGTGACAATGTGGTGACGACGTACTTTATCTATTTTTATAAAAATGATTATTTTCGTTGGTCACGCCATCACGCGTAAACGGATGGACCGATTTTATCATTTTTTTTGTGTCTGTTATTGTCAGGTGAAAGAAAAAATTCAATATTATAAAATTTAAGAATACCTTACAACAATATAATACGGTATAGCGATTTATATACATTTCTAATTTAATTTAAAAATAAACTAAGATTAGTGTGTGTAGTAAAAAGCATTAGAATAATAAATACACTTCTTTTCTTAATTAAACCAATTCGAATTAACTAGTTGTCGTTAAGACAGGACAACATCTGTCGGGTTAGCCAGTGTGTGTTTATCCCTACTAATATTATAAATGCGAAAGTAACTGTCTGTCTGTCTGTCTGTTACGCTTTCCCGCTTAAACCCCCAAACCGATTCTGATGATATTTGGCACAGACAATCTTTAGACCCTGAGAAAGGACATAGGCTATTTTTCGGAAAAAGGGTTGGGAGGGGTCGAAAGGGGGGATGAAAAGTTATGGAAGTATCGCTATTTTTGGAGCTAGAAGCTTGAAACTTATTTTTCAAGCTATTGATTCGATATAAATAAACATGACATTCAAAGTTTATATAAGTTAAGGTAAAGAGGTATGGTACCCAAAAAAGAACTATTCCACGCGGACGAAGTCGCGGGCACAGCTAGTATATATACACGTGCCCGAGTCGGTAGCAATAATATTGTTTAGAATAACCTTACGCATACGCATGTGCGGTTTTATTGTGCTATGTAGCACATATACATACTATGTTGTGCGGTTGTGATAAAAATATATACATAAATCCAATGTCATCGAGTCAGTATCAAATAGAACGCGAAGGTGGGAGCACGGCTCTCTGTTCTCTGTAGCGAACTATCATTACATTCGTACAAAGACGGTCGTAAATTGAATTTCATTTAATCGTATAAATTAAACTTAGTGATGTTAACCATTTTATGAATTTTGTGATTCAAATTCAATTGTTTAAGTGTTTGAATTTCATTTACGTCTATTAGTTTTTAGTGGTTTTCAATTGTATTTGTGTTACTAAACATCCGTTTCATTTATTTTGATCAGTTCTCAATATAAATTGTTTATAGTGAAGTAGGGATGTGAGTTATGCATTTATAATCAGGTATGTCCAGTTTTTACTACATAAATATAGTCTTTACTTATAATACCTAAAGTTATAAAGATGAACCATTTGAACGTTTACTACAATTAGATTTAAATCAAAAACAACTCCAATTTCTAAAATAATATTTCACTATTAGATATATCTACCTGCTTATATATTTTTTCTTTTTGTTTACTATTATAATGATCGTTTGTATTGGTCAAACCGCCAAATAGTAGTGTTCGCATCGCTATATTCCGGTTTGAAGGGAGAGACAGTGAAATTACCCGGCAATGCTGGCGACACGCTAGTGATATCATTGTGGTGACAAGCATGTGTGCTGACTTCTTAATATATATATATATAAAGGCCGATACGACAGCCCCGATGGCGTTGTTTGATCTTCTTTCAGGGCAAACGGCAAATATGACGATATTTGTGTTTCTTCTGTATCTGGGTGTTAAAAATATGTATTAAAGTATAATATTTGTGAGACAAATCGATGTATGAGATGTTGTGTGAATATTAATATTACATTCTTCTTTCATCATGAAACCACGAGGTACCGGCAGAGTAGAATGCACTCATTGCACCAAGTATCGTAAGAGGTGACTGAGGTACCGGAATCGACAAATGGTGCTGCCAATGCCCGGCCTATTGTATTCAAGCTATCCCATAAAGAATGGATACACCAATAGAAATTATAGAATTTTTTTTTTTAATAATCGCCATCTTGGGTTTTCCGCGCTGTTGAACTTAAAATGACGTCACACAGTTTACCACGCATGGTCATACAAACTGATCGGGTATATAGAAAATCAGTTCATTCGATTCAACATCGTCACAGCTATTGGAAGTCTACTAGGTAGTGATCTCGTCTTGTGCGCCGAAGGTCGTGGATCCCACCAAGGACAAATATTTATATGATGATAGTCTTGTTTGTTCTGTGTCTGGGTGTTAAATATATGTATTTAAGTAGAATATTTGTGATTCCTTTGTTGCCTGATGCCTGTAACACAAGTGCTTTAAGGGACTTACCATGGAATCAAGTCAATATATGTTGTGGGAGTTTATTTATTATTAAAACATGCATGGCTTCACTTTTTTAGTTAAAAGGTACATACATCAAGCGAGTCCAGTCATAGTTCTGAGAGGATACTTGATTTGTAAAGCGCTCTAACAATACTTAATCAAATTAAGGGGTTTGTTAATTATAATTCGGAAAATGCCATGTCACTCTTAATCCAATATTGGGGACTTCTAGAATTTGAAACTTAATTTTGAAGCAGATATCTTGAACCGCTGTGACGTACAGGCAGAGTAGAATAGCACCTCCCCCTGGACCAACTGTCGTATGAGGCGACTGAGGTACCAGAACCAACAGATGGCGGTATATCCATCCCAAACAGTGCAGCTCGAATGCACAGGGCGAGGATGGGCTTTTTTTAAATTTTGTCTTTGTAGAGACTTTTATATTTTTACTATAATATAGGTTTTATTATACCAGAAGAACATAGCTTACTATTCGTGAAACAATAATCATTTCAATAGTTTTTAAACCTATTCCTTACATACAAACATGCAAATATTTTCTCGTTATAATATTAGTATAATTTGAATAAATGAAAATAAAGTTAATGTTATGTAGGTTGTGTGGTACCGGCAGAGTAGAATAGAAACTCCTCGTAACGGAACCGACAGATGGCGGTATATCCATCCGAAGCAATATAGCTCAATTGGAACAGGGCGGGGATGGGCAGCAGCTTTCCTGTCGCGAAGCTACGCTTTACGATTGACACCGTGCTTGCCCAGCGTGGCAATTATGGGCAAAGTCCCCCGTTTTGGGCAGGTGTATAAATGTGTTTGCTAAAACCTGCAGCGACTCATCATGAACAAATCTTATAGACTATACATATTTACTTGTTATTTAAAACATTGAACAATATATACATAGCGACATATTGCTTATACAAACTGTGTAATCGTAGAGTTCACACAACCATAGAAATACAAGGCTAAATCACGCTTCGATGATTGCACATAATATAATAGTAATTACATGCGTGAAGAACCGGAAAAATAGAATAGTACCTCTCCCTGTACCATCTGTCGTAAAAGGCGACTGAGGTACCAAAACCGACAGATGGCGGTATATCCATCCGAGACAGTGTAGCTCAAATGCACAGGGTGGGGATGGGCGCTTGCCCAGTGCGGCAATTATGGGCAAAATTCTCCCTTTTTTGGGGAGGCCTATGTCCAGCAGTGGTTTTCCAATGGCTGGTATGATGATGATGATGATAATGAACATAATAACATACATATGATGCAGGGTAGAATAGTACCTCCCCCTTTACCAGGTGTCGTTAGAGACGACTAAGGTACCAGAACCAAACAGATAGCGGTACATCCATGAAAAAAAGTCAGCTCCATTGGACAGGGTGGGGATGGGTAGCAGCTTCCCTGTCGCGAAAGCTGCGCTCTGCGCTTGCCAAAATGCTTGCTTTGCCGGGCACTTTCTTGGTGAGACTTATGTCCAACAGTGAACTTTAATGGCTGGTATGATGATGACAGTTATCTGTTTCTACTCTAAATAAAACTACTAACTAACTCTAACTAAAACCCAAACTGAAACTTTGACAAATGGTAATATCAAGTCACAAGATACCTTCTCTAACTTTATAACCCTATTTCTGATGTACGTTATTTTATGTATATTTATACATATATATATATATAATTATATCATATGCATTTACTGCGTTTATTTATACAAATATGTATGCCACGTTTATTTTTTTTGTATATATATTGCCTGCACCACTATATATAAATATTTTTCAGTTTTGTGTAATGGTTGACTGGGAGATAATGCCATCTGGCATTAAGTCCGCCATTTGTACATTTTGTAACATTTTGTGCAATAAAGTTAAATAAATAAATAAAAAACTAAAATATCTTCGTGGTGAAACCAGCGTTATAGGCTACGGTGACGCTCGACCATCAAGCTCAAGGATGGTATGCCGTTGTTCCATACAAAGGTTTATGTAAATATTAAATTGTCGACAAGGTCTTTATTGCATCCCTGAGGAACTCTTGAGTGCCGAGAAGAATTCTATGTTCTATGTATTCACTTCCTGTTAGCTGAACTGTGTCGAAGCCATGCCGATTCCATAGATAAAAATGAAAAGCCAGATGTCTCCCACGGGAACATGTTCCCGGGTTTAAGAATTGTCATGTGTTATACAAGACCCTCAATAATCTCTGCGCCGAATTTCATCCAGATCGGTTCAGCTATTTCAGCATGAAGTCGCAAGAGTTTTAGTTGCGTTAGTACCTCAATCTCACCTATTTCTACCGCCAAATTGATTGCTGTGATTGATCCGGTATGAAGGGTGAGAGAGGCAGTGAAATTGCTGGCTATTGTGACATTATATCTTGAAGTCACACGGACGGCAAACGCTTGTGATATCCTTGTGATATTACAAGCGTCTTTAGGCGGCAGTGACGCTTACTATCACGCGGACTGCAACGTAGTAAGGGTACCTTTGTGAGCGTTGCCGTTGGTCAAGTCTCGAAGATTTTAAACATTTTTATTGCGTTTCTTTGTTTCTGTTGGAAAAAGAAATTGACTGTCTGATGTGAAGGGTATAAAATGAAGTGTCCTAACGCTAAACGATAAACATGTAATTGCTCAAGTTTGCATTTCAATTCACACTCCAATATTTTGACGTCAATACTTCTATAACTATCACATGGGACCAATTCATAATACCTAGCGATCACAAAATCGCCGGATACAGTTTATCAATGTAGTGCCGAATACCGCTGAATAGCAAAACAAGAACACATCGCGTGCAAATGAGGGGGCGGGGGGGTACGCCATTTTTTTTTTATAATACATAAATTCCTATAATATCTTATACATTGGCCTGACTGCGTGGTAAGTCGCTTAAAGCACTTGTGTTACGGACGCCAGACATCAGAGAAATTACAAATATTCATATATTTAATGTTCAATACATATATATATATATATAACACCCAGACATAGAACAAACACAAATATCGTCATATAAATATTTGCTCTGGGTGGGAATCGAACCCACGACCTTTGGCGCACAAGACAGAATCACTACCATCTGCGTCATCGAGCCCGTTGACACAACATTTTGACACAACCAAAGATTTGCAACTTGCATAACTTTTGACTCGGAACTCAACTGAATTATCAACGATAACAATAATCTATGTTGTCGGGCAAATAGAAATGGCTGACAAAAAGTTTACTGTCAATATTTACAATGATTAGATTAGCCTGGAGTACACTTAAGTACTTAAAATATGCGACAGGCTTACTGCACGCTGATCTGTCCTCGACAAACGTACAGATGTCATCAAAGTCACCGAGAGTCACCTCCCCAAGGGAGGGAGGATTTTGCCCATATTGCGGCGCTGAGCAAGCGCGTTGGTAATCGCAGAGCGTAACCTCGCGATGTGGACGCTGCTGCCCATCCCCGCCCTGTGCATTTCAGCCACATTGTTACGGATTGATACGCCTCCTACGACACCTGGCGAGGTACCATTCTACTCTGCCAGTATATCACGGCGCTACTATATATTTTTATTTATTATAAATAAAACCTTTGCTACTTTAAATTGTGATTAATATTGTACTGCCTCTTAAGTTAAAGTATACAGTAAGCATATATGTATTAGAATTGGATCAGTACTTCTGAAGTTCATCCTGGATGAAAGCGTGACGCAAAGAAAATGTTTTATATTAATAATTATCAAATTACAGATTACAAATGTTTCCTGAGGAAGATCGAAGAGAGATTTCAAAATGAACCGGCTTTTCCACAATCTGAGAGAATGGAGGCGAGGTCCGCAGAGCTCCAAAAGAGAGCTGAACAAGAGTAACTACTCTCTCGTCTCTTGTGAAGAAGTTACTCCAGACACGCTGCAGCTATGGCTGGAACTTCCGGAGGAAGTAAAGAACGACCCTGAAATGGAGAAAATAAGACTGGCTTACGAGAAAAAAAAGGGTAAGGAGTTTTTAATATTACATTCACTGATCATGGCCACATTTAAAATAACAATAGAATGAAAAACAAAATACCATCAATCTTTGTCACCAGTGATGACGTAAAACAATGAGTTGGATTCCCTCATTATTAACCTTATTTATAACAATAAGCCTATTTTTCCTTGTCTACAATGTTAGCAGCCGGTCGGGTACCGGCTGAGGAGAATAGTACCTACCCTGTACTTAAGATACCGGAACCGACAGATGGTATTATATCCATCCGAGATTTCGTAGCTCAAATGGTTCAGAGAGGCGATGTGTGGGTGTAGCCGTAAGGTACCGGCAACGTAGAATAGTATCTCCCTCTGTAAAGGGGTCGTAAGTGGCGACTAAGGTACCAGAACCGACAGATAGCGGTATATCCATCCGAAAAAGTGCAGCTCAAATGAACAGGGTGGGGATGGGCAGCAACATCCCCACCCTGTGTCATGTGTGCTTAAGAGTTTGACTCCGATGAAGTCTGCTGAGTACATACAACGTACTTCATATGAGCAACATACACATCTATATATATACATAGATACTAGCTGTGACCGCGACTTCGTCCGCGTGGATAGTATTTTTTGGTACCGTAACTCTTTACCTTAACTTATATAAACTTTGAACGTCATGTTTATTTACATTGAATCAATGGCCTGAAAAATAAGTTTCAAGTTTCTAGCTCCAAAACTAGCGATACTTCTATACAACTTTTCATCCCCCTTTTCGACCCCTTACAACCCTTAGTTCGAATTAAAATAGCCTATGTACTTTCTCAAGGTCTAAAGATTGTCTGTGCCATATTTCATCAAAATTGGTTGAGAGGTTTAAGCGGGAAAGCGTATAATATTATAATATTATAGTAGGGGATTTACAAGTATTCTTATTACACCTACTCTTGTCTAAAACTACTTTTGTACAGTAAATTATACGTTAATCGTTAAATAATCATACTGTAATTATAGGAATCCACATTGGCCATCGTTTGCAATAACATATATGTGCGAAGGTTCTTCTATCTGTTAAAATAACAGTGATTACAGTTTAAGATAATATTTACTAGAAAAAGTTAACTTGCCTCAGGTGTCAGGCGATACTCGAACCTACACCTTTTAATTACCGGGCAAATGCACCTTTGTGCTACTGATACCTTTACAGACATGTCGATTTTTTTCTTATATCCCCATTAATATTATAAATGCGAAAGTAACTCTGTCTGTCTGTCTGTAACGCTTTCCCGCTTAAGCCTCTAAACCGGTTTTGATGAAATTTGGCACAGACAATCTTTAGACCCTGGGAAAGGACATAGGCTATTTTTTAATTCAAAAAAAGGGTTGTATAGGGTCGAAAGGGGGGATGAAAAGTTGTATGGAAGTATCGTTATTTTTGGAGCTAGAAACTTAAAACTTATTTTTCAGGCCATTGATTCAATATAAATAAACATGACATTCAAAGTTTATATAAGTTAAGGTAAAGAGGTATGGTACCCAAAAAAAAACTATTCCACGCAGACGAAGTCGCGGGCACACACTAGTAAAGATTATATGCTGAGAAATATAAATGGCTGACTTGATGGTCAAGGTATATTTGCATAGGCTACGAACTCTTCCATTATATTCCGCTCTATATACTTGTGAAGTCATTCTATTTCCGTTCATCCTTTCAACATATCCAAATATTTCAACAACAAAAAAATTATAATCTGATATCATATTTCCTTTGGTAGACCACAATTGTTTTCTGCATTGGTAAGCGTTGGGAGTTCTATTACTAAACATAACATAGATCATCATTACATGCAGTATATACTCAGGTCACAAGATTCTTGATGACTAAAATCTAGCGTTCATTTTAGTCAGACAGAAATGTTGGCTCAGCTTTTTTTTATTACACCATGTCGATAATCTATCATACAGTCCGCGTAATAATAAGTCACTGCAACATATAGACGCTTGCAATATCACAAGGATATCACTAACGTGTTGCCAACTTTACACAACAACTTGAATATACTATGCCACATTGCACAGTAAATTCACTGCGTCTCTCACCCTTCAAACCGGAACACAGCAATGCGAACACTGCTATATGGCAGTAGAAACAGATGAGAGTGAAGTACCAATACAGATGACCTTTGTATGCGATCTAACTCATGTGAACATGTCAACAAGTGATAATACAAAGACGCCGTTTCACAAGTATCATTTAGCTAAGAGTTATACTGAAAGTATTTATTAATATATATAAGACAGGGCAGCCATTTTGAATTTATCAACAAATGACTAATTGAATTTATCTATAAAGGTCGACATTATACAACAGCCTCTTGCCCCGTCTCAGTATATTCCGATAAATTAACAAAGATATTATAATTATTACATATTTATTTATTTATCACTAGCTGTGCCTGCGACTTCGTCCGCGTGCAGTGTGTCTTCGGGCACCATACCTTTTTAATTTAACTTATATAAACTTTGAATGCTATACTTATTTATATATACAAATCGATAGCCTGAATAATAAGTTTTAAGCTTCTAGTTCTAACAATAGCGATACTTCCATACAACTTTTCATCCCCCCTTTCAACCCCTTACAACTCTTACGTCGAATTAAAAAGTAGCCTATATACTTTCTAAGGCTTTAGACTATCTGTGTACCAAATGTAATGTCAATCGGTTCTGTAGTTTACGCGTGATTGCGTAACAGACAGACATTTATAATATTAGTAAGGATAGTAAGGACTATCATAATTATACGGGTTATCCCAATTTCACAATTATGAAATAGCAACAAATAATTAATTGTTTTACATCGAGCTTAATTTATTAATGATTTGACGTTGTCGACAAATACGTCAAAATCCGGATGAGACATAAGGAGTGCGATAAGTGCCAGGTGCAAGCGGCATAAAGGTGATTGCGCACGCGCTACAGTACGACACGGCAGAGGCACAAACAGCCGCAGTCTTCGTCCGGATCGAATGCACAGACGGTTGTCAGGCACGAAGATGCGTGACAATTGCTTTACACATTCACGCGAGTGCACATCTCCACGCAATATTGCTATAGCGGTTGACAGCTCTGCACGAGCTCTCCTGGTTACCAGAGAATTCATCCCCAACATTCCCAGCAAGAACTTAGTTGGATACTTAAAGGGGTAAAAGCCCTTTTATAATAGCAGCGAAGAAAAGATTTCTGAACTTTTTCTAACATTTGTCTATACCAACACTACACCAACACAATACTTGGAACAAAAGCAAGACGCCCGTCACTTAATACTACTAGGCTGGATTTAAATGGAAGGGAAGCTTCTTAGTACTAGAACTTCTATAACAGACTATATATAGTGACTGCTCTGCATATTTTCTGACTGGGCAGTTTATTTGTTCTTCTATAATAGCTGTATATACATAGGAAGGCACACTTCCCCTCTGCCGGCAATGTAATGCCTAAGTCTGTATCGAATAACCAGAGACAATAAAAAAGATATATGATAATGGATAGAACTAACTATTACAAATTAACATATACTCTTTTAGGTATCGGCCATCTTGTAAATTTTACCTTGAATTCGTATTATTACAAATTAGCGAAACATTAGCCGAATCCTTATAAAGATGACTCCTTTTGCGTTTCTATTCAGCATTGCCAATTTGAGATTATGTTGTAGACTAGCTGAATCGAAAGACATTGTTCTGGCTTAACTTAATACTTACGTTTATCATGAAAATAATATTCTACCATATACATATTAAGATATAAATTATCGTATGAGAGACAGGCCGCTGGCCGCTGGCCTTCTCAAAAAAAGAGGGAATTTTATGCCATGTCATTGCCTGTATATTTGAGCTACACAGTTTTAAATGGATATTCCACCATCTGTCGGTTCTGGTACCTTAATCACCTTTTACGACACCTGGGAGGAGGTACTTTTCTATTCTGCCGGTACCTCACGGCTGAAATTATAACCTAAAGATATCTGCTTTGTCGTTGCTACGCGAAAATTATTGATTTTCATAATAGCCTTGACTACAAGCATTGAATCTTCATTTGACTGACGGACTGACAACTTAAAAACCTGTGTTGTACGGACTATGTACATTGTGCCAGCATCTCAACACAAACCGTTTTTATACTCGTACATGTCGGCGAGGTGGAGACATTAGCCCAATGACAGCTGTCAGCTGTCAAAGTGACAACGCGTTATAAATAGCTATACCAATGATAGCCGTTATCTCTCAATGTGACGTTACTTTGAAAGACGCCAAGTGTGGGTCACTGTCATCACTTAGGAGTGGTGTATGGTTCAATTAAAAAAAATGGCCGCCATTTGTATTCTTCTGATCTATTTGAACCGACAGATGGCGGTGTATCCATGCAAAAAAGTCGCTCAAATGTACAGGGCGGGGATGGGAAGCAGCTTGCCCGTTGCCAAAGCTGCGTTCTGCGGTTGCCAACACGCACGCAATTAAGGGCTACTGACCCCCTTTTTTGGGGAGTAGACTCTTAATGGCTGTTATAATGATGATGATATATATGTGTGTGTGTATTCCAGTATTATTTTTATTTATTTATAATCTATTTATCAGGTAGACCTCATACAAAATCCGTTTACTGCATTCATACTCTACCTTTGTTCTCTACCAATCACTCTAAAGCTCTCACCTATTTTTGATGACAAACAGCAGTGTTCGCACTGTAGTTTAAAGGATAAGTAAGAGAGTCAGTGAAATTACTGGGTAATGTGACATAATATCTTCAAGTCCCAAGGTCGGCAACGCGCTAGTGATACCCTAGTGATATTACGAGCGTCTATAGGCTGCAGTGAGGCTTACTGTCACGCGGACTGAGTGTCTGTTTGTCGAGCTTGTATTGGATTAATAAAGAAATATTATCTTCGTTTATTATATTCCATATAAATGTGATATAACCAATGTCTTTATTTTCATTGCCATTTGGATTAAGTCCAATATAACATACATATTCTGCGAAGTATATTTTGAATGTTGCAGTATTTTGTGTACTGCAGTTGTTCCGTGTTCCGTTGGCGCCGCGCCGGTAAACATGGACATATATAAACGAAACTATATATTTACCATTTTACCAATCAGATAGCATCACTGCTTGCCAGATAGTAAAATTTAAACCAGTACATCCCGGCCGAAAGCGTGCAGTACCTGCCTCTATAGTACATATGGATTGCATTAGTAAACATAGACTCACTCAGTAGACTCACTCAGTTTCCCTCTTCGGAAAACAACGTAGTAACTGTCCCGTTATACGCCGTGAGGTACCGGCAGAATAGTATCTCCTACTACACTAGGGGCCGTAAGAGGCGACTATGGTACCAGAACCCGGATGCATGCATGCATCTGTGCATAGGGCGGGGATGGGCAGCAGTATCGCCGTAGGGATAGTTGCACTCTGCGATTGCTAACACGCTTGCCCAGCGTGGCAATTATGGGCATAAAACCTTCCTTGGAGAGGCTTATGTCCAGCAGTGACTTCCAATAGCTGGTATGATTAACTGTCCCAAAAGACTTCCACGCCTCAGAGGCGCCTTTAATTGATCGCCGTTGGTCCCGATTTTATACCGCGAATATTGGTCATAGAGTTGCTCATTAATAAGCGGTCTCTACGCTGGAATGGACATCTGAGGAGTAAAGCAGTAGGTGCTTATAGAAAAATAGGGGTACGGACATTATTTTTGTCATAAAGTCATGTAATAATTTTATTGAAATATTTCCTTTTACAATCGTAAAGAGAATGCAAACTGACGGTCTCTGGTGTTCTTCGGAAACAACACAATGCCATAGGATAGACGTCAAAGAATTTGGAATCCAGTTAAGGATTAATCTTAACCGTCCAGTCCGCGTGGTATTAAGTATCATCATCATCATCATGATACCAGCCATTAAAGTCTACTGTGGGATATAGGCCTCCCCCAAAGGGGGTATGTTGCTCATAATTGCCGCGCTGGACAAGCGTGTTGACAATCGAAGAGCGCGGCTTTCGCGACGGTCAAGGCTTATTTGCATGAATATACCGCTATCTGTCGGTTCTGGTACCTTAGTAGCCTCTTACGACACCTGGTGCAGGGGGAATTTCTACTCTGTAATTAGATTGCTTATCTCACTCTTCACACCGGAACACACCAATGTAGATGAACTTTGTATGAGATCTTCTTTGATACGGCTATAATTATAAACTAAATAGATGTGTAACACTAGCCGTAGGACGTCCACTCCTGAACATGACTTCCAGGGGAGAAGATGACTTTTTTCTTCTAATCCAGGTCTAGAAAAGATACTGATACAGCCACAAAAATCTGAAAGCGCGAAACGCCTGCATGCTGTCAGTTCTGCACCAACTCTTGGCAGCTTGGAGAAGAATTCTGCACCTGTTAAGGCGTTTGATGTCATCGAAGAAGATGTCCAGAAAGACAGAAGGTCTCAGGAGGCAGCGTAAGTGGTTTGGAATATGATAGCTTTTGTCAAATATTACTATCATCTATTTTATAAGCAAAGGTGAACGCGTTAGTATCTCTTATAGGCTTTTCTATTTCTTTGACCGCTGAATAAAATGTTTTATATATATATA
>JACJUM010003053.1:4531740-4614962 GCA_020976665.1 Heortia vitessoides
ATGCACCACTATATATATATTTTTTTTCGGTTTCATGTAATGGTTGACTGGGAGATAATGCCAGCTGGTATAAGGTCCGCCATTTGTACATATTGTGATATTTTGTACAATAAAGTTAAATAAATATATGAATATATAATTCATTCACGTTTGCTAACTGTGTACAGTTCGGTCCAACTTAATTGATAAGATAATTTATATATCAATCCATAATAGGAATAAGCCTGTCGGGTCAGCCAGTTAATTATCAAATAATTCTAGACCTAACATGTTAGCCTTATAAATAAAATAATAAATTCACACAACATCTTATACATCAACCTGACTCCGAAATCAGTCGCTGAAGCATAGATATGATACTGAATTACATATATTTAACATCCGGACCCAGAATAAACATATATATCATCATATAAATATATGTCCTGGATGGAAATGAACCCACGACATCCATTGAAAGTCCTCATCCAAGCTGGACATAGGCCTCTTAAAGAAAGGACTTTTTTTGGCCATAATTGCCACGCAGAGCGCAGCTTTCACGACGGGGGTTCTGATGCCCATCCCCACCCTTACATTTGAGCTGGACTGTTCTTCCTAGCTTCTTCTTATTAGCTGTGAGGTGCCGGCTGAGTAGAATAGTACCTCCCCCTGTACCAGGTGTCATAAGAGGCGACTAAGATACCAAAACCGACAGATGGCGGTATATCCATCCGCAACAGTTTAGCTCAAATGCAGCAACATCCCCTGTTGCTTGCATCTGCTTTTGGCTTGACTTCTCCTATCAATATAGGCAGATAGTATTTTAAGAAGTTCAGCGACTTCTAAAAACAATATTCCATATTAAGTACCTTTTTTTCCCAAAGCGTTAATTCGTCATTCGTAAATAGATAAAATCTTCAATTTTTTTTAAGATTACAAAAATCGATAGTAATTTAGCTGCAGAGGGTCTATGAAAGAAAGGAGTTTGGAAACCACTGGACTTTAAACAAAATAACTAAGATCTGAAGACGGCTATACTTAGCATTTTTCTTCTTTTTCAGCTCAGAAAAAATGTCATTCATAAGAAAATATGGAGCAAGGGTACGTATTCTTTACATTGTGATAGATTCTGAAGCAGTGAGGTACCGGCAAAGTAGAAGTACCTCTCCTTGAATCAGGGATGGTTAGAGGCGACTAAGGTACCAGAACCAACAGATGGCGATATATTCATCCGAAACAGTGAAGCTTAATTGCATTGGGGATGGGCAGCTGCATCACCGTCGCGAAATCTGCGCTTTGCGATTCAACACAATCGCCCAGCGTGGCAATTATGTGCAAAGTCCGCCTTCCTTGTGGAGTTCTGTGTACAAAAATGGACTTCCAATTACTGATATGATGAATGGATTTTGGGGACAACGGAGAAGTAGCCCTGATTCTATGTGTATGGCTTAACCTAACGTGATGGCTTATGGAGCCGTAGACTCAATCCTTTTAAACGATTTAAGGGCATGCCAGAAGGATTCTGGTTATAATTATTTATTGTAAAAACAAAAACCTTTTGTAATTGATCAATCATAACCCTTATAGGTATATCAAATCGTTCGGAATGAACGATCAAGCTACTGAAGCGTTTTTTTATATATTTTTGCTCACCGCAGTTTGATTCAACTCGAGGAATGGATAGTTTATATCTCAATCTATAGCCACGATATTTTTTTTCATGATCAACAATTGTATTTTTTGCGTTTATTTAAACAAATATGTATGCCACGTTTATTTATTTTGTATATATATTGCCTGCACCACTATATATATATATATTTCTGTTTTTTTCAACCATTACGGTTGACTGGGAGATAATGCCATCTGGCATTAAGTCCGCCATTTATACATTTTGTAACATTTTCTGCAATAAAGTTAAATAAATAAAAAAAAATATGTATATAGTTAAGACAGGATAAAGTCTATCTGGTCGGCTGGTTATAAGAAATTTAAACAATAGCTGATACATTGACTCTACTCCAAGATAAGACATCCAAAGATACGGACAAGTGTGTCTCTTGTCCGTATCAATATATATAGACACAAACATTTATCATATAAATCTTTATTCTAGTGACTATTAGCTTATCATTATATATATAATTAGAATAAAAATTCATCTTTAAATAAAGATGATACCTTCAATATGACGGGCCCGATGGCGCAGATGGTAGTGATCCTGTCTTGTGCACCAGGGGTCGTGGGTTCGATTCCCACCCAGAGCAAATATTTATATGATGATATTTGTGTTTGCTCTGTGTATGGGTGTAAATTATATGTATTTAAGTAGTATATTTGTGATTCCTCTGTTGTCTAGCATTCGTAACACAAGTGCTTTAAGCGACTTACCACGGAGTCAGGTCAATGTATGAGATGTTAAAAAAAAAAATATTAAAGAAAGCAATCATAGAATGTGTATATCACAAGTAACTCGAGCTGGGTTTGATAATAATGGCAATGATTCACTTTTCAATGTACCCTACAAATATATAAACAAGATTCAATGTACTGCCACAAATTTGATAGAAATTACCAACTGCTGCATCTCTTCTGCGGAATATTTGAAAATAAAAGCGGATTATATCGGTCTCTCTCTACCGAAGTTGACTGAGCAGAGAAAGAACGAATATTTCAATTTGGTTTTAACCTACTCGTCATATGTTGCTAATAAGCAGTTGATACCTGCAGTCCCTTCTTTCGTGGCTTCTTCAACCAATCGATATAAACTTATCCAATACGTTGATATATATTGTAATGATTTGTAGTTCACCATATCATCATCGTGGAAGCCATTGGAAGTACACTGCTGGACATAAGCCTCTGCAAGAAAGGAGGTTTTCTGCCCATAATTGCCGCGCTGGGCAAGCGTGTTGGCAATCACAAATCGCAGATACCGAGAAGGGGATGCTGCTGCTCATCCCCACCCTGTGCATTTGAGCTGCACTGTTTCGGATGGATATACCGCTATCAGTCGGTTCTGGTACCTACGGCACCTGGTGTAGTGGGAGGAACTATTCTATTCAGCCGGTACTTCACGGTTTTTTAGTTATTTTATGATTAATTGGCTTTTTTTCCTCTTGCCAGATACAGCAAGCGCAACACTACACAAAACTAACAGTTCTCCTTGGCTGCTGGATATTTTTCACGGCGATATTCCTATCGTACAACGAGAGACATGAAATCAAACGGAACTCCTCCATTAGGCCGGGTGTCGACAAACGTGAGTAACTAGCGACATCTGCTATCACGAAACATCAACAAGAGTTTGCTTGTGATCAATAGATGGCGTTAAATTAATCATTTAATTATTATTGGCAAACATTTTCAGTTTACCTCTGAAAGTAGATTCGTTTCAACTATTTATCAATGATAAGGGCAGAGTACAATGGTATCTCACTTTACGTATCAGGTGTCATAGGAGAGAGTAGTAAAACACTGAGATACCAAAACCGACAGATGTCGGTGTATCCAGACTGACCGGTAGCAGGCAGACTGGATGTACCGACTGCACTACTGTGAGACTGCCTTCACGCCGGCCCTGCGTGCCAAAAAGGCCAATAACCCTTAATTAAATCGCTTAGGGGCCTATATTTAGCAGTGAATAAAGTGCAATCCTACTCCTGCTACAAATTTGATGATAATGATTTAGTGATAGTTGAAGATCTATTATATTGCAATTAAAAAATTGGTTGCCTGTAAAGTCGGTATATGGGCGAAAGTTTTACGTGACAACGACTTTGAGTGGTAAAATAATTTTAATGTGAATATTCATTCGTATAGTAGGAATAAGGATGAAATAATAGTAACAATTTAAAACATTTATTTATACAAAGAATTATATTTAAAACATTAATTTATACAAAGAATCTCGCACTGAATTTCATATTAACAAAATTTTATTTTTACCTTTATACATACATACGTATTTATATACAAATATACATACAATAACGTGCAATACATTTGCGTAACACACGTCACAATGGAGCGGAGCGTAACGCAGTTTCTTGAAGTGTCACCCGGCAAACCAATTTATAAGACGTTGTCACGTCAAAAATCTAATACTGCTACTGCAGGTTAGGTGGTTCTAGTCACTTTCAAAATATGTTTATTAAAGATGCAGGCTGCAGGATTAGTATGGTGCTGAATAATTCAGTATGGACATGATATTTCATACTATCACTAGCGCCATCTATCGTTGCTAAATGGTACCTATGTAGATATTATCAGTTAGTTTTCTATTTTATTCCAGACTACACCTTGCAGTTCTTTAATCACGCAAGCGTCATGGTACAATTAGCTGGTCCGTTTTTAACTGAACCGGAAGAAATTAAACTTGGCTTGTCATTAGCAAATAGTTCTCAGAAAATGATCGTGTCCTTAGAGAAATGGAAATTTAATTCTGGTAATTTGAGCAATTTTGTTAATGCTGACGGTGAACTTATTGAGGTGAGTGAATGTACAGACAAACAATTCAACAAATTAAAATAGGAGATATAACTCTCCGAATCTGTCTCAAATCGCAAAAAGCGGACCACATTATACAAACCGGGGAAAATGGCTTTTAACGGATGACCTGGTGAAGGTTTCCTGGAGTCGTTGGTTTAAGACCGCACAAAACCGCACTCAGTGAAGAAAGTTATACGATGCCTAAATCTTACAGTATACAGGCAGGTCACCTCATCACCTCCTTGTGCCAGGCCTCGTAAAAAGCGGCTTAGTTTCCGGAACTAACAGTTATTGGTATATCTAGTTGAAACAACGTGCCTCAAATGCAATAGGAATGTGCATTTTTTTTTCAGACTTCTGAAGAATGGTCTATTGTACTCCAGAACGATACTGACTTCGATTTCAACGAAGGCATCCCCCGATCATCGGTGCTCAGGCTTAAATCTGAAATAGACGCAACCGCCATCTATGCATTGCGAATGCAAACTACTTCAAACAAAAGCATGCCGTTTACTATAAGTTACACGCTCGATCCACTAGATCCCGACACTGGTGTTATTTACGCCGTCATTTTGCTGTCCGGATTATATGTATTGATTATATTCGAGGTAAGTTTGTTTTCAGTTTTTTGCCGTGAAGTACCGGCAAAGTAGAATAGTACCTCTCCCTGTACCAGGTGTCCTAAGAGGCGACTCAGGTACCAGAGCCGACAGATGGCGGTATATCCATCCGAAACAGAGCAGCTCAAATGCACAGGGTTTGGATTGGCAGCATAATTCCAGTCGCAATATCTGCGATAACTAGCACGCTTGCCTACCGCGGCAATTATGGGCAGAATTCCCTCTATCTTGCCAGCAATGGACTTCCAATGGCTGGTATGATGAAATAAAAAATAAATAAATTAACACGATATCTTAATATTATACACTGACCTGACATCTAAATAAGTAACTTAAACCACTTGTATGACGGATATCAGACAACAAAAGAATCACAAATATACTTGTTATTTACATATTTGCAACACCCAGACACAGAACAAACATAGATATCATCAAATAAATAAAAATCTAATGAAAACCTATTTTAATAGAAAAATATTGTGCAATAAGCGTTTCATAAATATACAGCCTTCATGGTTGAATTCTTGACAGACCTTTATCTCATGTAAATATCTTGGCAAAACATAAGATTCCTTATTAACTTTTAACCCTCACATAAGTATTTTAACGCAAAGAATTCGGAAATTAACTGCAGTTTTTAGAAATATAAGACATATTGCTACAGAAAAAATATTATACGTAACTCTATGTCAGTCTCTCCTATCGTACTGTATTACTATTTGGGGTGTGCTACTAAAACGAATATGTTATCGCTAGAAAGGGCCCAGAGATCTGTCTTCAAAGTTATGTACATTCTACCCTTTAAATACCCTACATCAAAACTCTATATCCATAGCAAAGTTTTAACAGTGAAACAATTGTACTACCTTATTCTCAAACAGCATATACTATGTAAACCTGAAAATAAACTAACTCATAGTAGACGAAGGTATGTGGATTTCCAAAATATACATCAGCCATGTCGTACCCGGTTCGCACAGCGATTTCTAAATTTTACAGGACCATTTATTTATAATAAAATTAACCATGAAATAGATATTCATGACATGAATAAATACACTTGTAAAACAACAGTAAGGGAATGGCTTTTGACATTGGACTACAACAAGACAGAGGAATTGCTAACAATATTATGCTAGACTGGACTATATTTATTGTTACTATTATTGTTTGTACTGTATATACTAGCTAAGCTTCATATTCTGTGTATTTATGTAATGTGTGCGTAAATAATGTGTTGCATTAACAAACCTTGTATTACATTAGACCATATACACACATCCACGCCTACATGCACACTACAGAGCATAGGTGCCTATAAGAACAGGCTAGACCTAGTTTAGGTACTTAAGTATCAAAATGTATTTTAGTTTAAGTTTCTTTTTGTTGTTGAATAAAGTTATTATTATTATTATTATCTTTCTTCCAGCTCGTGAAACCAACTATGGCTGCCATTATAGTTTCTACCATGTCTTTGGCGGTGCTAGCTATGGTCGGGCAGAGGCCTACGCTGTCCGAGGTGATATCCTGGCTAGACCATGAAACCCTGGTGCTGCTCTTCAGCATGATGCTTCTCGTCACCATCATGGCGGAAACTGGCATCTTTGATTATTGCGCTGTATTTGCTTTTGAGGTACCTAATTTTATTTATTATTCATATATCAGCCGCGACTTG
This sequence comes from Heortia vitessoides, assembly GCA_020976665.1. NCBI lineage: Eukaryota > Metazoa > Arthropoda > Insecta > Lepidoptera > Crambidae > Heortia > Heortia vitessoides. The sequence goes on from JACJUM010003053.1 coordinate 4,538,509, forward strand.
GTTCGCAAAGTCTTTCCTTTATATTTCATCGCCGAGTAGTTCGTGTTATTCCAGGAAGAAGTCGAAGTTTCCTTAGAAAGAATTCCGATTTCTTAAAAAAAAATTAAAAGCCAGCTCTATTCCACGGTATAGAAAGTAGTAATCTATGTGTTAATTACCTCTATCATTAATCTATGTGACTTAGTGTGTAGACCTCATACTGCTATATATATATGTAGCTAAGTGGTCTGCCCACTGCCACTTGGACTTGCTAATCCGCCGGCTATGTCGGTAACTTTGGTTACTTTATGGATCTCCTAATTCCTGGGGCATTAGATCGCTCAAAGAGACTCCGAGCATTCCATTCTTGATAATATTGAATTAAATCTAAGCAGTACCAATTCAGGGGAATTTATAAATGTAATATCTTCCAGGTAACTAAGGGAAGACTGTGGCCATTGATAAATTTACTCTGCATGACTACAGGAATTCTATCTATGTTCTTGGACAATGTCACGACCGTTCTCTTGATGTCACCTGTCACAATCAAGTAAGTATCATTTTAGGTTTATTATAGCAACCATTGCTGTGAGGATCAGCAGAGTAGAATAGTACCTCCCACCACTGCACCAGGTGTCGTAAGAGGCGATTAGGGCACCAGAACCGACAGATGGCTATATATCCTAGTATATCCATCCGGAACAGTGCAGCTGAAATGCAGAGGGCAGGGATGGACAGCAGAATCCTCGTCGGCAATTATGGTCAAAAAACCTCCTTTTTTGGAGAGGCCTATGTCCAGCAGTGGACTTTCAATGGCTGGTATGATGATAACAACCATAAAAAGACGAGGAATTGTGCCCATAATTGTGGCGCTGGGCAGGCTTGGTGGCAATCGTAGAGCGTACAACAACTCAAACCACGCTCTAGTTGCGCTGACATTTGGCTCAGAAATAGGGTGTACTTTCTCACACACTCACTAACCTGCCGAATAGTACCTCTCCCTGAGCCAGGTGTCGTAAGCGGCGACTGCGGAACCGAAAGCAACAGATGGCGATATAGTTATTTATCCAGCGCGGGGATATCAGCATTCTCGTCTGGAAGCTTTCTGCGATTACCATCACGCCTGCCCAGCGCGGCAATTGTAGCTAAATATTAGCTCTGCCACAATATTAAGCCATATTAGCTGCTAATATAGCTTAATATAGTGACAAACTTAATGGCGCGGTGGTGTTGCAAGTACTTGTGAGTCAAGGGTAGTAAGTTGTATCCCCGCCAAGCACAAGCATATACCAGTGAGTTATATATATATATATATAGATGACGAGCAGTCAAACTTATATTTGTGATTAATCTGTTGTTCGATGTATTAAGTGCTTTAAGGGACTTAACTCGATCGGAGTCAGAATGTATCAGAAGTTGTGTAAGTATTATATTATTATTTAGTTTTCTTGTAATCATTCCAGGCTCTGCGAGGTTATGGACCTTGACCCAGTGCCGATTCTAATGTTCATGGCCATTTATAGCAACGTCGGAGGAACAGGCACTCCTGTTGGTGACCCACCGAACGTCATTGTCGCTTCTAACAAGGCTGTCATTGATTCTGTAAGTTTTTATGCCACAGATAATATATACTTAGTGCTTACTAGGGCAGTGTTGAAAGACAGCCCTGGTGTCGTACCAGTGATTTAACCTTTTATTTTAGAGTCAAGCCTATTGTCGTATCTAAGGTAATTTTTTAGGGAGAAAGATGGCTTCTGACATGCTACTGCCGATGCGATCACGCAGTCGCGCAAATGACACTGAGACTCATATTTATAGACAAGTCTAAATAATTGCTTGAGTAACGTTTTCTATTACATAGACAAGAGTTTGATTGAAATAGGAACTGTCAAAAGTTAGAACTCTTAGGATGTAATAGAAACTATTTTGATTACTTAAACAATGTTGATTACTTACACAGCCAGTTCTTTTGCTTGTTTTGTTGTAGATTTGCTTTCTACGATATTGAAACTTTTTTATATTTGACAACCGAATGATCCCTTGATAGAAGTTACAAACAATATTATTAGTGAACTGAGAAAAACTATATCTGTGTGATGTTTAAACAAAATATCTTTACCTAAAGATGAAAAAGGCTTTTTAAGTTCTTGAGTTGAATCAAGAATCAATCCCACAATTTCAAGGAAATAATACGAACATTTTGACAGTAACAAAAAAATTATCTTTCTAAATTTAAAAATAAACAATATAACTGTAACTAGTTCTAAGTTAAACGTATAATTTCAAATTTGGTTGAGTTATATCACGAAACGCGTTTCGTTTTAGTTAACGAGCACTTTTTGAAAATAATCGCAGATGTCTCATCGCCTTTACGTGATACGAAGCGCATCAATAAAATGTTGCCAATAATAAGCGACAAGTTTTTACTTAAGTCATTGCCTGAGTAAATAACGTGTATTACTTAACTATAGAATAAGATTTTGTTGAAGAATTCTAAGTAATGACTCAATTAAGAGAAGGCCACTAGACCATCCGCGCGCGGACCCCCTCCCCCCTCCTCTCTTCCTCTATATATGCCTACGTTCAGACCGATGTGTAAGATGTTGCGTGATGTATTATGGCTCTCTTTCTAGGGTATAAACTTTACGAACTTCACGGCGCACATGGCGTTCGGTGTTGTGTTCGTGTTCGCACAGACTTCGCTCCAGATCCGATATATGTTCAGAGATACAGCAAAATTGAGATTGACCGAGCCTAGAGAAGTTCAAGGTATATATTTTCTACTACCAATTTTTTTTCAGATTACCTAAGTCTAAAAATAAGCATACAGTTCCTATAATCGTATCTAGACATCACTAGCGCGTTATCAACCGGGCTTGAAAATATTATATTACTTTACCTAGTAATTTCACTGGCTCTCTTATCCTTACAGCCGGCACACCGAGTTTTTTTTAATGGACTAGCTCGTCAAGCAAGCGTACAGTCCGCGTGATAGTAAACGTCACCGCAGCCTTTAAACTCGTAATATCACAAGGATATCACTCGCTTGGCGGTAAAAATTGGTGCGAATGAGGTATCAATGCAAAACCACAGATCCTCAAGCTCTTTAGAAATTCCTGATACAATATTTTTACAAGTAAAAACGTTGTATTTTGTCTTAAACATATTTTATAAAAATGATAAATATGCATTTAGGTATTATACTTGTAATGTACTTAATACAAGAGCTTTAAGCGACTTATTTCGGAGTCAGATCAAATATGAGATGTTGTGTAAACAATTTATTATCTACTAGCTGTGCCCGCGATTTCGTCCGCGTGGAATAGTTTTTTTTTGGGCACCATAACTCTTTACCTTAACTTATATAAACTTTAAATGTCATCTTTATTTATATCAAATCAATGACTTGAAAAATAAGTTTCAAGTTTCTAGCTCAAAAAATAGCGATACTTTCATACAACTTTTAATCCCCCCTTACGATCCCTCACAATCCTTTTTTCAAATTAAAAAATAGCCGATGTCCTTTCTCAGGGTCTAAAGATTGTCTGTGCCAAATTTCATCAAAATCGGTTTAGAGGTTTAAACGAGAAAGCGTAACAGACAGACAGACAGAGTTAGTTCTGCATTTATAATATTAATAATAGTAGGGATTCTTATAATCTCGTGGAAGCCATTTTACTAGAACACACGTTCCATTCCAGATATCCGTCACCAAATTTCAATATGGCGCCGAGCTGTGGACTCTCTGCCTCACTTGAGCAGAGACGTGAATGCGGTCCGTGAGCGCCTGGAGAGGAAAATAGCAAAGTTAAAGGTGCAGCTAGAGGTCGCTGTGAAACAGAGCAACGGAAGAGCCTGCCCAAAGGACACGTATCAAAACACACTGGTAGAAATGAAAGAGAAGGTAAGATTTTATACCTGGTCTTGGGAGCAGGGTTTCTCTTGTTTATATATATAAATATATATATACGTGTGAGTGATTTATAATTATAAGACAATTCGACCGCAAAATCAGAAATGTTCGGAATAATAAAAGTATTGTTTAACACAAATTTACATTATTACAACTGTAACTTTAAGTACAACGCAACACTGACACTAACATTAACAGTTCTACTTTTCTTACAGTACAAGATAAGAGACAAGGCTTTGTTGGTAAAAGCGTCAATTGCAACTGCGTTTGTTGTCGTTGTCTTTTTCTTACACGCAATACCCGAATTAAGTAAGTATAAATATTTCAATTTTTCATTACAAGTACCATAGACGCGGCCGGACGGTGCCGGCAGAGTAGAACAGTAACTACTGTACCAAGTGTCGTAAGAGGCGACTGAGGTACCGAAACCTACAGAGGGTATATCCATCCTAAGTAATGCAATAGGCGCGTGACCAGCGATGCTCACATACTTATCAGTCGTAGAATATCCATGGATGGATCATTAATAGGGCATCCCAAGACAGGGAAAATTTTGCCCATAATTGCCGCTCTAGACAGTCGTGGTGTCAATCGCACGCCGCCCATCTCATCCCTATAGTATTTAAGCTACGCTGTTTTGGATGGATATACCGCCATTTTTTGGTCCCGAGATCTCAGTTCGCTCTTCCCGCCCGATAAAATAACTGCGAACATCGCAGCCTTCCCCGCCCTCTCACTCTCGGCACTCGATCACTGACACTGCACATGAATTCGTGTAATAGAGCAGTACACCGCTTTCGCCGGCGAACGCGTGCAGTCCCTGCCCCAACGATAACCGGCAACCCTAGAGCGGCCGGACTCACTCCATCCGTCCTCTTTTGCCGAATTCAATTTAAATTTACCCCTAACGACGGCCGCCCGAGCCTAGGTAAAGCCTTTAGAGGTGCCCTCGGGCGATCGTCGTCGATTCCGCCCGGATTCGGCGAGCCCCTCGGATGCGACCGTAGCTGAACGCGCGGTCACGGCCGCAGGGCACGCAGGATAAAGACGGGCATCGGGCCCTCATTAAATAGAGGGCCCTTTTTTCGGTGGTGCTGGAATTGACGTCTGAGTAGTCCAGCAATAGGTTCGTTCGGAAAAAAAAGGAAGAAGTCGCCTCTTACGACACATGGTACTGAGGGAGGTACTATTCTACTCCGGCTAGGAATACAGTACAGTAGAATAGGATTGCTGCATGATAACTTATCAATGATATGTATGTAATTACAGATCGCATATCTTTAGGCTGGACTGCTCTATTGGGCGTCATTTTATTACTGATTTTGGCTAACAGAGAAGACATAGAGCCCATTCTACATAGAGTGGAGTGGTCTACACTACTCTTCTTTGCTGCACTCTTTGTTTTAATGGAGGTAAGAACTGTAACAAGACTTTATATCTTAAGCTGTTGGAATTCTTCATAATCCGGGAAGAAGTATTTCTTATTATTATTATTTGACCAGGTTCACAAACGAGTATACAGTCCGCGTGATAGTAAGCGTCACAGCAGCCTATAGACGCTCGAAATAATACAAGGATATTACTAGCACGTCCCATTACCCGGTTATTTCACTGCGTCTCCTCGGAACGCAGCAACGCGAACACTGCTATTTGGCATTTGATGACGACCTTTATATGGGGTCTACCTCATGTACATCATAAAGTATGTCTCTCTCCAACAACTAAATGGGTCAAATAATCTAGCCGATTTCTTGGAGAAAAATAAATAGTCACATCTATCTCATAGGAAGATGCTTTCGGGATAAAAAAAATAGCATTTCTCTCAGATCTGTTTTGCTGTTCCGGCGTCAAAGAGTAACAGACATCCATTCAAACAAACAAACATACGGACCGCTTGATAATAAACGTGAACGCAGCCTATAGACACTCGTGTAAACACAAAGATTTCACTAGCGTTTCGCCAACCTTGTGATCTGAACATACAATGTCACATTTACCAAGTAATTTCACTACTACTCTCACTCTTTAAACCAGAACACAGCAATTCGAACGCTGCTATTTAGCGGTAGACATAGGTGAGAGTACCTTGTATCCCTGTAACTTTCGTTTGTAATTGACGGATCCGATCGCGCAGATAGGTGGTCCTATCGTTTTACGCCTGTGGGTTCGATCCCCACCACGGTATGTTACGGACATCAGACAGTGGAGCAATCATGGACATACAAAGTCACACACAAGTGCGTGTCCGTGCGATAGAATTCGCAGTCAATGTATGCGATGTGGAAAACAAAGACATGAGTGTCTATGTCGTACGTATGTCGACGTGAAAAAGAAAAACGGAACAGTTGGTTTTCACGGGAACTCCTTCACGTTAAGGTCATACGTTTGTGGAATGCGCTACCTGTGAATATCAGGCGTGCGCAGTCTCTTGCCACATTTAAGCGGATGGAGAGAGAGTATTTCCTGTCACTGTAACGACTGATCTAACAGAAGACTACAGTATTAATTATTTCACTATATATGTGTTTATTTTGTAAAAAAATAAGTTGTATTTATGTTTAGTATTATCATTTAATTTACTTAATTTTCTTTTTTCAAATAAATTAGTAGTACACATATCCACCCAAAGGTTGCCTGGAAGAGATCGCGCTGAGCAATAAGGATGCCAATTGTAATCTCTTGTCAATTTTTATTCTTTCACGTTATGTAATTTTTTGTGCACAATCATCATCATCATATTAGCCGTTGGAAGTCCACTGCTGAACATAGGCCTCCCCAAGAAAGTGGGATTTACCCATAATTGCCGCGCTGGGCAAGCGTGGTGGCAATCGCAAAGTGCAGCTTTCGCAACGGGGATGCTGCTGCCCATCCCCGCCCTGTGCATTTTGAACTACACCTTGTCGGATGGATACACCGCCATCGGTCGATTCTGGGGCCTTAGTCCCCTCTTACTATACCTGGTACAGGGGAGGTACTATTTTGCTCTGCCGGTACCTCACGGTATGTGTAATAAAGAGTATTATTATACGTATTTCATTTCATCATGCTGTTCTTCTGTTTTACGTTAATTGTCCGACGTTATTGGCATCTGTCATCAACTATAACACATTTGCGTTATAAAGCAGTCTGCTGTGAGGTACCGGATTTCTCTCTGTACCAAGAGTCGTACGAAGTGACTAAGGTTACCATAACAGACTGATAGCGGTATATCCACCCTAGACAGTGTAGCTTAATTGCATAAGGTGGGGATGGGCAGCAGCATCTCCGTCCTAAAACTTGTGCTCTGCAATTGCCAACACGCTTGTCCAGAGTGGCAATTATCAACAAAATTCCCCCTTTCTTGGGGTAGACTATGTACAGCAGTGGACTTCTAATGGCTGTAATGATTATTATTAAACCAACAACTCAAACATCACGTTACTGCGACTGCATACGTCACAGAACCTGCATTGCACTTACAAAGTTTTCCAAGATCAGTTTATACATAACTGTCGAGACAGTATAGACCACCGGATCTTCTCTTCGCACTTGTAAACTTTGCCGCCATTCGACCTTCGCTAAAGTACCTTCCGCTTCATTCCAGGCGCTATCCAAGCTTGGGCTGATAGTCTACATCGGTGGGCTGATGGAGCAAGTCATCTTGAAGGTGGACATGAGCTGGAGATTGGCTGTTGCTATCCTACTCATTATTTGGGTGAGATATCATGAGAAACTACTTTAAATGTAAAATTTTGAGGATAGCTTAAGTTGATATGAGAAAAGTTAACCAATAAATTTACTTTACATCATGTCTGTGTCCCAATGGGGTATGCAGAGACTATTGATCTCCATTCGTTACGATTTGGCATACCTTCTTTGCTTCATTCTCATTAATTGTATAGTCATGATATAAGCCTTTATCTTTTTTTCAGGTATCAGGCATAATATCGGCATTTGTCGATAACATCCCACTCACCACTATGATGGTTCGTGTGGTGGTGTCAATGGGATCCAATCCTGCGCTCAACCTTCCCATGCAGCCTTTGATATGGGCTCTCTTGTACGGCGCTTGCTTGGGAGGTAAGATATGGCATGATGGGAACGAAGGCACATTCGTTAATGTTCCTATCTCGTAACGTTAAGGGTCGTGGTTTGACCCATAATTGCCGCTCTGAGCAAGCGTGGAGGCAATCGCAGAGCGTAGCATTCGCATCAGAGATACTGCTGCCCTTCCCCACCCTGAGCATTTGAGTTTCACTGTTTCGGATGGTTATACCGCCATCTGTCGGTTCTGGTACTTCAGTCGCCTCTTACGATACCTGGTAGGAGGACACGGGGAGGATTCTACTCTGCCGGTACCCCATGGCTAAAATCTAAGTTTAAATATGCCTATTTAATCATCAAAAAATGACCGAAAATCGAGCCAATTCGATAGATAAAAATTAAAAGCCATACACGTAGCTATATGTTACCCGAACGAACATGTTTTCAGGATAAAAAGTAGCCGATGCGTTATTCTAAACTACCAATAGTCCCTGTGCCAAATTTCATCCAATCTCTTCAGCCTTGCTAGCGTGAAAGAGTTCCATACTCTAGTATAATAACTTTAATATTTATAATGTTAGTAAGGAAGTCGGGATTAGCAAATTGCATGTTTTTCCAGGTAACGGAACCCTGATAGCTGCTAGCGCCAATGTGGTCTGCGCGGGTGTAGCGCAACAGCACGGATACAAGTTCACTTTCTCGAAATTCTTCAGAGTGGGTTTTCCCATCACAATTGGCCATCTCGTCACCACATCGGTGTACTTACTTGTATGCCATTGCGTGTTCGGGTGGCATTAAACTATAACCTTTTAATAGCAAAATATTCTCCTGTGGTGTAGCTGCTCGTAGCCTATTCACCTCGTAGGTAACAAGACACGTGCCGCAGTAATTTCTTCACTCTATTAAAAGAAACGGAAATTATAGGATTACTGCCGTAGCCTACTACTCTCTGTCGTGTTAGATATTGTCATATTACCCAGTAATTTCTTCTCACCATAGAAAGAAGAGGCAAAAATAGTTTTATCACAGAGAAGCACACAAACGCGTTATTCTATTAAAAGTATTGACCCCAGCGTGAGACGAGCTGATAGTAGTTGTATGGTCCGTCCAAATTGTATTTATAAATAAGTCTATTATAAAAACATTATTTTATAAGATAAGAGATGTATTGTTACCACTAACACAATATTACCACTTGTAAGTGGGTGTTGAAGTATAGTGGGCAACAGATAGGCAAACTTACCCAAATATGTCTAATTTTTACAATTAATTTTGAAATAAACATCTCGCGTTTATAGATTAATATCGATTGCGAAGTTTCGACAGATTTCGATTAATCGATCTGTTGCTGTGTGTACAAACAAATTAAAAGTACAGATAATAAATGAAGTATAACTAGATACTAGTGTCTTAAAATCAAAATAGTTAAGCAAATAAAATACACTACCAGTTTTGTACAGATATATTTTATACAGATACTGTAAATGTAAAATTATTAAATTTAAACAAATAAAAATATAAATGAAAAACTACGACGTATTTTATTTCATGACTAGATTAATAAAAATAAAATTATCACAAACAACAGTGAGTTATTTTTTTAGAAGAGAAAGGAGAAGTTTCTTTATTATTTAATTTATAGTCAAAAAGTTTCCCACTCACGACGACTGCATTTATTTTTTCTTCACTTATTTTTATACATGGCCTGAACCTATACCAGCGAACCCGACATATATTGTCCTAGTAAATAAGCTAGGCACCGACTGCAGGGCCATCTACCGGGCTGATTTGTTTGGCTGGCTGGAACGGCTGGCTGATTCACATACAGCCGTTTAGTTGCGGTATAGATAAATAACCTACATACTGACTGATTTCAATCTATTGAAACATAATAAAACTAAATAAATTGCAACTTTTTGAAACAACAAACCAGAAAAAGCTTCAATGTTTTTCAAAACAAAGAAAAAAATGTGAATGTGTCATAATATTACTTGAATATTACTATTATAGAGGTAGGTACATGTTTCTGAGTAAAATTATGTCTTAATGACAAAAGATTACATTTTGTATTTTACTAGAAAATATCATTTTAACAATAACAAAAAATATACATGTCTTCAAAACTCTTTCAGAATATTCACAAAATTATCCCAAGAACAAAAGCCATTATTGTCTATAGGACAATCTGCCAATTCTAAAAGCTTAAATTTAGGAGGATTTTCCATGTCTAACACCTTTCCGCTACGTAACTGCTCCGAAGACTGGTAAACATAATCAATCTTCAATGTATGCATTCTCTTGAAACTATCAAACCATTTTTGAAACACGATCTTACCTCCGATAGGAATAAGTTCATATTGCTCTGGCAAAATATAAGGTTTAAACTTTAGACTATTCAACAAAGTGTATAGGTTTGCATCATGACCCATTAGTAAGGTCACTCTAGGGGCATTACAGTTGAGAAAGAAAGTAGACATATACTTGATAAGTGGTTCTGATATATCACGAGCAACTACAGTTGTGTTAAAAATAACATTGTGATAACCTTTACTCAAGTTAATCAATGTCCACCAATCCATTGAACTCTCTATTAGCCCCCATGCTACCTCGTCCTTTGGAAAGCCTTCATAATACTGCATCTTGAATGCATCTGTCACCGAATTACCAATTTTAATTGGTCCTAATACATTTGGTTTCTGCCCTGGTTTAATATCAATTTTATTTTTATTATTTATAAGGTCACATTTCAACTCTGTCTTACAAAGTTCTGAATCTTTATAATCCAGTAAGTTATCTAAATATTGATATGATGATGTCAAAGACAGTTTTTTTAGTATATTTTGCATTTGCATTTTAGCATCCTTTATATATATAGAAGAGGAGTTATGTATCACCGGATTAAATATTGGATCAATACTACTATTTGTATGGTGTATTGTAATATTACATCCAGGAAAAGCATGTCCAACAAATGCATTAGCAGAAGCAAGAGTTCGTTGTTTTGTATTAGAATAGACATAGAATATATCATCACTTGGACATGATTTAGTTATTACCCCTTCTCTTCGTAACCACAACGCAAAGAATTTACCCATTATTCCTTCCAACATGACTCCTTTTGCAGTTAAATATCCTGGCTTCTCTTTCCACACTGGCCATTTTTTCGGAGTCATTTGTGTCAACACATTGGATAAAGGGCTACGTAGACCATGTCGACTCAAAATCACAGTTTGCTTGAGATGGTATCTTTCTACTCTTTCTGATTGCACAAAACAAAGAAAGAATAAAGAACACAATAAGCGCACAACTTTCATTTTGGTGCAAAATGAGGTCACAACTATTTTTTGAATACTGCACTATAAAAACTATTCAACAAGTGATACTTCAAAGGTAATGAGAAGAACAATACAACACGACTGTCTTTGTTCAAATTAAACAAAGATACGCGGTATAAATCTGTTATCACACGACAATCGCTAATACTAAGCTAATGTAGGTACATATAACACAGAAAACATAATTATATAAGACAAAAAACAGACGTCGTCTTCCATTAAGCAATTACAAATTTACATATTAAGTAACAATTTCATAATAATTACACTTAAAACTTAAACCTGCTTATACAGTGTTAAATATATCATTAAAATAATTGCATACCATTAGTTCATCGTATACGTTTCTGTTGTTATTTTTCACGAACTGTCATTTTAATGTTATTGTGACAGTTGACTGTAAAAAAAAGAACGTTTGGGAATAAGTAATAATATAAGTTATTTTCTACTATCTACTTAAATACGATATACAAGTTATACGACTATTATTTTATATCTCATCGTTGAATCACCGCATTCAGTAGAAGGACAACTAAATGGAACCATATCTGTGGGATATCAGTTTTGTGGTCCGTACCGTCCGTTCGTCCTACCGGGATGAAGAGTAGCCTATTTGCTATTGCAGAATATCAATAATTTCTGTGGTAAATTTCAAATCTGTCAGCAATTCCGGGGTGAAAAAGTAAGAAAACAAACCACCTATACATACATCCATTTTTCTATAGATGCTTCCGCGTTTATAATATTACGTATTAGGATTATTTGGCAATTATATTTAACACAGTTGTTTACTAAGTTAGCTCAGAACGAAAATTGGGGTGAGGCTGCGTTTCAGGACCGGACATATTACATTTTTGTGAGCATGTCTAAACAATCGGATGTACTTACTTTGACAAAAATGACAAAAGAAAGTGACACTTTGATCATTTAATTCTTAGCTATCGAATAGAGTTATTCAAATTCGAATAGACTTTCACATTTTTCTAACTGATTATCATAAAGATAAAAAATCACTATTATGTTTTACAGGGAAAAGTTTAACTTCCTCGAGGAACATAGGCTATATTACCTACATTAAAAAGAAAAATAAAATTTACTAAGATTTTTGCACGTTTGCTATAAACTCAAAAACTACTAGATCGATTTAAAAAATGATTTTATTATTGGAGATCAAATTATCAACAACAGAATTAAACAAAAATTTTCACAACGCATTGAATTATCGGAATCTTTGACACAAGAACACGTTAAGCACGCACAGGTTGCTTGGAAAGAATGAAGCGGAAGTAGCTCGGCGATTAGCATGACCTGCAGTTGCATCTTCACTCAGGCGATTACGCCGCGTGACGTCATCATGACAAACCGTTAACCGATATATTTATAACTATATATATATATATATATATATAATATACTAGCTGCTACTAGTGACTTCATCTGTGTAGATTTTTTTCTGACAAGATAGACGTAGAAATAAATTAATAACACCTAAAACAAAGTAAACAATTTTTTTCAATCTTCTAATCTATGTTAATAATAGTATTTCCAATAAACAGATACGAGTTTAGTTTGTTAGTTTTAATTGAAAGGCTGCAAAACTCCTGGACCCATTTGAGTAATACTTTTCTCGTTTGAATCATTTGTAATGAAAATAGGATATTATTAGTGTTATTAGACATATTTAAAAAAAATTTAGAAGTCACTTTGTAGTATATTAGAATCTAGGTATATTTAAATTGGACATATACCATTGAAAAGTTATTATCGTGAATTTAAATTTTGTATTTGAAAAAAATAAACAAATTTGAGTTTTGACATTTTGTAATGGTTTTATCTACAACAAATAATCGACATGGGTATGTATCTTATTTGCGATTAATCTTTTAAAATTACCTTATTGATCCCATTTTAAATTTATAACACTAAGTACAACTAATATTGGAGACCTCCCTAGAAATCCGTTCATTTTTTTTCGGATAATTCTATTGCTGAACTACTCAAACGTCAATTACAGCGCTAGTAGGAGAGAGGTTGCTCATTTATAAGCGACCCTGTGCTTAAATTAATCTTTTCAAGGGTTTCTCTTAAAATAATATAAGTTTTTAACTATTTCCGAGCTAGAAACATTACGCTGCTAACTGTTTTTAAACACATTGCACACTATATTTACCTATTTGTCAATGCGATTTTCTAGTTTGTTCTGTATTCTGAGATTTCGCAATAGATTTGCAATATAATTATAAAATGTCAAGATTTCTTGTGCAATAATCATTTTTATAGAATTAGGTAATTTAAAAACTAAAACTTTTTATGGGTTATTTCTCTTTAATAAAATAAACAAGCCTAAGTTTGGGAGTAGGTTTTGTAAATTCTAAATATTTTTCTATAGTTTTACTAGTAAATTTATAAAATTGTTCCAAGGGCAGAATCCGTTTTCATCTATAGGACATTCCTTTATTTCCATTACAGTCTTATAAGGGGGATTTTTTATTGATATTTTAGTAGCGTTTCTTAGCTGCTCTCTACTTTGATAAACATATTCAACTTTTAGTAAATATTCCGAGTCGCCTCGCAGCCATCTTTGAAATACTAATTTCCCGCCAATTGGCAATAGTTCGTGCTGACCTATCAGTTCATACTCCTTAAATCCCAATGCTGCCATCACTGAGTTTATATTCGAATCGTGACCAACGAGCATTGTGAATTTCGGCGCCAAATCTATATTCAAAGTTAGATTTTTAATATAGTTTAGCATATGTTTGGCTACATCTTTTGATAAACATGCCATATTGAATCTCACTTCTTGGTTTGCTTTCGTAATTTCCACTAATTTTTTCCATTGTTCTTGGGTGGTTATTTTTCCCCAGGCTATGTTTTCTAAGGGTTGTCCATCGTAGTACGCCATTAAAAAATTGTCTACAACTGAATTTCCTATTGACAATGGTCCATATATATCAGGTTCCTCGTTAATTTTATACAAAATTATGTCTTTTGTTTTTGTTAAATCACAAATATATTCAGTTTTACACAACTCCGAGTTATCAATCTCTAAAATTCTATTCAACTCTGTGTACGCCTCTTTTAAATTTAGTTTGTCTAGTTTATCTTGCATTGTTTTCATCATTAACTGTTTGAAAACGGCACTAGTATTTTGAATTAGAGGCTGAAAAACAGGATCTGAGTTTCCATTTAAAAAATGTTTTGTCACATTACACTTTTTGAAAGCGCCTATGGCAAATGCCCGCGCAGTTTCTTTAGTTCTCTGCTTGATGTTTGAGTAAATAAATACATCATCCTTGTCTGGGCAGATATTCGTAAACAATCCTTCATTTTTCAGCCAATCATAAAAATATTCACCCATGTACTCTTCCAACAAAAAGCCTTTTTCCGTCAGGTAACCTGGTTCTGTACCCCATTTGGGAAATAAAAGGGGACTCACTTTCTGATTTGTGTTCAAAGGAGTTCGAACGTTATGTCTGCTGATAATAAAAACTTCTTGGAGTTTCAAACTGTATGCTTCGAACGCCGTTAGCAGCAAAAACATTAAACTATAACACCGCCCCATTTTTATGGTTCTTTTGAGTGTCCACTTTTTGGGTTGTGAAATAAGGTTATTTTACATAGTCACTATATACTGTTTACGGTTCGTTGTCGATACGGGGAAAATGTTTTGTAGTTAACTGAACCGCGTTGCGCGAACGGCGGCACTGATTACGTTCGCTTGATCTCGTAGTGGCGTTTCGCAAATCGCGAAGCGATAAAAGGAATTCAACTCGGCCGCGGTCACACCGTATCGTACTATGATACTGATATGTTGTCAATAATGACTTCCGTAATTAAAAGAGGGTAGGTATGTTTGTAAACGGAAATCTCTATGTCCATTAATCCATTTAACCTTTTTAAATAGTTATATATATAACTAAATGTTGGAGCGAAATTAAGGGATTTATTAAGATTTCGTAAAATTTGAATTTTGTATTTAATCGAATTAATGGTCATATTTTTTTATATATAAAATTAATTTTATATTCAGAATTTAACGACTCTGAGCTGTTTGAAATATTAAACAATAAATAAAACTGGCTTAATTAATATAGTCACCATTTAGTCACGAAATAAAAGTATCGATTTACAATGACATCGGACGATTCTTCCTTCACTAAACAAAAAAAATACTAGAACAATAACAACGTAACGTTAGCATGACGTGGCTCTAAAATGTTGGAATCAAGAATGATTCAGTATGAATTCGCGCGTTATTTTCTAGATATCATGAAAAATTATTCAATGGCAACACTTTCGTGAGATTAGAATTATGATAAGATTTATCATTTTTTTATTATGTCTTAATGAAATATATTTCAGTTAAATTTAGTTATATTCTTTTTGAATACAGAATCACGTTAAAGTATTGATATTCCTCTTCTACATCTATGTAAAATTATATAATACATTTTGACTTATAAATTGTTTGTATATTAAATCAGTGATATTCAATATAAAACAGGAAGTGCCCACTGACATATGGGTAAAATGGGGTTGCAAGTTTGTACAATTTTGAAAAAACTTGGAATTAATGTTCTTAAAACATTGTTTCATGGTATTCGAATTTATCCCTCGACGGTACAAAATAAAGATTTAAAGTTTCTTTGGTGAAAATAACATATTCAAATGAACACGCAATAAAAGAAAAATCATTAAAATAATATTTTTGAGTAGATTCCGATATTTTGAGTTATCATCATCATCATCATTGCAGCCGTAAAGCCTTCACTTCTGGACATAGGCCTCCCCAAGAAAGGAGGAATTTCCCCATATTTACCTCGCTTGGGCAAGCGTAGTGGTAATCGTAGAGTGTATCTTTACACTATGCAATTGGAATGCTGCTGCCCATTCCTACCCATTTGCATTAAGCTATACTGCTTTGTCTGGATATACCGCTATTTGTCGGTTTCGGTACCTTAGTCGCCACGTACAAGTGGTACAGCTATTTTTCAGAAACCCGATGCATAAAATAGATTGAATGTGTGCTATAATTTTTGAAAGATTTAATAAAAAATTTAGCAAGTTAAGCAAGTTATTATAAAAACGTTCCCGGAACCGGTAGTTGACAGTTTAAAAACGCGGGTGAAATTCCCACAATGACGGAAACAGAAGAATATATTGAATTTTGAATTGACAAAGCTGTCGTTACGTCATCTTGACGTACGTCACCTTGAATGAAAGAAATAATATACGTCTCACTTGTTGACCTAACACCGAGATAAGTAGCTAACTTAAAACACTTGTGTTACGGGTATCAGACAACAGAGGTGTTATAAAACTAGCTGTGCCGGCGACTTCGTCCGCGTGGAATAGTGTTTTTGGGTACTACTATACTTTTTTTTATTTTTTACCATAACTTATATAAACTTTGAATGTCATGTTTATTTATATCAAATCAATGGCTTGAAAAATTAAGTTTCGAGTTTCTTACTTATTTCGAATTAAGAAATAATATTAAAAAATATTAGAATTAAAAAATATATTAAAATATATATATAAATTAAATATGTACTTTCTCAGGGTCTAAAGATTGTCTGTGCCAAATTTCATCAAAATCGGTTGAGAGGTTAAAGCGGGAAAGCGTAACAAACAGACTGAGTTACTTTCGCATTTATAACATTAGTAGGGATATACTAGCAGTGTCCCGCGGTTTCACTCGCGCAGTTTCCGTTATAGAACAACGTTACATTGCTCTGTCTGTCTGTCGGTTTTTTTTAATACATAATATAAATATGACTCAAAAGAAAGATTCATGTCTATAATATAGTCGAGAAACATTGATACTTGTAGAGTTTACTAAAGTGACGTCATAAATAAACACATTTTTTGTGAGTACATTGCAAACGCTGACTGATCCCTACGTGGTAGACCAAAGTAATGTACTAAATATTCAAAGTAATGTACTTCGTATTCATCATCACACCAGCCATTGAAAGTCCACTGCAGGACATAGGCCTCCCCAAGAAAATGGAAAGCTGCCCGTAATTGCCGCGCTGGGCAAGCGTGTTGACGGGAATGCTGCTGCCCATCCTCGCCCTGTACATTTGAGCTGCAATGTTTTGAATGGATATACCGCCATCTGTCGGTTCTGGTACTTTAGTCGCCTCTTACGACACTCTGGTACAGGAAAAGGTACTATTCTACTCTGCCGGTACCTCACGGCTACAGTATTAAACACCTTGAAATAGTCTACACAAATTTTACGTCGGTATATGTCTATCTCTCAGAGATAACCTACAATATTTTTTATTCATTCATTTTTTATTCATTTCATCATTCATTTTTTATTCTCTTTGCACCTGTGGCCGCTAGTAAACATTAAGTACCCTAGTATACCTACTCCAGATATCAGCTATCTGCAACTGGCAGTCCCTTAAAAGATACTCGTGACGATTAAAGTATCTATTTATTTGGATTAGTATTAATGCTGTGTGGGTAAAATACCTTCGCAAAAAAGGTTAAAGTGAGTCTTGAAATTTTTACATCTTATATATTGATCTGCATCCGTGGTAAGTCGCTTAAAACAAACACCAGACAACAGAAAAATCACAACTATACCATTAAAATTAATATAATTCACACCCAACCAAATAAAAAATCATGATATAAATATTTTTCTTAAGTGGGATCGAACCAACGACCCTTGGTACATATGATAGACTAAAGTCCCAAACTCCTTATATGAGATTCAATTACAAATCTACAATCTTAAACCTAAAGTCTCTAAAAGGATCTAGAAATACTTCATAATTATTTCTAGTAGTTGGCATTTATCATTGGCCGCTAAATCTTATATCAACCACTGACGAAATAGTTCGGGACTGGATCGCAGCGTCATACTTTGACGTAACAAAGGCATTTGATAAACTCTGACACAATTGCTTCATTTATTAGTATAAACATTCCAACATTTAATTACAATGTCGTGTCGAGACATGAGATATTTTTAGTTTAACCGTTTCTTTCGGTAATGCAAGATAATATATTGCAATTACATATGATTAGAGCAGGACTACACTAGGGCTCAATCCTTTCACCCATTATCTTCTAACCGAAATATGAGCGACACGCCAATCACTTTTGATGACGACTTTAGGCTTTAGATATCCTCTCTTTACCATCTGTATTAATATTGTACACATAAAAAAATATATATTTTTCTTTGTAACGAATAGGCTTTAAAACTACTGAACTGGTTTTGGAAATTCATCCACTAATAGACAGCCGCTTTCTTCTGGATCAGCATATGTTTTGTTATAATTACAAAAAGATATATAAATTTTGTATTTTTATACGATCGTTATATATACACTCCAAAACTAGAGAACGGATTTCAAGCTGGCCGGAACTGATCGACCGAGACTGCAACTGGACGCACTTTGACACTGACACTATTTGCTTATTTGTTATTTGAAAAACAAACCAACAGCTACACAATTCCCATTAAAAAAAACATTAAACTAATTACAGGTTTGAACAGATAGAAACAGGATAATATAGAATTATCGAATCAAATTATTTCCAGAAGCCAAACATGAATGACCTCTTACAAAGGTCATCAGGGTACTAAGTTGGTATTGGTATTGACGATAGCACCTATATAACAATCACTTCCTGCTGTCTATATGTACTTCTGTTTGCTTAGATCTTTAAAAAACGCAACAATGGTGATGCGATTTTTAAATACACGTAGATAGGTTGATTCAGGAAGAATTTTTGTATGTAAAATACATGCATAATTATAATAATAATAATAATCTTTATTGTACATAAAAAATTAAATAATCAGAAAGAATAAAAAGTGACAAGTTCTAATACTATAGGCGACCTTATCTCTTCCAGGCTCTATAGACGGACATATAAGAAAAATATGATAGGGCAGTTAGATGTGTACTACTAATTTTTTATATAATATTTTATAATAATACTAAACATGTCTATACAACAATAAATACATAAACACAAATTATTTCTCTACAAAAAAACATATAATTTTACATATTTTAACGTTACATCGACAGGAAATATAGTAAGTAGAAAGTTTTCTAACGTGATGCCGTAATTAAACACATTTTTGCCGCTTACTTTACAAACGCTGGCTGAACTCGACAAGATAGATCAAAATAATGTAGGTAGAACATTATTTTGAGTATAATTATACCTTAAAAAGGTCTAAGATTATATTACACCTTAAAATTGTCTATTCAAAAGTCTGCGAAAGCATATGTCAATCTTTTAGGGATAACCCACAGCAACCATTTTTTATCCTTAGTCGCAAGCGTAATATATACATAGAAAATAAATATCTATATGATGTTGATGTGCCTTAATAAATAAATAGTTATGCCTGTAGCTGCATCGTATTCGCGTCTATGTGAATAATGCAAGTGAAAACCAGTTTCACGCCGGCCTGGATTAGATAAATCGTTACGTTAATACACTGACAGATCTTAATAACAACGGAACAATGGCGTGTATTATTTATCTGTGGATTAATAAAAAAACTAACTGTCAACATTGAGGCTATGGTATGTTTTGTAAACTTTAGTAAAAAAAAGTTTTATAATGCTGTGTGCATCAATGCATATCATGAAGGCGAATTGAAATGCATTGTTACAGATCAATGCTTAAGAGATTTTCTAGTAATTAAAAAAATATATCTTTGACTAGTGTCCTTCAAATACGGCTTGTCAATCAGCGCGTTTTTTCCGTTCTCATGAGAATAATTAATCAAATTAAAATAGCCTAAGTTACTCCTAGTGCCATGAGGTACCGGCAGAGTAGAATAGTAGACCAGAACCGACAGATGGTGGTATATCCACCCGAGACCGTGTAGCTCAAATTAGGGTGGGGATGGGCAGCAGCATCCCCGTCGCGAAAGCCGTGTTCTGCGATTGCCAACACGATTGCCCAGCGCGGCAATTATGGACAAAATTGCCCCTTTCTTGAGGAGGCAAATGTCCAGCAGTGGACTTCTTTAATATAAATATATATATGTATTAATATCTCCTTATATATATATAAGGAGAAGTTGACTGACATTTCAACAGAGAGTCTTAACGGAAGGGTTAAAAACTTAAAATGTTGCATAATAACGCCCCCTGCGCAGCACAAATAAACTATTTTTGAAAATTCGCCCTCTAAAGGGGTAAAACAGGGGTGCCACGTTAATATGAAACTTAGCTGTTTTCGAAGTTATTCGGGTAAAATTGAGTATAAAGGTTACAAAATCTTCACTAGTGAAATTTCAATTACGTGTACAACATTTAAGGAAGTGCAAAGTTTGTATAAAAGTCCTACAACTTGACGCGGGTAAAACCACGGGACACTGCACTAGCAGCGTTAATATTATATTTGTGATTCCTCTGTAGTTCGTAACACAAGTGCTTTAAGCGATTTAACTTGGAGTCGCGTTACTGTATGAGATGTTTTGTGAATATTTAATATTATTTTATTTGAATATTTATTACTATCATTACTATATTAATTCATTACCATCATTATTTTTTATTATATACGAAATAGAAAGACAAAACAAGAATAACTGGCTTGCTTTCTATGTGAGAGAGAGAAAGGGAGAGAGAGAGGGGGAAAGAGTGAGAGGGAGAAAGAGAGAGAGAGAGTGAGAGACAGACAGAGACGCGCACGCCGCACGGCTTACAACTATAGCAAAAAATGTCGATACATTTTTGTTTTAATTTTTTAGTCTAACCCCCTTTTCGCAACACGCGATTATTATTTAACCTTATTATTTTTTCTCTTAATTAAAACATTCCGTGACTCAAGAAAAATAATGCATTGTTGGTTAACTGTACATACTCGAGTTCTGCACTTATTATCATAATTCTATATTTATACCTACAGTTAAAGAAGATTATAAACTTAAATATAATCAATTTGCAATGTATTTTAGTTTTTTTAGCATTTAAATACACGTGAAGTATGCTTTTTTTTCAAATAGGCACCATGAAATTGTAGCTTATAGTTCTATACGTTTATATGTCAAAATGAAGTGAAACGGGTGTCGCACGTACTTCATTCTAATCTTTATGCCTAGGGTAGAAGGTCGTTTTTCTCATATTTTTTTAGTACGCACGTATATAATTAAAGTCAGTTTGTTTTATAATGCAAACCGTTAGGGTTTTTTTTAATTGTTTTATCCACGTTCATTTTATTTCATACCTACTAAAACTATTCACTTATTTCTACCGCCAAATAGTAATGTTCGCATCGCAGAGGCAGTGAAATTACGGGGTAATGTGACATATTATTTTTTAGTCACAAGATTTGCCAATCCACAAATATTAAATTATTCAGAAAACAAAAATTATCACTGTATATAACATTTCATTGTTATCTTTTTAAGGTTGTAAATTGTGGGTAGTTGGTCAAAATTTTTTGTTGGTTTTATTTGTCGAATTATTACGAATAATGGGCCCGATATATTTTCATGTTTTTGCCGTGAAATATCGGCAGGACAAAATAGTACCTCCCACTGCACCAGGTGCCGTAAGAGGCGACTAAGGTACCAGAACCGACAGATGTCTATCTGAAACAGGGCAGTTTAAATGCACATCGTCGTGATGCTACGCGGCAATTATGGGCAAAAAACCTCCTTACTTGGAGAGGCTTATGTCCAGCAGTGGACTTCCAATGTCTGGTATGATGATAATAATGATGATGATATATTTTTTTTATTATTTATGTTTCTTATTATTAACGAAATCTGTCACTTTGAATAATGAAATATTGCATAGTAAAATGCTCTTATTACTGTCCGAATTATAACGTATTTAATGTACTATTTATATTAGAATGATTATTGTGAAATTGAGAATATATAAGTAGTCTTTGAACTAACTTAAAGTTCATCAATCACTTATTATCTATGTCTAGTTATTAGTATATTTAATTATTAATGTTAGTATGACTTCGTTACCATAGATAATCGTGAGCACAGAGGCGGCTCTGTTCATAGACTAAGTACGCTTCATTCTCATATTATAAGACCACTTTTGGGGAGCGGCCCATTTAAAAGTTCTAAGGGAGTTGCCCGTGAGGCAGAGTAGAAAAGTACCTCCCTCAGTATCAGGTGTATATCCATCCGAATTAGTGTAGCTCAAATGCACAGGGCGGGGATGATCAGCAGCATTCCCACCGCGAAAGCTGCGATTGCCAACACGCTGGCCCAGCGCGGCAATGATGGGCAATATTCCTCCTTCCTTGGGGAGGCCTATGTCCAGCAGTGGACTTCTAATGGCTGATATGATGACGATGAAGGGAGTTCACATATTCTCATTGGCTAGGCCTGCGAGGCCGGCATTTAATCTTGACACCAGGCCAGACCAGGCGAGCATCGGAACCTCGAAAACAGCTTGCCTAAACACGCTGCGTTGCTTCCGCCGGGCAATGTATGACAATATGTATGATAGTAATCTATAAGTGTGCCTATCCCTACTTCCCTACTAATATTTTAAATGTGAAAGTAACTTTGTCTGTCTGTCTATTTCGCTTTCCCGCTTAAATCTCTCAACCTATTTTAATAAAATTTGACACAGATAATCTTTAGACCCTAAGAAAGGACATAGGCTATTTTTTATTCGAAATAAGGGTTGGAAGGGGTCGAAAGGGAGGATGAAATGTTGTCGCTATTTATTATTATTGAGCTAGAAACTTGAAACTTATTTAGCATTGATTCGATATAAATAAACATGACGTTCAAAGTTTATAAAAGTTAAAGTAAAGAGCTAGTACTAAATAAATAAAAACTTAACTCCGTAGAATATAGCTTTATTTTTGTAAATGACAAGTTTTTCCCGTCTAGTACCGGCAGAGTATATAGTACCTCCCCCTGTACGAGGTACCGTAAAAGACGACTAAGGTACCAGAACCGACACAGTGCAGCCTAAATACTACATAGTGTGGAAGGGCTACAGCGTCCTAGGCGCAATAGCTGCGCTTTAGGATTGACAACACGCTTGTCCAGCGTGGCAATTATGGACATAAGCCTCCTTTCTTGGAGAGGCTCATGTCCAGCAGGGAATTCCAATGGCAGTGATAATGATTTTGAACTGTTTTTGGTTTTGGAAAGTAACCTAGATTAGTTTATTCTAGCACTAACTTTAGAATTAGCGGACAAGCTTAGTAAATAGCTATTTAGCTCATCGATTATTAAACTTACAAATAGAGGGCTTTACTATGTTATAAATATACAAGGGTTGTTAATTTAATGTTTATATTAAAAAAATAAATTCCCACAACATCTCATACATTGACTCGTTCAGTCGCTTAAAGCATGTATTACGGACGCCAGATAACAGAGGAATCTTAATAATATAATACTTAATACATACTTTTAACACTCAGATATAGGACAAACAGAATTATCATCATATAAATATTTGTCATGTGTGGGGATCGAACCCACGACTCTTGGCTCATAAGATAGGACACTACCATCTGCGCCATCGGGCCAGCCATCGTATATTAAGTTAAAATTGCCAAAACTGCAGATTGGGTAGTTTACTATTGGACCGACGATATAGGTAAATTAGGGACTGTCAAGGCAAGCGATTGGGTGGTAGATATGGCCACATCTTGACTTTTTATCATCATAGCGATAATTCATTCACTAGCGTTGCTTAAATGCAATCGGGCGGGGGTGGGCAGTAGCATCCTCGTCACAAAAATGCGCTATGCGATTGGGTGGTAGATATGGCCACATCTTGACTTTTTATCATTATAGCGATAATTCATTCACTAGTGTTGCTTAAATGCAATCGGGCGGGGGTGGGCAGCAGCATCCTCGTCACAAAAATGCGCTATGCGATTGCCACTACTGCTCAGCGCGACAATTGGTGGACTAAATTTTTGCATTTCTTTTTCAAATAATAATTGTCGAATTATTACTTAAAATCGGATCGATGACGCATTCAGTAGTGACCCTGTCTTGTGCGCCAAGGGTCGTGGGTTCGATCACCACACAGAACACACATTTATGTGATCGACATTTGCATTTGTTTTGTGTATGGATGTTTAAATGTGTATATAAGTTTTATATTTCAGATTATATTGTCTGATATCCGTAACACAAGTGCTTTATGCGACTTAACACTGATTCAGGACAATGTATAGAGATGTTGGGAAAATACACTCATTTGCAAAAAAACGGGCGGTATTGATTTTAATTCTTCTTTAAAAAATACGGTACCAAAATGATTTCAATCATTTGTACATGATACTGGCCGGTTTAAAAAATGCCGTAGTGTTTAAAACAGTATTTCAAGTTTCAGTGTTCAAACTCAACTTTTATGAATTTATTTAAAATTTAAATTGTCAAAGCTTTATATATTGCTGTTTAGCTGTCTCAATAATGTTAGAGAAAGTGGTAAACGCTACTAAAATTATTGCGCTGCTCGTAATAAGTTAACTTATAAGTGACTGTTGCGAATACGTTGACCATAGCGTGGTAAATAGCTTCAAGCACTTGTGTTACGGATGTCAGAGACACATACACTAATTTGCAAAAACAACGGGAGGTATTGATTTTAATTCTTCATTAAAAAAATACGGTACCAAAATGATTTCAATCATTTGTACATGTTACTGGCCGGTTTTAAAAATGCCGTAGTGTTTAAAACAGTACGTTCTAAATTCAAATTTAAGTTTCTATGGTGGGGGCTCTGTTATGTTTTGGGCAGGAATAAATTCAATGGATCGTACGGAGTTAGTCTTCATTGAAAACGGCTCAATGACTGGACATCGATATATAACGGAAGTTCTAATTCCTCATGCACAACCCGCATTTGCCGCTTTAGGCGAAGACTCAATTTTTATGGACGACAACGGTCGCGCCCACCGGTCTGGCGATGTGGAAGCGTATGTGCAAGAGTTTGGCATTCGTTGTTGGGATCGGCCAGCTCAAAGTCCCGACCTCAACCCTATAGAGAATGCCTGGGATGTTCTGAAACGACGCGTGAGATCAGTACAACCGGCTCCGCAGACCATCAGAGAGCTGAAGAATGTGATTACCGCGGAGTGGGAACGTATTCCGCAAGCAAGTATCCGGGATATCCTCGCTAGCATACCCAGACGAATTCAAGCTGTGATTTCAGCTAGAGGGGGTCACACTCGATACTAAACATTTATCTGCTTTTACTTTATTAAAGAAAAACAAACAAAAATCTTTGTTAACTTTTACTTCACGAGCATATGCACTACTAGCGAGCATACACTACTAGTGAACTTTAGCATTAAAACCCATAAATGTTATCAAAATTTTATGATAATACAGACGAAAATGATTACTTACTTATTAATTTACGAAATTGTGAAAGTAAAACTACTTATAATTTATCAAACATTTGAAATGGTTCATTGCTTAGGTGCCCTTTTTTTGCAAATGAGTGTATATTTGTTTATATACTTGGGTTTTCTTATTTCACATAACATTTTGTCATTTAATATTCTCAAGTCACTTATAACACCAATAGGTACTTAATGACACCATTGCGTTATATACCTCTTGTATATAATAATTCTAGTACACAATCAACTTAAATAAAACCACAAATATATGTATTGCTTTTAATATAATGTTTTAACGATATGCTGACATTTACAATAAATAAGTATAAATTATTTAACAGTAATCGAGTCTGGAATGCCTTGGGGTACCGCCCGAGTAGAATGGTACCTCTGTAGCGGTGTATCCGAAACAGCAGCGCTGTTTTCGGGTTCGAAGTGTAAGAGAGACATTGGAATCACTGGTCGTAGTGATGCTTACGATCACGCGGACCGTAGGTATTCTTGTTTATCAAGTTGGTAATATAAGAAAATAAATTACAACTTTATTTATTTAAAAGAAAATAAGTGCCGAGAGGTACCGGCGGTGTAGAATAGTACCTCTTTATGTACTAGGTGCCGTTAGCGACGACTAAGGTACCAGAATGGTCAGATGGCGGCATATCTATCCGAAACAGTGTAGTTTAAATGTACAGGGTTGATGCTGATGACCTGATAAATGTTTGCCAACACTCTTGCCCAGCGCGGCAATTATGGGCAAAATTCCCTTTTTCTTGCGGAGGCCTATGTCCAGGGCTGTAATGATGATGATGATGAAATAAGAGAAGTTCACTACTGGAAAGCCTTCCTTGAGAAAAAGGGAATTTTGCCCATAATTGCCGCGCTGGGCAATCGTAAAGTGCAGCTTTCCCGACGGAGATGCTGCTGCCCATCCCCGCCCTGTGCATTTCAGCCACAATGTTTTGGAAGGATATACCGCCATCTGTCGGTTGTGGTACCTTAGTCTCCTCTTACAACATCCGGTAAAAGAGACGGTACTATTCTACTCTGATGGTACCTCACGGCCCAATATGTGCAATTTACAGAGGTATATTAATTTGGAAGGCACCCTCTAGGAAAATCTTTCTTATATAATTATTAAAGAATTTAAAATTTTATAAAACAGCCTACGAGGATAAAATATTTAATAATACTTATTTGGCAGCACAGATGGCGCCTTTAAGGAAATACTCCAAATTCGAGTTCCAATTAATTCATATCCTTACTATAACAAAGTTAGCCTTGACCCGCGACTTGACCCGCGACTCTTCCCGGAGATTTTCTAGGATCCAAAGTAATTCACTTCCTTGTTTACGGCCCAAGCTATTAACATGACAAATTCCAACCAAACCGGTCTACTCATTACAAAACATTTTTTAATAATAATAAAACTACTTTTCTAACGACTTAAAAACACGCCCCTTTTACATATCACGGTCTACGTTTCGGGTACATTACGGCAACCGAGTACACAAGCGACAAAGTATTTCAAAATTTTAAATCACAATTCTCATTGATTTTGATACTTTAATTTACTGAATAACACCGCGTTTAAAGTAGTTTTATTGAAAAGACACTTACATATTTTTCGGTAACTGTTCGGTACAACAACATACATTTTATGTGATCGTAATTATATATATTATGTAGTCGCTTTGTCCAGTTGTGCCAGCTGGTGTGCTAGCCTCTCCTCTCTGGCTCTCCTTGCTTGTCCTTGCGCCCTTTTCTCTGCGAATTTCTCAACAAAGGCCTCTACCGGCAGTTTACCTGCAATCGCATTATATAAAAAGTCGGTAAATTTCACCATAATACCATAGACCGTCCACTGATGGACATACGCTTGTTACTAAAATATTTTTAAATACTTTATGAGAATTTATGCATAGATAAAAATGGTATTGAGGATTATATAGGGGATATTTTTTTAGACATTTTTAAGGTGCACAATACTGCAGTACATTATTTTGATCTATCTCGTCGGGTTTAACCAGCGTTTACAATGTAAATAAAAATATTTCTTTTATATAAGACAATCACATTAAAAACTTTTAAAATATCCAGTGTATCTCTACTATATTATGCATGTATGCATATAAACATGCTATCTTAAAAAAAACCATTGCGTAGTTTAAGAGATCTAATCTGTCCCTATGACAGACAGACAGCGGGAAATGTTTATTTTTATACTATATAGTAATATACCATGCTTGAAGCCTAGGATCAGATTGAAATTTTTATGCATACACATATACACGCACACACACACACACACACATATATATATATATATATATATATATATATTGATTTAAGAGAAATTCGAGTTCAATTAGCAATTAAAAAAAATAATGTTAATTATTATATAGTGTATATTATTATATAGTATTAAATAATGTTATATAGAGAATTTCCTAATATTATGGTTTCAATTTAGCCTCTCTGTTTTATTATTATTTTCTAGCTAGCTTTGCCCCGCGGTGTTACCCGCAGTTTATTAGGGAAAATGAATTGTCATCGATTTGCCTATGGGACTAAGATATTTTTTCGCAGTAACAAGTAGCCTGTGTGTTAAATCAGGGTGTCAGTTAAGTCCAAACCAAATTTTATTAAATCGCTCCAACCATTTAAACGTGAAGAAGTAACAAAACATACACTTTCTCACAAACTTTCGCCTTAAAATATTAGTGTAATTCCCTATTGTTTGTTACTCGTTATGTGTAATGAATAAATAAAAAAGTGTAATAAGAGATCGATGTGAAAGGAATTGTGAGATGGTTTGGACATGTAGAAAGGATGGATGAAAGTAGAATGACTGCGAAATATATAGTGCGGAATGGAATAGAAGGGTTGGTATAGGACGAGCAAGGCGAACATATCTTAACCAGGTAGAAGAGGTATTAAAGGGCCAGGTCAGAAGTACCAAGAATAATGAGCATGTATGAAAGGACTAATGCGAGGAAGGGAAGCAAGAGAGGTATGCCAAGATCGTAACAAGTGTAGATCCATAGTCTTTGTAAATAATTACTCACCTAATAAAAACAGTTCAGCTATAACCTCGGCATCCTCGTCAGCTTTCAACGCAGCCCCCTTCAGGCAATCCCTGATCCGATGAGGGTCATACATCTCAGCAAGCCTCTGGTGCTTCCGATGCAGCTCCTCGTAGTTCATTTTCATTTGCACAATGGTGGATATACGGTCTATCACGTCTGTCTTCAGGTTTTCCAGCATCTGTTGCTTGGACAGGTTCTCTTGGGCTATCTCCTCGATACTGCCCATGAGCGCTTCAGTCTCCAGGTCTAGTTTCACGAGCTGAGGATTCGTTTCTAGTAATTTATCCTGGAATAATAAATATTGTTTAAGTTACAATGGGAATAATGGCCATGAGGTGCCGCCAAAGTACCTTTTCTGAATAAGTACCTCACTCTCACCTATGTCTACCGCCAATTAGTAGTGTTCACATTGCTGTGATACAGTTTTAAGGGTGAGAAAGGCAGTGAAATTACTGGGTGAATGTGACATCTTCAGTTCAAAAAGTTGGCGACATTAGTGATATCTTTATGATGAAACGAGTGTCTCTATGCTGCGGCCACGTCCATCATGAAGCGGATCGTAAGCTTGTTTGATGACTTCATAAAAATAACAGAATAGTACCTCCCTCTACCAGTAGTACCAGGTGGCGTAAGAGGCGACTGAATTCCGATTTGAAGGGTGAGAGAGGCAGTGAAATTATTGGGTAATGTGACATGATATCTTCAAGTCAGTTGTTGGCAACGCGCTAGTGATATCCTTGTGATATTACACGCGTCTATAGGCTGCCACAACGCTTACTATCAAGTGAACTGTAGAAAAATACTTCTCATAGATTGATCTGACTCGGAGATGCTTAAAGCAATTGTGTTACTGACAGATAATAGAGAAATCACAAATATAATACTTAAATCATGTATTTAACACCCAGACAGAGAACAAACACAAACTTTCATCATATATTTGTCTTGGGTGACAAGACAGGAACACTAACGTAGGTATACATATGTTAAGCTATAAAGTTTATGGTCGTGGGGTACCACCCCATAGACCAGGTTTCGGTCGTATTACAGGCGACTGAGGTACCGGAACCAACAGACGGCAGTATATATGTTATGGCCCAAGTAATAAATTGGCCATTTTTCATAATGACTGGTCATTATAAAAAATGGCTAATAATGGCTATAGAGCAATTTGATAATAGCAAATGATTAAATAAATTGAGCAGAACGTAGAGACCTATTCAATCGATCCGATATTTTTTTAGGGTATACTATTGTATAATCAAAGCTGTGAGGTACCAGTAGAGTAGAATAGTACCTCCCCCCGTACCCGGACCCCCTTTCTTGGGGAGACCTATGTCCAGCATTGGACTTCTAATGGTTGTAATGATGATGATGAACTAAAAGCGTAAGGCAAAAGTTCATTTTACAAACAACATTTGCAAATCTAATCATTTGACAAGCTTTCAACCTATTACTTTAAAATTATTACTTGACCTAGGAAATTACTACAGGGCCTATCTGATAATATATTATAGTTCGTTGTAGTCACGGTTCTGTTCTAACCTAACCTAACCAGCCATTTAATTTTAGTTTTATTTAGGAAACAAATGTTTTGGATTATTTTTTTTATTTTAGATAAATAGGTAAAATTTTGCTCTATTATAAATTGCCCAATTTTCAAGAAGAAATATAATAATGACCATGAAATGTGATAAAGAATTAAGTTTAGATGGTAATTAATCACTTCAGTCCTAAAAGAGCGGAGCATTGATTAGAGATGTCGCAAAATCGGGCCAAAAATTAACGTTCGTCGCGTGCGCTGCGTGGAAGTTTGCAGTTTGAAAAAAAAATGCTGTCTAAAGTTATAATTCCACGCGAACTAAGTCGCGGGCACAGCTAGTTATTAATAATGCCCGTAAAATTCCCTCTTTCTTGGGAAGTCCAATGTCCAGAAGCAGTAGACCATGGTCGATCAGATGATGATGGTGATGATCGATGATGAATTAAGTTTTTAAGCATTTACTAACCACATTCACTAATGGGTATATTGCTATCTATTGCTTACAGAACTTCTGTATTTCTTCACATATGGTAAAGAGAGTATAATTGTACTCTTCCAGTACCAGACTGTTAACATTCTAAATACCAAATTTCTTTTAGAGGTTTTAAGAGACATTGAAAGATATTGATTTGAAAATTAAATTGAAATTGTTAGCTTTAATAAATCTAATATTTAATATAGCATAAAGCCATTAAAGTAATTAAGTAACTATTTCTTTATTGATTAATTTAGACATGTAAAACTTTTATTGATTCGATTGACATTGAGTACAAATAATGTTTTCTTCTCAAGCCCCAGAAATATGATTTAGCGGTCTGCTGTAATAAAGCAGGTCCTTTTTTTAAATGCCCGGTCTATCTGTACTTGCAGGTAAACAAGGTTTAAAATGTGATGGTGTTTGACCTTTAATATTGAAGAAACAGTCATTTTTCAGCACAAAAAGAATACATAGTAGGAAATATTTGACCTGTCTACTAAGGTCTTGGTAGCATAATATTAGACGCAGGTTCGTATCGTAACCTGCCTGAAGTCTAAGAAAAGAAACATTTTTCTAATAAATTATCTTTAATTATAAGTACCTGCAGATCTGTATTTTCCAGCACCTCTTGTAGCTCTTCAACGGTCAGTTCACCCAATTCCGGAAACATCAAGGAATGTGCACTGACATGTGACTGGGGACTGACTTCATTGGACTGCTCCTCGCCAGAGGACAGGTTTGGTAACGTTAGTTGAATCTCCCTGATGATTGCTTGGACTACTCGTCCTAGGTCTGAATGTTGGGTATAGTTTATGAGTCCTGGTGCTCCAATAACCTGGAATATCAAAACTTATTTACAACAACAACACACTAGGGCATTAGTTATGAGATTATCTTCAGCTGGTGAGTTTTTTATAAACTTGCAGAATATAATTATTGTATATTTGTTTATTTTTTCTTTATTTGTATGGCACGGTATTAAAAAGACATTGTCAAGAGTGTCTTCTTGGAGAACGGCAACCATATTTTACAACTGTTCAAATATATAATACTAATATTTACACACATCTCATACATTGATCTGACTCCGAGCTGTTTGTGTTAAGGACATCTAACAACAGAGGAATCACAAATATCATCATGTAAATGTTTGTCCTGGGTGGGAATCGAAATTCCTTGGTGCATAAGACAGGATCACTATTATCTGCCTGTCATCAGGCCTGTTAATAATATATTTAAGAATTTATAGACTATATAACATTCCTTAGTAAAAAAAATTAAAAAATCATGTTGTGTTCATCCAAGATAAACTGCATAACTACTAACTGATATTGATTTTTGCTAATCAAAGCTGATCAAACTGTACTCAGCAAGTATACAGTTTGATCCTATCCTTATTAATAGGCTTATTTTTTTACATAAACATCATATTTAGTTAAGGCAGGACAATGACCTTCTGGTAAGCTAGTAGTTTATAGTTTATTTAATGTAGATTTGATAATAGATATCTATGTTATAGGTTATAAATGTATTAAAAAATAACAATAATACTCTCCACATTGAAATACTTGCTTGCTAAAATCACATACATAGTATAATTAATATTTGTTTATTTGCTTTCAATTGACACTGCTCATTGCACCCACTGATCTAGACTATTAGATAATATATATACTATCTAATATTGTTAAATATTGTTATTTCAGTGAATAAAGGAATTATAATTCTTTTGAGAAATAAACAATATATTTCTGCCATAAATGATTAAGATTGGAATATATATTCATTTAAGTATTTCCATAATGAAAAACCATACCATGTGGGGCTTGGACTGTTTTAGGACTACCAATTACTGTAGAAATCGGTAGTCCTAAAGCAGTCCTACAAGAATCAGTAGTTACCTGATTGGAGTTCTCCGCAATCCAGGGATGCATCACAATCGGATTGATGAATATTGAAGGCTTTTCATTAGGAAATTCCGGACTCAGAATCACGTTGAGGCTCATATTTTTTCCGTCCACGGCGAATTCTACCCTATATTCAGAGTTTTCTTTTACCTCGACGACGTGTTCGTTAAAAATTTTTAACGTATCTATTTGGCGTTTACGGACATCTTGCTCATTGTAATAAGCGCGTGGAAGCATTGTCCTATTGTATAAATACTGAAAATGGAAACAAAAAGCATGTATTAGGATAAATTAATAGAAAAAACGCAAGATCTGAGTTGGCAGATATTTTATTGACAAGGTTTTGAAGAATTTAGTAAATAGTGAGAAAGATCATGCTTTTACTTACTGTATACCTTATGTGCAATATATATTTACTAATTTTAGAATAAACTGTACGTATATGATATATTCCGATGAATATTTTTAAACTTTAGTACACAGAAATCAATACAACACAACACAAATTTGTTTTCTATGTTGACGTATTGCTTTCATTGATTTTATTCATAATTCAGTAGCAAATAAAACAGCTGACTAAATACAGCCAATAGAATATCGCTATAAACAAAAGTAGATAAATGAGAACAAGCTCTTTTTTGACAGTACGTTTTTTTTGACAACTAAAGCAATGGTTTTTGTAATATATAGCTTTTTCATTGAAGGAAAAAAAAATAGAAACGAAAGTCTTTTTTTATTTATAGGGTAATCCATTTTAATATTTCGGTTCTGTCACCGTCTTTAATCAGAAAATAAGCACCTGCATCAGTTTTGTGTAGGGACAGTAGTAACTAAGACAGTAGTTGACCCATTAACAGGTCGAAGCTTTAGTTTTAAGGCGGCTATTCTTTTAAGCCTCAAAGGAGTCCACCCCATAACGGCAATTAAGCTACTGTATGTATATATAGCTATGTATCCATCGTGTCAGTCGGTGGGTACGTATGCATTTTGAATGCTTAGGCCCCCGCCTGGTGTATGTTAAACTGACACGATGTCGAGTGACTTGGTATGAGTTTCGTTTTTTGCGGAGCAAGTTTGGGAGTAACATATTTCATCTGAAATGTGTGACACCCAAAGCTAGTAGTAGCTAGTAGCGTATCGTATATATCTGTCAGTTCTGGAACCTTAGTCGCCTCTTATGATACCTGGTACAGAAGGATGTACTATTGAATTCTGCCGGTACCCCGCGACTCCAAAGTTACACTCTGCGATTGCTAACACGCTTGCCCAGTGCAGCAACTATGGGCAAAATTCCTCTTGTCTTGGGGAGGCCTATATTCAACAGTGGACTTCCAATGGCCGATATGATAATGATAATAATGAACCTTAAGAATGCTTTGCTTAATTTCTGTGTTTTTTATTACACCACACATATTGATTTTGATTAACATGAAGTTATCATGTTATTAAAACAAAATACTTCGCCGCCTCTATTTAATCGCAATGAATTGAAATGGAGCATTATGACGCAGCTAATGCCTGCGGCTTTGTATGTGCATACGCATGTAGTAGTTTAAAAGTTCAATCCGTACCTTTTTTTATGTATATGTTCTGCCTGATTTCAGTGAAGGCTCATTCATCAAATTACACCGTATCATTAAATTAAGCGTGAAGTGCTGAATACATCTGACGTGTTGAAAATTATATAGATACGTATATACTGTATCCGTCTAATTACATTCGCAATTACCGCATTATACGTGACTAAATATTTTAAACAAACAATGGTTATTCCGGCAAATATTTTTTCCACACTTCCAACAAATATGATTATATTTATGCAATGGTTACAAAAACTTGTCAAATTATGCACGTACGCAATACATCGACCAATCAAATCTGTCAAATGTTTACAATCCATTTTGAACTCGATGGCTCGCACTTATAGATTAATATCGA
The DNA here is from genome assembly GCA_020976665.1 of Heortia vitessoides. Taxonomy (NCBI): domain Eukaryota; kingdom Metazoa; phylum Arthropoda; class Insecta; order Lepidoptera; family Crambidae; genus Heortia; species Heortia vitessoides. Next base: position 4,573,063 of record JACJUM010003053.1, read on the forward strand.
ATGCGAAATTTTGATTTAATATTGTAAACGCGAAAGTAAGACTAGGATCCATTTTAATAGAGGTAGACGTCATACAAAGGTCGCCTGTATTGGTACCTCACACTCACCTATTTCTACCGCCAAATAGCAGTGTTCCCATTTCTGTGTTCCGGTTTGTCATGTAAGAGATGCAGCGAAATTACTGTTTGATATATCGCAATCTGGTCACTTAAGTTTGGTGTCTCTGTGAACCGGTCCAAGATTCAAGCCATTATCTTGGGCAGTAAACAGCAATTATCCAATTTAAAAATGTACCTGTAAATATATTTAATAACGTGGTAGTGCCTTACAGCACATGCGTTATAAATCTTGGCCTATTTATTTTTTATATCATATGTGTTTATACAAATATGTATGCCACATTTATCTATTTTGTATATATATATTGTCTGCACCACTATATACATATGTTTTTCTGTTTTGTGTAATGGTTGACTGGGATATAATGCCATTAAGTCCACCATTTGTACATTTTGTAACATTTTGTGCAATAAAGTTAAATAAATACATAAACATCCCATACATTGACCTGACTCCGTGCTAACTCGCTTAAAGCACTTGTGTTATAGACATCAGAGAACTGAGGAATATCAAAGATACTACTTTAATACATATATTTAACACTCTAATAAAGAACAAACTCCAATATCATCATATAAATATATGCTGTGGGTGGGAATCGATCCCTCGACTTTCGGCGCACGAGATAGGATCACTACCATCTGCGCCATCGCGTCCGTCAAATATATCTAAAAAATGGATATAGTATATCTTTGTCGTTTAATAAATAAGTAAGAAGGTTAAAGCGTTAATCTTTATGGTTAAAAACTGCAGAGAAACCAATGACACAAGCACAATGGTAAGTATACATTTGTTTGAAATTTAGTTCATGACGGAAGATTCTTTGAATAAAAACTTTTAGGTACAATATTTTCCCCTTTCCATTTTGTTATAAAGAAAGATGCAACTAATGAGTGACAATATGGTACATACTAAGTCAAATATATTTTTAATATAAATAGCAAATCGTCAATTAATACAAGAAAATATCAATGAGTATTGATTTACTTATTGCAATTTTGCAATTATTAAGGTTGCCAACCATATTTTAAAATAACGCATCCTACTTTATTTTTGGTAGTTATACTTTATACTTGTACATAGAAATAAAGTACGCAAAAAAACTTTAGTATCAACCTTTACTATGAACCGTAAAACAAAATTGGATAATGGAAACGATATATAATTTCTGAACGAAATGTTAGATGTCAGTATGTCTTGTCAATGTGACAGAACAGTTTATACAAAATTATATGCTGATTGTTAAATAAGCATTGCAACATTTAATGATAACAAAAAATTGCATTAGCATGTACTAAAAGCACACAAAAATACGATTTCAAATCTATACAATCATGACATTTGAAATGTCCTTTTTTTTATTCCTAATACATTTTTATTTTCTACCCCAACCAGTCTATACGTTTTTTTGTCAAAAAAAGTTGGCAACCCTGCACATTAACGATGTAGAATCGCTGCCTTGCCGTTAAATAAATTTAAGAAATATGTTAAAAATAAACTTATCTCTAAGGCTCAGTATTGAGTTAAAGAATATGTCAACGACAAAACTGCATGGGATTGAACTGCTTTAATCACTAGCTTTAAGACAATGGTTTGGTGGCGCCGGCACTGGTAGGGATATCAAAACTGGCAAAAAAAATATGATCAATGAAATGAATTAAATTATTTTGTATAGTCTGGGTGTTCAACATACGTATTTAAGTAGTATATTTGTGATTTCTCTGTTGTCTGGCGTCCGTTAGCGCTTTAAGCGACTTACTACGGAGTCACGTCAATGTTTTGGAAATTTATTATTATTATTTATTTATATTTATTGCAAACTCCGCTATAATCAAAACTTCACATCTGAATCTTTTTAAAATAAAAACTTTTTATATTTTATCCAAAAAACACCTGTTATAATTATAAATCTAATCAAAGATGTTTTTCAAAATGGTTTAAAATGCCTACTTCAATTTGAATTTTTTACAATAATAATAATATTTTTTTTATTGTACAGTAATAAAAATAACACAAGGACGTAACAATAACATGGAACAGTAGGTAGGTACAAGAGGCATCCTTGTCAGAAATTGAAAACAACCATACATATATAGAAATACACATACATACATGAGCCGTAAGGTATCAACAGAGTAGAATAGTACCTCCCTCTGTACCAGGCGTCGTAAGAGGCGGCTAAGGTACCAGAACCGACAGATAGCGGTATATCTATCCGAGACGGTGTAACTCAAATGCATGGGGTGGGGAAGGGCAGCAGCATCATGTCGCAAAAACTGCGCTCTGCGATTGCCAACACGCCTGTCCAGCGCGGCAACTATGGGCAAAATTCCCCCTTTCATAGGGAGGCCTATGTCCAGCAGTGGACTTCCAATGGCTGTAATGATTATTATGATGACGTACGTATAAAGGACATAGTATAGCAATTATTTTTGAGGTAGATGTTATTTTTATTACTCAGATTTAATCAAAATAGTGTGTTAAGTTGGTTGTGTAATTAAACGCCTCACATATTTAAAAACGTATTAATTTTTACTGCCGTGAGTTACCGGCGGAGTAAAATAGAACCTCCCACTGCAGCAGGTGTCGTAAGAGACAACTTAGGTACCAGAACTAACAGAAAAGCACAGGGCGGGGATAGACAGCATCCCCGTCGCGAAAGCTATGCTCTGCAATTGCCACAACGCGAGCCCGGAGCGGCAATTATCGGCAAAATACCTCCTTTCATGGGGAGGCCTATGTCCAGCAGTGGGCTTCCAATGGCTGGTATGATGATGACGATTAGGTTTTATTATATCATGAATAGCTGACCTAACGTAGTCCCGTATTCACTATATATTAAAAAATATAACAACGACAAATACAGGTATAAAACATACTATTTCTCAATTCACGCCCTTTAACAGTCAGACGTGTTCAAGGAAGTGAGTTGCGAGAATGTTTGTGTTTCGTTTTACGTCAATTCCATCACCATCTTGTTCTCTGGATTATTTTAAGAACATGATGACGACATTTTACATGTTGCGTGTCGTCACAACTCTTTATGTAACACTGTGTTCTATCATTTACACTATTTTGTTGTTTTCGTGTAGCAAATAATAGTGCTCCCCTCCCCCCCCCCCCTTCTCCCCCGCGCTTCTGCACTTCGCTCTTTGGAGGCTAATCTTATTTCTGTTTTTTCCTGTTCGCTACTTATTGTATTGTATATGTTGTAATTGACTGTCAATTTCACATCTCTCAGTTTTATTTCACATTTTATTTCTGTTTTTTTTTGGCAATCTTTTATTTCTCTATCTCTGTATGCGACTTATTGTATTGTATAGAAAATTATATATTAAAAATTACATCTCATTATACCTATTGAACAATGTGTAAGATCAAATACGAAGTACATGAGGGAGAATTCAATCGGAAGTTGTCTGCATTGGTACATCATCTTCATCATCACCATTCCCAAGATAGGGGGAAATTTGCCCATAATTACCACGCTGGGCAAGCGTGTTGGCAATAACAGAGTTCAGCTTTCAGCGAGCTACACTATTTCAGATGGTTTTACCGCCAACTGACCTTCTGGTACCTCAGTCGCCTCTTACGACAACAGGTACAGGGGGAGGTACTATTCTCCTCTGCCGGTACCTCAAGCTAACCTATTTCTATTGCTAAACAGCAGTGTTCGTATCTGTATTCCGTTTGGAAATTACTGGGTAATGTGACATAATATTTGTTTATTGAACTTTATTGCACAAAATATTACGAAATGTACAAATGGCGGACTAAATGCCAGTAGGCATTATCTCTCAGTCATCCATTACACGAAACAAAATATATATATATATATATGTATATGTATATATATAGTGGTGCAGACAGTATATTAACAAAATAGATAAACGTTAATATCTTCAAATCACAAGGTTGTCAGCGCACTAGTGATATCCTTTTGATAACACGAGTCTATATACTGCAGTCACGCTTACTATTACGCGTTCACTTGTTTGTCGACATAGTAGATACATATACATATAAGATATAAATTTACATAAAACAAAGACTGACTTCTGCGATCTCTCACCTTGACATACCTAGAAACGCTTCCACACGCAATATCTAAAAAAAAAAAAGATTTTCTTCTCTCTACGAATGAATCTGCGTTTGGCCTATTCGGCCGATCATTCCAATGTCAACGGAATTGCGATGTCTAAATACTAATACGTTATAAACAAACGCACACGAGTTGGATCGTCGTATCGCACGAACACCGAATCTCACACGATTTGCACAAAATATATCACCAAGCGACAATAGAATACCTTCGTCTTATACAGTGTCACTTTAATGTTTGTTGGGCAGAAAAAAGCCATCCAAAATGTTGTGTACAAAAAAAAAACAAACTTCTATTGCACATCAAAAAGTGATCAACCTTCATCTCTTTTATATGTCCATCTAAAGGTTGTCATTAAGAGATCGCACATAGCGAGGAAGTCGCCAACAGATTATTCCACATTTAAAAAAAATATATATATCTTAAAACGTTCGTATCGATTTGATAGTCAACTGGTATTTTCATTTTCTGGAAATAATATCCTTTTAAAAAAATTTAAACAATAAATATTCGCGCCAGAACTGAGCAAAACGACAGCCGCTATTATTATGACGTCATAGGATCAGAAACAAATGTCAAACGTACGATTGCAGTGAAATGCAAATGCAAAGTGCAATGCATTGGACTTTATATTTTTCCAAACTTAATAATGAGATTCTATTTAAATCATCGTTGGTGTATAGTGCCAAATTTTAACACATCATTGAAAATAAAAAAAAAATTTATCAGAGTTCCAAACAACATTAATTTGAGAAATGTTTAGATAGTACTATCGGGACGAGATCCAACGAAACTCCCTACAAAATCACTTTTATGTGGGGATCACTTTAATGTACGTAATTAAGTCTTTTTCATGCCTGAAGTATTAATTGTGCACCTTAGACATTGCCTTTAAAACCTATGTATTAAAGTGTTTATTTAGGGCACCAGTACCGTCAGTAACTGTCCTTCATTGTAAATAATAACGTATTAAATGTGCGAAAATATAACAAGCTACAAATTCGAATTAAAGAGATCAAACTTTCTCTGTGGTTGTAGGTTACTTGTTTTTTGCTAATCATTTGACGTCACTCACGAAATAAATATGGCGGCCGGCGATTTCGGTCTAGTGATATACAAACAATAAAATTACAATTTTCATTTTGGAAATTATAAATAAACCGCATCTTTATATATGTAACAAAATAGTGTTGTACATACTTGTATTTCTTATGTTTCTGCCATATATAATATATATAAATAATAAACTTTCATAATTTAATTTTGATGGATGCAACTACCCTATTGATCGATTTTAGATTTAATGCCTTAAGTAAATATTTATAGTACACATGTACTATAAAAAATTTTTTAGTCCCTTAAAATCATCTTACCCCCTATTTGAAGTCTACTGCTTGACATAGGCCTCCCTAACAAAGATGCTGTTGCCCATCCCCGTCCTTTGCATTTGAGCTACACTGTTTCAGATGGATATACCGCCATCTGTCGGTTCTGGAATATTACTCGCCTCTTATGACATGGTACAGAGGGAGGAACTTAGTGTCAATGGAGCCTTACATGTTTTTATGGGCAGCCAAAATGCGTCAAAAAGGGCACAGCTGGCTGTTCATAGGGGTGTCTTGGTTGCAACACTGACGTGGTAGTAAATGTTGGGTATATGGCAGAATAAGCACGTGGGTGGAATAAATGCTGTTGAAATTAGAGTACTTCGAAGTATGTATGGTGTGAGTCTGAGAGATAGATTAAAGAATAGTGTGATAAGAGATCGATGTGGTGTTAAAGATGATGTTATGACAACAATAGAGAAAGAAATTTTGAGATGACCTGGACATGAAAACAGCGGAAGTGAATGGAAGAGTTGGACGACCGCATAGGACGACCGAGGAAAACATATCTTAAGCAGGTAGCCAGGTAGACTTACAGAATAAACGAGCGTGTGAATAAAAAGAGGTATGCCAAGATCGTGACAAGTGGAGATCCATAGTCTCGCCCATCTCGGTGGTACACAGGCGTGATGTATGTTTGTATGTGTATTTAAATTGCAGTGATGTATGTTTGTATGTATATATAGAATAGCACCAAGTGTCATAAGCAGAGACTGAGGTAGATCTACTACTATGTGTCAACCAACTTAGTTTTAATTTGGTACAGAGATTATTTATAGACCGAATTAACACATAGCTACTCATTATCCCGCAAACATGTTGCTGTGGGATAAAACTGGCTTTCTATTTTTCTCTCTGCAATGACTGTTTGCACAGTTTTGCACATATCAGGATCTACTGGTCCGATTAGAAAAATTCTTTTTTTTGTTGGGTAGTCGATTTATACAGGAAGGCTTTAAGGCTATATAACATTACGCTGAGACCAATAGGAGCGAAGCGTCAGTGAGAAATGTTGCAAATACGGGGAAAATTATTTTCTTTTGAGGTCCTTCGTCGCATGCGCTGCATAAACGGTTTAAATCATTCAAAAACTATGTATGAAAGAGTTATTCCTCGCACGCGGTCGGCTCCCTACGGAACGGTTGAATACAGCGTGCTTTATTTTAAACAAAAGTAAAACTATAATTTATGCCGAACTTTGACCCATTTATTTTTAAACATTACTTTTTTACATATTATTTAAAAAAAATCTTATTCACGATTATACAATAACATAAACCAACTTGTTCGCGCCTAACAAAAAATATAAGCAAACTCAATTTTATAAGTCTGAAAGAAATATTACACGAGTGACCTTTGACCTTTGAAACGGTGCAAAATTTCATTATGGTCCTGCCCACTCCTACGGTTGCGCTAGATATGATGCTTGATGCGGTATACCGCTCTATTTTTTTTACTTCTTTTTTAAATTAAGCTTGATTTGAGTGACAGATGTCATCGTGGTCTACCGCACGAATTAGTTAAATTGTCGTTATGGTATTTCCATCACGAATTGATATTAATCGAATCGATTTGAAAACTATGCAACGGATTTTAAAGCAGTTTTTTTTAAATAGAAAGAATGATTCAAGAGAAAGGTTGTATTATATATATGCATAATAAAGTAAACAGTGATAATTTTAGAGGTTTCCAATGTGATGTCGTAAATAAACAAATTTATTTGCGAATACATTGCAAACATAAGAATAAAGGGAACTCAGCGGCACCCACATTTAAAGAGGACTTCTGCAACATCCGGGGACAACACGCAAACATCAACGCAGTCCATCACCACCTGGAGCACCTGCCTTGCCTCCTGCCCTGCTGGAACGTCATATTTCCTATACCCCGGGTACAAACTCGTGCACAATTTGGGGCGTTGAGCGTGGGTATGCATTTTCGTCCATTAAGATATTTGCTGTCGCCGTCTCTCCTCTTTATGAAGACAAAGACCTGTCTATCTTGTTGGTGTGTGTGGATTACGGTGGCCGTAACAAAATCTGCGCGTGCCTTTACAGATCTCATAGCAGTGATTCGGGTACAGCTCAATTATTTGAACACCTGCAAAATACGACTGGCAAAGTTACTGAGCGGTACCCATCTGCAGAGTTGATAGTCCTGGGAGACTTTAATGCCGATCACACGGAATGGCTCAACCCTCGGACTTTGCGAGTAGAACTGCTCTCAATTTTGCTCTGGCTTATGGATTCTCCCAGCTGGTTCACTCGCCTTCGAGAATAATAGATATTGAGTGCCACACAAGTTCCTTACTGGACCTTTTGCTAATCACGTGTCCGGATCAATATACCATCTCAGCGCCTCTTAACACATCGAACAACTATCTCGTTCGGACGCAGGTGCTATGTGCGCCACAAGTACCACTTTATTATGGTGGGGACGCGTCGCGTCTGGTTCTATAGTCATAGTCAGAAGACTGGTATGGCACTCGCAGTGGTGCTAAAGCAGTGTGTCCCTGAGTTGTATTCCATATTGACGCACCTTTTCGCATCTCTTGATCCACAAGGAAAGTCCCAACTTCATTGAAGACCGCCCATGTACAACGAGTAACCAAAAAAGGCTACAGATCCGACCTATTTAATTTCAGGCCATCGCTATGACCTCCCTTCTCTCTAACGTAATGAAGCGCGTAATCACGAAACTCTTTAGATACCTTTTCTAGCGCACGATCTGATCATCGACCGCCGATATAGTTTTCGCTATAAACGCTTGACAGGTGATCTTCTAGTGTATCTCACACACCGCTGGGCCCAAGCTCTGCAGGGTCAAGGTGAGAATTTGGCTGTGAGCCTGGATATGTCAAAGGCGTTCGATCGGATATGGCATTGCAATCTTCTTGCGAAATTACCTACTTATGGACTGTCAGATGGATTGCGTAAATGGGTCCCCAGCTTTTTCTCCGACAGAAGCTTTGAAGCCGTAGTCGATGGCAGTTGCTCAAATAGCATGAACATAAACAAAGGCGTCCCGCAAGGTTCCGTGATGTCTCCTACCCTGTTTCTGCTGCATATCAACGATATGCTGTCCTCTGATAACATTCATTGCTACTCAGACAACAGCACTAGATACACTTATTATCCGGACCGGGCTAACATCCCTCGAGTCACAGTAGAGGAAAGCCGCGAACAACTTGTGTCTGTATGTGGAGGTTCTTTTAACCTGTGTCTTCGATTGGGGTAGCACTAATATAGACAAGTTCAACCCCACAAATAGTGTGTCTTCACCGCAAATAAGATACAATTTACTGTTGCTCCTCAATTTCCCGGAATGCCCCTTTCCATCTCCAAGAGTGAGTATTCTTGGTGTCGATATCTATAGCGACGTTCAGTTCTGTGATCACTTAGAGAACAAGACCAAGTTCGCTGCTAAAAAACTTGGTGTACTCAACATGGCAAAGCAGTACTTCACTGTAGATTTAAGTCACAAGTCCGTCCCCACATGGAGCACTGCTGGTATCTCCGGGCAGAAGCACCTAAGTACCAACTTGGACCCTTTTAATTGGTCCAGAAACGCGCTGTGAGAATTGTTAATGGTGCCAGGCTTAAAAGCGGTACTGAGCCCTAAGTCTAAAGAGACTTTGCCTCCTTATGTATGTTCTACCGCTTGTACAAATGAGTTTGTTCCGACATTTGTTAGTTTGACATTATTCCAACAGTTTTTATCCATACACTTTGGAATCAAAATGGTCGCATACCAAACGGTTTCAGAGGTAATTCCTCCCACGTGCGCCAACAAGGTTGTGGAATGAACCTTCTGTAAAGGTTTTTACAAAGAACTACAATATGGGGTTCATCGAAGAAGTAAAGAGATTTTTAAAGGGTCGGCTATGCGTGAATGATGCCTCGGTGTCGTAAATCGCTTACCAACATGCGGGCCGCGTGCTTCTTTGCTACGTTAGTCGTATAAAAAAAGAAAGCTTGACTGAACCCGACGAGTTAGATCAAAATAAAGTATTAAAGTAATGTATACTTCAACAAAGTATAGTATAGTATATGTGAATGCCTATTAGAGAACCCAATATAACTATTTTTTATCCACATTGCACCCGTGCATAGCCGGGGTGAGTCGCACACATCATCATCATCATACCAGCCATTGAAAGTTCACTGCTGGACATAGGCCTCCACAAGAAAGGGGGAAATTTGCCCATAATTGCCGCGCTGGGCAAGCGTGTTGGTAATCGCAGAGCGCAGCATTCGTGACAGGGATGCTGCTGCCCATCCCCGCACTGTGCATTTGAGTTGCCTTGTTTTGGACGGATATACCGCCATCTGTCGGTTCACCTTAGTCAAAGTGACTACGACATCTGGTACAAGGGGAGGTACTATTCAACTCTGACGGTACCTCACGGTTTTATCTATCTATTTATAAATAAGTGTAATAAAATTTCTGCTTAACCGTCCGCGTGGGTTTAAATTTAAATCTGAATCTGATCTTTGTCGATCAAAATCAAGTTGATTTTGTTGTTTGAACCAAGTTGAACAAAATCCTAGAGGAATCTAGCATTTTTGAATTTGAATTAATAAAAAAATACCATATGTATCCAACGGGAACCGGATATATTCTAAATGGATCAAGTGGTCATAAAAAGGCCACAGATTATGATAGCTACGAAATAAACAATAAACATAATAAAATTTATTCCTTAATCAAGAAATAATCAATACATATGAGTATAAAATACAATCATGTAAGAAGTGATCGTCTCCAGCCGTGCTAGTATCAAACTGTGTTACAGCTGACCGCGTCTTCCATCTTGTTTTATATATATATATATATATATATATATATATGTATGTATATATATATATAAAACAAGATATATATATACATATAATCAGTTATGTATATAATGGAAAATAGATGTCTAAGCCTTCAGTTTTCATTGTTTAAAAGTGTCAGCCAGTTCCTAGGTTTTACCTTGCATTTTTGAAATGGTTAAAGGTTAAAACCCTTTTTTATATAAAGGGAGTAGCTGAAACACTAAAGGAGCTAAGGAGATGACTGACTGATTGACTGATATTTCAGCGAAAGGCGTAAAATACAAGGGTTCGATACTTAAAATTTTGCCAGCGGTTCATTTAACCTTTAAGAATTACCTTAATGAATTTTCAAAAATTCTCTCTTGGTACGCCCCTACGCACTAAGAAACGGGGGGGCAAAATTAATATGAATCTTTTCTGTAAATTCAGTATAATTTTTCTTCATTGAAAATCATGAAACACGTGTAAAAACTTTGTATTTACATATTTACCCCTTAAAGGGTGATCATCGAAAAAATTTAAATCATCTCTAAAAATACTAATTTACGATGAAAATTCAATTTACAATTAAACGCGAGTACAACCGCGGGGCGCTGCTAGGATAAATATTATGCAACTTAAATGCAAGTGCGCTTACGCACTAAGATATCTCCGGACCGATCTCGGGATGCAGTGCGTTGTTTAACGCGTCACGGCCATGCATGTAGTATATATTACCAAAACACATCCGCTCGTCTCAAGTCAGTATAGCATCTCAGTCTACACCAAGTGGTCAGCGCTGCAAATATTTTTTTTTTGACATTGAAACCTGTGCAGTGATTTTTACTCTGTGGTTGCCGGTAAGTAGAAAAAAAAATTTGCAATGATATCCTTCTCAAAATTCGCCTTAAAATAATTCAATGCAACAGTATGTTAGAACCAATGCTGGTATGGGCTTCAATAATCCAACCATTAGGTGTTCATCATCATTATCTTCATCAGTTTTTCCTGCGGATTTTTTTGTGTGTCACTCGAAGACCTATTCGACGAGCCCATGTCTTGTGCACCAGGGGTCGTGAGTTCGATTCACACCCAGAGAAAATATTTATTTAATGATATTTGTGATGATGTTCTGTGTCTGCGTGTTATATATATGTATTTAAGTAGTATAATTGTGATTCCTCTTTTTTCTTGCGTCTGTAACACAAGTGCCTTAAGCGACTTACCACGGAGTCAGGTCAATATGTATGAGATGATGTGTGAATTTATTATTATTATTCGTTCAAATGACTCCTATAACCTTTGAGGTCATCAGAGTCATTTCAGTTAAGCTATAATTAGTAAATCTATCTATTATACAAAATTCTCGAGTCACAGTTTTAGTTATCATAATTAGTCGAAATAGCTACACCGATTTTGATGAAATTTGTATTCATACTAGTTAGGTCTGAGAATCAATTTTTCTATGTGTTTGTAAATTTTTTTATGTACCATTAAAACACAAAAGAACTCGTTTTCACCTTTTTAATACCAACCACATTTGTTTACTAAGTAATTTAATAAAATTTAAAACCTTTCTTCATAGACAAAAATTACGAGTTAGGGCGTTTGTCCGGGATGAACTTCTGACAACTTTTGCTCATTGTGTTCAGTTTCTCAGGATCTCACAGGGAAGATATTCATATGCTAGGTTTTCTTGCGGGTTCTGTTCTAGTCCCGCTGTGAACTCAATTAAGAACCATCTGGTGCCGGCAGACTTAAAAAGAAAAAAATATTTAGAACTACAAATTGATCAAAACTTAAATTTAACGAACACATTCAATTATTGACTACAAAAGTAAGATAACTCACATACATTTTCTATAGACTGAGATATGTGTTATCAGTCAGACGTATACGTGTCACTTTCGGCCATTCTGAACTGTCTTATTGTATAACCTCTTAGGGGGGATAGATTTGTACTTAAAGTTTGCCTTTTCAAACATTTTTCTATCTGAATAACAATTATATACAGATAGCGGCATGTTAAAAGACGGCTTTTTATTTTATCAACTATACTTAGACAGCCGTGAGGTACCGGCGATTTACAATATGTAGTACCTCTTGTACCAGGTGTCATAAGAAGCAACTGAGGTACCAAAACCGATAGATGGCGGTATATCCATGCGAGCTACACTGTGTAGCTCAAATGCATAGGGTGGGGATGGGCAGCAGCATTCCCGTCGTGATAGCTGCGCTCTCTGAATACCAACATTCTTGTTCCGCACGGCAATTGTGGCCCAAATTTCTCCTGTCTTGGGTAGATCTATGTCCAGCAGTGGACTTCTAATGGCTGGTATGATGTTGATGATACTTAGATATGATAGATGATACGTAGAAGACAACCTGATGTATGCCACTCTACAACCATTAAATTAAACCTGATAAGAATATTCCTTTGTTATCAAGGAGGATATCTTAACAAAAATCCCCCAACATCTCATACATTGATCTAATTCCATGGTAAGTCGCTTAAAGCACTTTTTATACGGACGTCAGACAGCAGAGGAATAACAAATATTATACTTGAATACATATATTTAACACCTAGACACAGAAAAAACATAAATATCATTATATAAAAACGCTTTCTCCGTACTTTATTTACTGATGCTGCTTCTCTAACTTTATAACCCTACCAGTGGCCCATCGCGGCTTCGCACGGGTAGACATAAATAGGTACATATATTTAATTAATAAGCATGTTAATTAAAACGACCATAAATCCGTAATTTGAAAATAGTTGTATTATTATCTTAAAGCCTCCCTGTACACTACGTTGACTGTGGTATTTGTAGGTGGCAAAGAAGCGTATTGATTTTCAGGAGATCCTACTCGAGAAAGTGCCAAACACAATTGCTCTCGTCGAGTTAGTTACTCGATGCGCTGCGTGGCGGCCGCCGCCGGCATGTATTTTTATTTTTATTTTATATTGATATATTATTATTATTTGATATTGATATATTCTATAATATTGTCAAACAATTTTTGTCCTATTATTAATATTCTTCGCAGCGAATGAGATGAAAGACATTGTATAGCTAATTTTTTTACACCTTTGGTTGGTTTTAATAGGTAAACTAACGTAATCTAGTACTAAATATAGCCTATGTTACTCAATGCTAATGTAGCTTTCTAATAAAAAAAGAATTATTAAAATCGGTCCAGTACTTTTTAAGTTTATTCGCTACATACAAAAATACAAACCTTTCCTCTTTATAATATTAGTGTAGATAGTGCAGATATACGTTCTGATATACGTTATTTTTTAAATATTTTTTTTATATCATATGTATTTATTGCAATTATTTATACAAATGTATATAATAATAACTTTATTCAACAACAAAAGGTAACTTAAACTAAAATACATTTTGATACTTAGGTACCTAAACTAGGTCTAGCCTGTTTTTATAGGCACCTAAACGTATGTAACGTTTGTCTTTTTTGTGTATATATTGTCTGCACCACTATATATATATATATATATATATATATATATATATATATATATATATTTCTGTTTCGTATAATGGCATTAAGTCCGCCATATATACATTTTGTAATTATTTGTGTATTAAAATTCAATATAAAAATAAAAATATTGTCCTGGGCGGGGATCGAACCCACGACCCCTGGCGCATAAGATAGGATCACTACCATTTGCGCCATCGGGCCCGTCGTTTCATATATATACAACAAAATAAATAAATTCTGCCAAATGATATAAAAAGCAGTAAAAAGTAAAAAAAGGCCGTATGTATACGAAACACAACGTAGAATGCAATAAAAATATTTAATATCATTTAAAATTAAAAAAAAAATGTTAAAAACATAATGTTTACAAATAATAAAACAATATAAATAAGTCATTGAGAAGTATGTTATTAAAAATTAAAAACCATCATCGTTACTACAGCCGTTGGAAGTCCACTAACTCCCCAAATGAGGGGATACTTGCCCATTGCCGCGTTAGGCAAGCGTGTTGACAATGGCAGAGCGCAGCTTTCGCGCCAGGGATACTGCTGCCCATTACTACCCTGTACATTTGAGCTACACTGTTATAGATGTCGGTTCTGGTACCTTAGTCGCCTCTACATACATGGTACAGAGGGAGGTACTATTTTAACTGCCGGTACTTTACACGGAATTGCGTTCCATTGTTTTCCAATTGTATTGTTTTTTTATGAATTTATGCAAACAAATCGGTCGTATAAGTTTTAAAAAACTACTGGTTTTCACGTGATATTTAAATAACATCGTTTGTTTAGTTCCACTCACAGGCATTTACGTAAGGTAGTTCTAAAACAAAGGTCGTCTGCATTGACACCTTACCTCACCTATTTCTACCGCCAACAGCAGTGTTCGCATCGCTGTGTTCCGGTTTGTAGTAAGAGGCAGTTAAATTACTGGGTAATGTGATATCGCATAATCAAGTCACCAAATTGGCAACGCATTAGTGATATCCTTGTGATACTACGTCTACTGCCACGCATTCTGTATGCTTGTATGTCGACTTAGTGTAATATTTAAAAAAAATTGTAAAAAAAACATCAATCGTTGGCCCGTTTAAGCGATGCCACGCGACAATGTGAAAGAGGACAATATCTATCAGTTGCAATAATTATATTTAACCATAGATTGGTCATTATTAGCAGCCGTTGGATGCCCACTTCTGGGCATATGCCTCCCCAATAAAGGGGGAATTATGCTCAAAGTATCCGTGCCGTGCAGAACGTAGCTAGCGTCGGGAATTGACGGGTTTGGGCAGAATGATACATCCTGCCGTCTGTCTGTTCTGGTACCTCACTCACCTTTTACAACAAATAGTACAGTGGGAGGTATTCTACTCTACCGGTACCCTATAGCGATAGATTAGGTATTAGAAATCTGCAATTAAAATTCGCAGTGGTACTTACAAATTCAACAAATCTGCTGTGTGCTACCGGCAGAGTAGAATGGTACCTCCCCCTGTACCAAGTGTTGTTAGAGGTAACTAAGGTACCAGAACTTTGAAAGTCTTGTTAAATTATCATCATATCAGTCATCGGAAGTCCACTGTTAGACATAGGCATCCCCAAGAAAAGGAGAATACTCTTTGCACCGGGGATGTTGTTGCCCATCCCCGCCCAGTGCATCTGTCAGTTCCGGTAGCACCTTGGTCGCCTTTTACGATACCTGGTACAGAGAGAGGTACTATTCTACCGCACCGGTACCGCACGGCAAATTATAATAAAAAAAAATGATATTATACTTGAAATAAGAAAGACACATTACATATATATCCTGCTTATTTCAACTGTTTCCTTAAAGTATCATGATTTTTTGGGTACATTTTCGTTTTCGTTCATTACTCATAACAAAATTACTTTTAAACAGCTTTAAAACGGTGTCAATCTTGAAAACGGTTGCCGTAAAGTAGCCGAAAACGTAACAAGTTAGATCAACTTCGCTTTAAATAAAATAAATGAATTCACACAACATCTCATACATTGATGATGACTGAAATACTTAGACTACGAAATACAGACAAAAGCCTCTCAAGAAAGGGGGAATTTATCCATAATTGCCACGCTGGGCAAGCATGGTGGCAAACATAGCGCAGCTTTCGCGACAGGGATGCTGCCGGCCACCTATACCTAGTGTATTTGAACTACACTTTTTTAGATGAATATACCGCCATCTGTAGGTTCTGGTACCTTAGTGGCCTAATACGACACCTAATACCTCACGTACCCTTATGTACATATAAATAATCGTCAGGGTTAAACTAAATATATAAATGTTAAAATATGAATGAATGTTAAAAATCCTCAAATGATTGTATTGTATGTATTAGATGTACCGGCAGAGTAAAATAGTACCTTCCCCTATAACAGGTCCATCCGTAACAGAGTAGCACAAACACACGGGGCGTGAATGGAAAGCAGCATCTCTGTCACGAAAGCTGCGCTCTGCGATTCCTAACAAGCTTGCCCAGCGCGGCAATTATGTATAAATTTCTTCTTTCTTGGGTAGGCCTATGTCTAGCAGTGGACTATTTATTTATATTAATTTTATAGTTTTACTTATATAAAGAGATATAAATAACTTATTTTATGGAACAAATAGAATATTTATGATTTAAATATTTGTACTGTGTGTTAAATATTTGTACTGTGTTAAGAAATGCTTAATCATCTTTAGCCACTTAGAAGTTCTTTTTGATATAAATATCCGAAACAATTTGATATTATGTTTATCTCGATTTCAATATGTTTCTCCGGGACCTTATATATCTTATTACCGGTAAGTTGTAGAACAGGCAGTGTTTTCATCATCATACCAGCCATTAAAAGTCCACTGTTGGACATAGGCTTCCCGAAGACAGGGTATGTTGCCCATAATTGCTGCGCTGGACAAGCGTGTTGGCAATCGCAGAGCGCGGCTTTCACAAAGGGGATGCTACTGCCCACCCCCGCCCTGTAAATTTGAGCTGACTTTTTTGCATGGATATACTGCCATCTGTCGGTTCTGGTACCTTAGTCGCCTCTTGCGATATCTGATACAAGGGAGGTACTATTCTGTCACAAGGTTGACATATCGATATCCTTGTAATATTACGAGAATCTATAGGTTGCTGGTACGCCTACTATCATGCAAACTGTATGCTTGTTTGTCAAGTTAGTCTAATAAAAAAAATGTACAAGTTTTGCACCTCACTTTACCTCCTTAAGGAGTGATTTTCGAAACAAATATTTTGCCCATGTTTCCTGACCTTTCAATGAAGAACCGTCATACTATTTTTCATTCGGCTCATTTCAAAAACAGTAAAGTTTCATACTGACTTTGCATTCCCGTTTTACCCCTTTAGGGGGTGAAATTTTCATGAACCCATTCTTAGTGCTCCGCTACGTTATAAATTGAGTTAGCCTTAGTTACTCAGCAGTCAACATCTCCCTTTATATATTAAGATTGTATTTTCATAAATCTAGATCTTTTCCGAGCACTGAACATTGGCAATTCAATCAACTACCTTTGCCACAAGACAGAATGCCATCTGTGCCAACGAACCCTACAAAATAAATTGTATACATACATACATCACAGCTGTGTCCAATCAGGGTCTATGAAATGGAGACTATGGATCGCCACTTGTTACGATCTTGGCATACCTATTTCGCTTCCCTTACTCGCATTAGTCCTTTCATACACGTTCGTTTATTCTTGATACCTTTGACCTGGCCTTTCTTTAATATATCTCCCAACTCTACTATTCACTTCCGCTTTATATATTTGTGCAATCATTCTATTTTCATCCATCCTTTCTACATGTCCAAAGCCATCTCAAATTTCCTTTCTCTGTTGTTGTCACCACATCATCTTTTACACCACATCGATCTCTTATCACACTATTCTTTAATCTATCCCTCAAACTCACACCACACATACTTCGAAGTGCTCTCATTCCAACAGCATTTATTCTACTCGCGTGCTTTTTCTGACATACCCAACATTCACTTCTACATTCACTACACATTTAATTGATTTTTTAATCCATTAAAATTGTTTTATTATTCAGTTTTCTCAAGTAAAATAACGAAAAATATAATTGGAAATTCAATTAAGCTACTTTAACCGAATCTAAAGGAAGGTCATATTGTTTATTAAAATTCAGGACGTGTACCTATTGCATATCAATAGCCAAGACCCGAATTTGACTATAAATGACCTAGAGGTTTTATCGAGGCAGCATGCCTCGAATTTAACATGTGAATAAATAAAATCAAAAAGAACAGATTAAAAAAATATTTTTTAATATCACGTACATCTACCGCCAACAGTGATTGCATTGATGTTCCTATTTGAAGGTTGAGAGAGTGAAATTACTGGATAAAATGATATAGGCCGTAGGGTACCGGTAGTGGAGAATATTACCTCCCCTTTTACCAGGTGTAGTCATAGGCGACTGAGGTACCGGAACCGACAGATGGCGGAAACCGAATTACAGGAACCGATATATCCATTCAAAAATTTAAATGCACAAGGCGACGATGTGCAGCAGCATCCCTTTTGCGAATGCTATGCTCTGCAATTGCCAACACATTTGCCCAGCGCGGCAATTATGGGCAAACTATCCCATTTTTTTTTTTTGTGAGTCTTTGTCCAGCATTGGACTTCCAATGGCTGATATGATGATGATCATGTCGTTAGACATCCTTGTGATGATTCGAGCGTGTATAGAACAAACTTCGCTCTGCGCATGCCACTACGTTTTGGTAAGGTCTTTGCCCAGCTGGGACTTTCTACGGACGCTATGATGACGATGTCAGTCCAATTCAATTATATCTTTATTTAATTAAGAATACCATTGGCATATTCAAATTGAAAAAAAAACAAGAAACAATATTTTTTTGAGTCCACATTTGCTTATTACAATTTGTTTTTGGTTCTGTGTCTAGGTGCCAAAATATGTGTTTAAGCAGTATATTTGTGATTCCTTTGTTGGCTGATTTCTGTAATGTAAGTGCTTTAAGCGACTTACAATGGAATACAGGTCAAAAAATGAGATGTGGTTAATTTATCAATAATGATAAATTAACGAAAATAACGACGATAATTGTGTGATTATATGATTTATCAGTAATAATACTGTATCCCAATTTATGTATACATAATTTTGTTTTATTGAATGTTATTTGTTAATTATATGACAGAATTATAATTATCTGTGAGTATAAACTACATATCATCTAAAATTTGAATTTGATATCATCATCATCATCATACCAGCTATTCAAAGTCTACTGCTGGACATAAGGCTCTCTAAAGAGGAGCCCATAATTACCACGCTGGGCGATGCTTAAATCGCAGAGCGCAGTTTTCACAACGGGAATGCTGCTGCCCATCCCCGCCTTGTGCATTTGAGTTGCTGTCGGTTCTGGTAACTTAGCCGCCTCATACAACACCTGGGGTGGGAGGTACTATTATATTCTGTTGCTACCTCACGGCAAATTGATATATTTGGATTTAATAGGCGTGTTTTAAAATAAAAACTACAACAACAATACAAACTTCATTATATTAAGGTTACGATTATCTTTTATTTTAATTTGATTGTGAATAAGTTACAATGTATTTTATCTGCTTCTGTGTCAATTCGAACAAAAAAGTTCTCTGTTAAGGTCGTACATTATCCTAATATGTTCAAGGCCTCGAAAATGTTAGAGACGGCTCTGCCTCTGTAATTCTAATTAAGCTGTACACAAAGCAGTTTAATCTTCAATTCCATAGAGCAGACCTTTGCCTTTAAATGAGGAGGGCTTCCCGCATATAAATAAGATACATACAATACCATTAAACATGTAACAATACCTAATTTTTATTTTCGGATTCCAACTTTGTAACATATTCGCAAGAAATAAAAGACCTTTTTTATCTGTACTAAAATTAAAAAGAGGAAATATTTATTTATCTATGACGGTTTAAATAAAAAAAAATCGAGTAACATACGCTATGTAATAAATTTAAAAGAAATCAGATATCGCTGTGTAAAATAACAATATGTGAGCTGGGTTTGTACGTATGTTTCAAAGGAACTAAAAAAAAATACTAAACTCATTTCAAAAATTCTTTCATTAATAGACAATTACATTATTAGCAAGTGACATAAATAACATATCGTATCCACATATTGTCACGGGAAGGGGAATTGAGTGAAAAGGAGTAGAACAAAAGAGTAAAACTCAAGAATAGATTAAACAATCTAATTTTTTTCAAAATATAATTTCATATAACGAAGATACACATTAATGATAGTGTAATTTTAAATTATTTATTATGCACATGGCAGCTTTTGTTTTTTTAAGTTTTCACTTCTCTTAAGTAAAACAACACTTTTCCTTCTGCCACACAGTTGACGTAAATTGTCAACGTCACCTAGATAAAACGGGATCATGTTCTGTACAAAGTCGCAACACACATTTACGTGTGCACTCACACAGTCGCACAAGTTACACAGACGGTAGTGATTATATCTCTTACACCAGGGGTCCTGGGTTCGATCCTCACCCAGGACAATCATTTATATTTAAAGGTTAAGGTATATATATATATATATATATATATATACCTTATATATATATATAAATATATGACGTTCGTAACACGGGTGCTGTAAGTGACTTATCTCAGAGTCAGGTCTAAGTGTGAGTTGTTGGGTAAATTTATAATAATGTACGTACAGCCTGTTACAATTTAATTGTATATAAAGATGACATTGAAGACATAAATCACAACAAATCAGCGACATCAACAAATAATCTGATTCCGGAACAAGAATGTCACGTACATACCTACGCAACGTAAATTTCATCACGTCGGTCCGCTAAGAGCCCACCCCCTCTCCAAAGTGGGGGACCGTCGGTCAATTGGACCTAGCATACCTACTCATTCACTCAATGACTTTCTTTCCGACTACAAAGTTTGACACAGTTATAAAATCTATTCGGCCCCAAAGGACGACACTAACCTAAAATCTTTCTCTTTGCATAATATACGGACAGCGCTTGTGGCCATATTTATGTAATACTGTGTAATGAAGTTATATAATCATCATTTTGACCTCATATTTTGGTAGCTTGTGATAGTCTCGACCATGCAATGGCCGCAGTAGTTCGCGCGCATTCGTTTTGACAGTGACGTATTATTGATATTATTTTTTTTTTATAATTTCCGAACGTGTGTGCCAGTGTTTAAATTTTTGTTTTGTCAGTGAGTGCGTGACAATTTTTTTTTATTAGGACACGGATTTAGATACGGGTAAGTTTGCACTTTTATTATGCAAGAGGTTGAATTAATTTATGCGTTATTACAAAATAGTTTACTGGGTTTTACAAATACTTTCACGGATATTCTTACACATTGCCTTTGTACGTGTGCCGTGGCGAGCGAAATAGTTTGGTTGCCCAATTTTTTTTCTGCGTTAGATAAGAGATTGTTGAGAAATTTATGAGATTTGATACGAGTAACCTAGTTTTTAATGATGCTTTTGTAGTTACGACCTCTTTTTATGGACTTGGAGTTTTAATTGGAAATGTTGAATGATATATAAACTAACTCTATGTTTCAAGTTTATAGTGAAATTAGATATAAAATCATTTTTTTGAAATAATACCTTAACGGTTTCTGTTGTAAATGGTGGCACAAAGTTGATGATAGATGCGGGAGGTTACGGGTTCGGTATCCGATTATTTCGAAGTACTTGAGTATTAAATTCAATTTTTATTCGTTAATTGGTACTTCATATAAGATATTTTTTATTTGCTTGCTAGTACCAAGACTACTGCGGTTTCGATCGCGTTATAGGGTTCGCGTTATTCTTGGAACCTTTTAATTCCCGTGAAATTCTTCGAATCCCGTGGGAGCATGTATTCTGGCGAGCTTTATCCAGAGAGACCACTTGAAACATCAATTTAGATAAATAAATAAAATATGTGAGTCAGTTTCCATTGTTAAAATAACCGTTGCTTTTATTAATAAATATTTAAGTTATTTATTTACGACATTTTTCCTGTTTGTTTGTAACGGCTAACATCCGAATTAACTTGACCAATCTTGACAAGATTGTTCAGTGGTAGATGGTTAATGTTTTATAGTAAAATCAAGTATACTGTATATTTAAAAATAATGTTTGGAATCTACGGAACATCGAACCTTGTAGAATGAAGAGAATAGAAAGATGAAAAACGGACATAACCGCGTTCTCTACCTAGCCTCATATATGCCAACTTAACCCGTTAAACATTACGTATTATTATTTCTACATCGGACATAGACAAAGGTCACAAAGGTCATAAATCCAACAGAAAAGGTAATAAAATCCCAAAGTATTTTGAACCTCACTATATAATCTTTAAATTTATATTTAATATATATGAATTTATATATAGAAAGAAATTATAAATTCCGGCAAAAACTATGGCACATTCGGTAGTGTCCCTATTTTATACGACAACGGTCGTCGGTTCGATTCCCGCCCAAGACAATTTTTTATTTGCTGAACATTGTGTATCTAGGTGTAAAATATGTACTAAAGTATTATTTATGTGATTCTTCTGTTTTTTTATGATCACGTCCAACGGTCATAGGTTCATACATACATACATTTGTCTGTGTTCTATCTGTGAGTGTTGAAATACATACACACATATATACATATATGTATAATACAGTTTAATGTAGGAGATGTTGTGTAAAATTATTTATATTAGTTACTAAGTGTTCTTCAGTTATTAAATATTTCTAATGTTAGAGGATCAAGAATGGTCTACTACTTTAGTTTAAAATTATTGATGTATAAATGAACAAAAATCATTAAAGTAACATTTTCTAGAAACAGCAATTTTTGCATTGTGATACTTCTCTTTCCGGGAGGCGATATATATATATAAATTTGTTTCGATATTTCTTGTATATTTTGAAACAAAAGACATCAACGCGTGACGAGATAATGTTAAACACAACATCACTCACCTGACGCAGAGATAGTCGCTTAAAGCATTTGTGACAGACAACAGAGGAATCACAAATATACTTAAATACATATATTTAATCGCAGAACATCCACTGCTGGAAATAGGCATCCCAAAGAAAGTGGGAATTCGTTCATAATTGCCGCTCTGAGCAAGCGTGGCGGCAATCGCAGTGCGTAGCTTCGCGACAACGATGCTGCTGCCCATCCCTGCCCTGTTGCATTTTGGCTACACTACTTTAAGTGGATATACCGCCAGCTGTCGGTTCCGGTACCTGAGTCGCGTCTTACGACACCTGGTACAAGGGGAGGTACCATTCAAGCCTGCCGGTACCACACGACCAGACACAGAAAAACACAAAAAATCTTTATATAATTGTTTATCCTGGGTGGGAATCGAACTTAACTCTCGACTCTTGGCGCAAAGATAGGGTCACTCACATCTGCGCTTAACCCGTCAAATTAATATATATAGGCTTTGGAACCGATTATATCAAAATTATATCGGAAACCGTAAAATATATATACAAATGAATAAAAATTTAGACAGACACAAAGTTTGTTTGATACTGTGCTATCATTTTCATTATCATAGCAGCTCTATCATGGAATAGTCCATTGCTGGTCATTTGCATAACCAAGAAAGGAAGAATCTAGCCAACAACTACCACGTTTTGCTTTATTCACTTTGAGCTATGTATTGGATCATTTACCCGCATCTATTAGTTCGCCGTGAGGTACCGGCAGAGTAGAATAGTACCTCCCTCTGCACCAGGTGCCGTAAAAGGCAACTAAGTTACCAGAACCGACAGATGGTGGTATATCCATCTGAAACAGTGCACCTCAACTGCACACCCCCACCGCGATAGCTACACTCTTCGATTGCTAACACGCTTGCCCAGCGCGGCTGGCTTCCAATGGCTGGTATGATAATTAGTTCTGGCACCTTGTCGCTTATGATACCTGTTCAGGGAAGATAACACCCCAAAACACAACAACATACATACAATTATTTTATTAATATAAAAATACACTGTTAAGACAGTACAACGTCTGTTGTGTCTTTGAGCACCTTTTTCACACGGAAGAGTATAAAAAATATTTTTGTGGGTTATCCCTAAGATAAAAATGATAATAACTTTATCTAACAACAAAAGGTAACTTAAACTAAAATACATTTTGATACTTAGGTACCTAAACTAGCCGGTCTAGCCTGTTCTTATAGGCACCTAAGAGATACATATATGCCATTGTAGACTTCTTTGTAGAAATTTTTATGGTGTACAATACTGTAGTAAATTATTATGATCTATCTAGTCGGGTTAAACCAGCGATTGTAATATAATCGCAAACAAAACATGTTTATTTACGACATCACATTAGAAATATTAACTAAAATTATTTATGTATTATTCATATGTTATACATATAAACGATCCTCTTATATTACTCTATCTGTTTAAAAAAACCGCATCAAAATCTGTTGCGTAGTTTTAAAGATATAAGCATAGGGACATACATAGTGGAAAGCCACTTTGAGATCATCATAGCAGCTATAAGAGTTCCATGGACACTGGACGTAGACTTCTCTAAGATTGGAGGAACTGTATAAAACTGTGAAGCAACCAAAGGTACCGACTTCAGCACGACAGTCGCCTCTTACGCCACTTGTTACAGGGAGGTAGTATTAATCATATAATTGACTATGGTGACGTGTGCTGCACTAATATCTCTCAAGAACTCCTTAATAAATTGGATCGTCTATTAAACAACTCTTCGTTTCATTTTCGGTTTGCGTAAATACGATCATATTTCCCATTACCGTTCTTTTCTCGGCTGGCTTCCCATTCGAGAACGTCGCAAAATTCGAGTTATAACCATACTATTTTCAATACTTTTTGATCCGTACGCACCAATTTACTTAAAGGACAGTTTCCAATTCTTATTTTCCTCTCACGAACGTAATCTCCGTTCTTCTAATACTCTCTCGCTCTCAACGCCTTCTCATCACTCTAGTTTTTTGACAAAATCTTTTACAGTGACAGCTATACGACTCTGGAACGAGCTTCCGTTGATTATTAAGCAATCCCCAAACAAATTTATCCTAAAACGCTGTCTCCGTACTTTATTTACAGATGCTGCTTCTCCAACTTTATAACCCTATTTCTAATGTACGTTTTATATTTCTTTATATCATATGCATTTATTGCGTTTACATATTTATACAAATATGTATGCCACGTTTATTTATTTTGCATATATATTGCCTGCACCACTATATATATCTTTTTCTGTTTTGTATAATGGCTGACTGGGAGATAATGCCATCTGGCATTAAGTCCGCCATTTATACATTTTGTAACATTTTGTGTAATAAAGTTAAATAAATAAATAAAATCTACTCCGCTGGTACCTCACGCAAATTACTGTTCAATTAATATACATAGCAACACCCCTGAACACAACACAATGAAAGTTAAAATACAATAGCAACAGCCCATCACTTTGTGTATTATATAATAATAAATTAGACAGAATACATTGTTCGTCGGATTAACGCAATCTGGTAAAACTTAATTGCATCCGTAGTAAACTCTGGGAAAGCGTGAGCGTAAATTTATTGCATGCATAAGCCTACATTTGTAGACACGCCGTTCATTTATTTTTTATTTATTTAATTCACTCGAAGCCCTTGAATGGAAGAGATTTTTGATAAATACGCTATTTAACATATGTTTTCCAATCGAAACAGCGGTTTCTGAGATTAGCACGTTTAAACAAACTCTTCAGCTTTATAATATTAGTATAGATATATATTATGCCAATAATGCTTAACGTGCTTTTATGTGCAACCAAAATATGTCAACAATGGCACGAATGGCTGTACATAGAGTTCATGTTGGTTCCAACACTGACATATGGTAGTGAATGTTGGGTATGGCAGAAGAAGCACGCGAGTAGAATAAGTGCTGTCGAAATGAGAGCACTTCGAAGTATGTATGGTGTGAGTTTGAGAGATAGATTAACGAATAGTGTGATAGATCAATGTGGTGTAAAATATGATGCTGTGACAACAATAGAGAATAGAGAAGATTTACATATCGGCAAGAAAGAGGTCAGAAATTCAATTGGCTCAAAGGCAAACATATTTGTATTTATTTCTGACTTTTGTTAATAGTTTCAAGTGAAAAAGAATTAATTAGATCTTAATAATATTTATTTAAAACAATTGAAACAATGAATTTATTACAACAACACATATCAATTAGAGCAGGTTGAAAATAGATAATATAATGTATAATCACCATCATCGTACCAGCTATTGGAAGTCCACTGCTGGACATGGGGCTCCCCAAGAAAGGAGGTTTTATGCCCTTAATAGCCACGCATAATTTCGCTACGGGGATGCAGCTTCCCATCCCCGCGCAGTGCATTTGAACTGCACTGTTTGGGATGATTATACCGCCATCTGCCGGTACCTCACAGGAAGTTTAATATTTACAATTAAATATGTCGATAACATAATGTGAATCAACTTCGTATATATAATAAGAACCTTCGACTTAATTCGAGTAGACATTGTGAAAACTCGCAGCCAGATTAAACTGGGATTGTCGTCTACTTTAAAAGGTATAATTATGCGTGTTTTTACTCTGGGTCGGCTTAATTAAATGAGTGGAGGTGAAGACAGGTCAAGAACTGTAAATTGGGTAAGCCTTCATGAGGAAAATAAACAGAAACCCAATCGAAAAGTTAATTGAAACTCCTTTTTTTGTTTGGATGTATCGCTATTGTTAGAGCTAGAAGCTTAAAACTTATTATTTAGACTATTGATTTGTGTATATAAATAAATATAACATTCAAAGTTTATGTAAGTTAATTAAAAAATTTATGATGCCCAAAGAAACTACTGCATGCGGACGAAGTCGCGGGCACAGATATTGAGCTATATATTGCATTTTTTACCACAAAGGCGGCAAACAATCATTGACGACCTACTTAATGATAGCCTATTGAAGTCTTTGGAAGAGTACGACATCGAGGCATCATTCACGCGTTGCCGACCCTGTAAAAACCTCTTTAATAATAATAATACACTTTATTGTCCACGATACATTAAATAAAAACAACAAAAAAAGAATTTACAATTTATATGATGGCAATGACAATTGGCGGCTTTATCGCTCAGATCGATCTGTTCCAGGCAACCTTTTCATGTATAAAAATAAATTTAGTTTAATTATTTACAATTATTTAAACAACATGATCATAGATTAGCTCGAATCCGTGGTTAGTCACTTAAAGCACTTGTGTTACAGAGGAATCACAAATATCATACTTAAATATATATATTTTTAACACCCAGACACAGAACAAACATAAATATCATAATATGAATATTTATCCTGGGTGGGGATCGAACCCACGAATTTTGACGCACAAGACAGTTTCACTACCATCTGCACCATCGGGTCCGACACTTATATCTTTAATACCTTTTTAAAGAACTCCATGCTAGAGTCATTTATGAAAACCTCTGCAGGTAGCTCCTTGCACAGCCTTGGCGTACGCAGGGGAAATGCATCCAAATCGCTAGACTATAATAATAATAACAAAAATATCGCATTAAAATTTCATAACCATCATCATGATCGCAGCCGTTATAAGTAAATAGCTATAGGCTTCCCCTCTTAGAATATAGGCCTCCCCAAGAAAGAAGAAATTGGTCCATAATTGCCCCCCGTAGTTTACGTGGTGGCAATCGTGCAGCGCAGCTTCGCGACGGGGATGCTGCTGCCCAACCCCGCCCTGTGCATTTGAGTTACACTGTTTCGGATGGATATACCTCTATCTGATGGTACCGGTACAGTCTCCTCTTACGACACCTGGTACCGAGGGAAGTACTATTTTAGTTCGCCAAATCCCCCAGTATTATATCTAGTCTAGCAATATTAATACTTTTTTAATGTCAAATATACCTCTTTGTTTCTAAAGCTAGATTTTCTTCCACAGATTTGTTTATAGAAAACTATCTGTGTTCCACGGTTATACCTGCGTTAAATTGCACAAATTCTATAGTAACTTTGCACCCCTTTTTTACCCCCTTAGGGGGTGAATTTTTAGAGTTCCTATACATTATTATGAAATGAACCTCCGTGTAAAATCATAAGTTTTTTATCCTTATATGTCAGTCAGTGAATTAGCTTCTACCTTTATATATGTAGCATCAGCCATCGCTTCATAGTCAGTCCCATTCTCTTTACCCACCGAATCCCCTCGAGGATTTGGCTTGAATAAGCTCGTGTGAAGCTATAATGCCAAACATATGTAGCTGTATCAAGTCTTATTTCGCAAACGTCACGCTCAGAATGCACAATTAGACAATTCGAAAGTGTTGCGCACAAAATGTTATCGCTTAATATACGTAAAACTTGTTGAACCGACTTGTTGGCTTCTGCAGTCTGATTTCTATTTTAGAACATAGAGAAAATCGTGTCGTGGCTTACTGGCAGATTAAAATAGTACCTCTCCTGTAAGCGGTAAGAAGCAGCTGAGGATTGACAGACGGTGGAATATCCGAAACAGTGAAACGAAATCGGCACCAGCATTCAGCATAATTATGGGCAGAATATGCTGTGAGATACCGCTAGAGTAGAATAGTACCTCCCGCTGCACCAGGTGTAAGATGCGACTATAGCGACAGGCGGTGGTATATCCATCTGAAATAGTGGAAATCAAATGCACAGGACGGGGATGCGCAGCAGCATCTCCGTCGCAAAAACTGCGGTGTGGGATTGCCAACACGCTTGCCCAGCGCAAAGCTAGTTATGGGCAAAAGTCGCTCCTTTTTTGGCCGGTATTTTGATGATGATAAAATGTGTTATTCTGTAAGTGCCAGTGCGTTTGGAAGAACTAATAAATAAATAATAAATTCCCACAACATCTCATACACTGACCTGACTCCGTGGTAAGTCGCTTAAAGCACTTGTGTTAGGGACGCTAGACAACAGAGGACTCACAAATATACTACTTAAATACATATATTTTACACCCATACACAGAGCAAACACAAATATCATCATATAAATATTTGCTCTGGGTGGGAATCGAACCCACGACCCCTGGTGCACAAGACAGGATCACTACCATCTGCGCCATCGGGCCCGTCTGAAATACTGTTCTTTTACTAGCAACGTCACTCAGTTTCCCTCGCATAGTTCAAATTTCCAAAGCAATTTAACAATATAATATACCTTATTATATTTCCTAATGACGTACCCTCTCAGAAACGAAATAATTTTTGAAATCGGTTCCATAGTTTCAGTGCTTGTTTCTTTAAAATGTACAAAAATAGATATCTTACTCGCATTTTAGGTATGGATCCGCATTTTTTTTTATATACACATATTAGACTATTACTCGGTGAAGATATAGCTTTCTAATTGTCAGTCTTTTTTAATTGGTCTAAGTAGTTTTGGAGCTTAATTAGAAGAATACAAAGTGAAATCTTGAGTCTATAATTCATTTATATATCACTACTTATTTCTTGTGTGGTACCGGCAGAATAGAATAGTACCTCCCAGGTACCAGGTATTGTAAGAGGCAACTAAGATTCCAGAACCGACAGTTTTTTTATGTTACGACGTTAGCGAACAAATATACGTACGGCTTGATAGTAAACGATACCGCAGCCTATAGACGCTCGTGTCAACACAAAGATATCACTTGCGTGTCACCAACCTTGTCAACTATAGATACAAAGTCACATATTATACCCAGTAATTTCACTGCCTCTCTCACCCTTCAAACCGGAACACAGCAGTGAAAAAACGGCTATTTGGCGGTAGAAATAGGCGGTCAAAAAGGCACCAAGGTAGATGACCTTTGATGTCTACCTCAAGCCAGTCTCATATATCTAGCAGTGGACGTCCTAATGCTGATATAATTATGAACCTTTAAGAGAAATCAACACCAGTTTTGTAGACGTATACAAATATTCTCACACGACGTCTCACACATTGACCTGACTCTGAGATAAGTCGCTTAAAGCACAAATATAATTCTTAAATACATAATATAGTTAACACCCAAACACAGAGCGACACAAATATCTGTATATATCAAAGGAGAAGCTGACTGACTAACATGAACTCCGGTTTAAACTATAAGAGTAAGAATCTTGAAATTTTGTAAAAGAACTGCTCTTGTAACGTAGAGGAACACCAAGAGAGGATTTATGAAACTTCACCCCCTAAAGGGGCAAAAAGGGGGTGCAAAGTTAGTATAAAAAAAATCTGTTTTTAAAGTTATTCCAATGAAATTCAGCAGGGTAAAATAAAGGTTCTTCTTTGAAACTTGTAAAATAAGTGAAGAATATTTTTTTGAAAATCATTTCACCCTCTGTAAAAAGGGGGGTGCAAAGTTAGTATGAAAGTAAGGGGCGTTGCTAGTCATCATATAAATGATTGTCCAGAGTAGGAATCGAACCCTACACCTTTAGGGCATAAGATAGGATCATTACTGTCTACGCCATCGGGCCCGTCAGCGTAAAGTGAACCGGCTATGTCGCACAACATTCTTTGTTGCGCGACTGATATAAAAGATGAGGCCGGTGATATTGCAATTATGTGAATAATGTATCTTCCGTCTACTTTCCCGTTGCGTTATTTACGTAACTATGGCGGCCGAGTTGCGGAGAGTCCGCAAAGAATATATCACCAGTCACTATAATAATAATAAATCTTTATTGTCCTCTCACACAGTATACAATGACATTGGTTATTTAACCTAGGAACATTGATTTTATATCTGTGGGAGAGACCGGTATCTGTATTAGGAGTTCTTGTTACAAATCACCAGCCTCCTCTTCTCCGAACTAAGTGAAATTATTTATTTATAAGTAATGTGTATGTCTGTGTATATTTGTGTGTGAATGGATTTATAATATAATAATAATAATAATATAATAATAATAATAATAAATTTCCACAACATCTCATGCATTGACCTGACTCCATGGTAAGTCGCTTAAAGCACTTGTGTTACGAATGCCAGACAACAGAGGAATCACAAATATACTACTTAAATACATATATTTTACACCCATACACAGAGCAAACACAACTATCATCATATAAATATTTGCTCTGGGTGGGAATCGAACACACGACCCCTGGTGCACAAGACAGGATCACTGCCATCTGCGCCATCGGGCCCGTCAATATAACTATGGTAAATTTTAAGAAACAACTGTTAACAGCTATTCAGTTTTTTCGTAGTCTACATGTTTTGACAGATGGTAATAAACTTTTCTAGAATCTCTTAGCGAAGGATATATTAACTTTAGACCTCGGGGAACAAATTCTATATTTCAAACGCTTCTTCGCATTTAATAAGTCAGTGAGTGATGTGAAAAATTTTCCGTTTACTTTAATATTATCGCTACAAATATTAGTAGTGCGAAAGAAGTCGAAGGGTACCGACCGACTAGAATACTACGTCTCTCTGTACCAGGTGTCATAAGAGGCGACTGACGTACCGGAACCGACAGACGGCGGTATATCTATCCAAAACAGTGTAACTCAAATGCTCTTTAATAGTTGGCGATCCGTTATTTGGTGAAATTTACATAGATGGCGTTGAGTAACAGACAAAGAGATAACACAAACAATAGCCGCAACATTAATCTTAATTAAACAGTAATTACAACTTTAAAATCGTTATCCTATTTAATTAAACCGTTTCTTTACTTTAAATCAGTGACACTCGCTTTTTTTTCTTGCACTAGTGTCGTATTACGTTTAGGAACCAATTGACAATCGCAAATGGATAGTTCGAATTTTGAACACTGGCGAATTTTGGCGCCACTAAACTCTTCCTTATAGAGATTGACACAACAAAAAATAAATTAGTATTCAAAAATAGACCCTATGATCACTGCTGGTTATTGTTGTTTTTTGAACTTCGATCAATTTAGAATTGTGTCATTATTAAAATAAAAGGGCGTACTAACTTGAAGCCATTAAAATTATACGCCCTCCATATTTACGCGTCTTTAAATTCCTTTATGCGCTTCATGCATCCATAATGTCGGATGAAATGTCTTCTTAATTTATTGTTATTGATACTGCCTTTTATTGATATAATTTATTTAGAGGTCAGTTCGCGAACTGTGCGGTCACACCTTGACATTAAGTTAAAACTTTCTTCCTGGATACCGTCTCCATTACAGCTTATAGTAATCTCCATGAATTAGGTACCGGAACCGACAGATGGCGGTATATCTACCTGAAACAGCGTAGCTCGAATGTTGCTGCTGCCCAGAGCGGCAATAATGTGCAGAATATTCTTTTTCATGAGGCATTAGCCTGGCAGTGGACGTTTTACGATAATGATGAGACTGCATGCCAGAAAGCGCAGCGTATGACGTCCAACCACAAAGTGGACAAACGATCTGACAAAAACCGCAGGATCACACTGGCCGCAGGCAGAATACAACCGGTTCTATTTGAAATCTATTGGAGTAGATTTATGCGGAATATATCTATCCATCAGTGTAGTACAATACAACTGAGCGGGGATGGGCAGCAGCGTTCTCATCACGAGGGCGATTGTCACCATACTATAGATCCATCCTATGAATGTCGGATCTTTGTAATGGGTCACTCCGACCAGCCAAACTGTATGAAAACCTTTGCCCCAGCCTTGAGGTAACCTTGAACATAAATAAAGATAGTCCACTGTTGGACTTTGGCGTCCCTATGATAGAGGCAGTTTTGCCCATAATTCCCGCTCTGGGCTGGCGTGGTGTCAACCCCAGAACACAAATTCGCGAACAGGCTGCTGCTGCCCGTCCCCACCTTGTAGTATTTAAGTTGTGCTGTTTCAGATAGATACACCGCCATCTGTCGGTTCCGGTACTTTAGTCGCCTCTTGCGACACCTGGTACAGATGTACTATTATACTCCGCCGGTACCACACGGCGTACATTAAGTAACTATCGCGTATTTACCATAAAGAGTTTAATAAATAAAAACAGTAAAAACAGGAAATTTAGCCAGTTAAAATTTAAAAAAATATGTTTATATATTTTGATAATATCGTTATCATATCAGCCATTGAAAGTCCACTGTTGCTCATGAGCTGCCCCAAGAAAGGGGGGATATTGCCCATATTTGCCGCACAGGGCAAGCGTGTTAGGAATCGCAGAGCGTAACTTTCGTAATGGGAATGCTGCTGCGTGCCTTTTGAATTAATAATAATAGTAATACGAGTATATATACGAGAATAATATATAATATATTGAGATACGATACAAGGGGAGGTACTATTTTACTCTACCGGTACCACACGGCATTTTTTTTTTATTTTGCTTATAACAAACATATACTTTAATTTATTAATATTTATAGATTTTTCCTGTTTAATTAATTGCTTTATCATCTTATCAGTTATTATTATCGCTTATCATTCATGTCTTAATTGGAGTAAAATTATCATGAGTTGCATTTACTACTTAAAAAAGTACCCAATAATTTTTTATATCCAACGGTGAATGGCCTTTTAATGAATACTTCCGCGGCAAAGTTTATTTTTAAACTTGTTAAAAATTATGCGGTCATTTTACGCAAACGCAAAAAAAGGGGCGAAAATTTTCTCAAACAACTCTTGTTACTAATAATATTTCCTAATCATAACAGCTGTAGGCGTTACTAAAAAAGGGGGAGTTTGCCCATAATTGCCGCGCTGGGCAATCGTTGTGGCAATCACAGAGCGAAGCTTCGCGACGGGAATGCTGCTACTCATACCCGTGCTGTTGCGTTTGAGCTCCACCGCTTTGGATGGATTTACCGCTATCTGTCGGTTCTGGTACCTCAATTGCCTCTATATAAATATAGCATTGTTATCCCTTTAAATGTGTAAATTGTTTTCATGTATCTGGTCGGATTCAGACAGCATAGCAAATGTTATCGTAAAGAAATTATTTATTTACGACATCACATTGGAAAACTTAATCACTCTAATTATTAAAAATTACTGCATACAAATCCAATGGTTACTTTTTAAAGATCTAAACATACATAGGTGTAGACAGACGGCGGAAAGCAAGTTTGTTTTATCCTATATATCTATATATATATATAGAATGCTGCTGATATCATATCCTGGGTGGGGATCGAACCCACGACCTTTGGCGCACAAGACAGGATCACCACCTGCGTCATCAGGCTCCTCAAATTATTATTAATTTAATGCCAATTTCTAATATATAAATGGATTGAAGGGTTAAAAGTTTCTGTTCAATAAAATGTCGGTCTACAACTCTAGAAACCCGATATACCGTCAGCAAAAAAAAACTGACTAGAAGAAGCAACCGCATCACTGGCAGTATCAATACTTCGCCGACGGCCCGCTTACCCCACTTCGGTATTATATAACTGACGATGACTTTCTTTGGTGACCTTGGTGCGGCGGCGTCGTTGTTTGCTGACGTTTTAAATATTTGTGTTGCGCGCCCACTCCGCTGACGGTGTGGCGATTTGTTCGTGTTGTTTGAGATGTTGGTTTTGTTTTTGTGAATGCACTCTATATACATTCACCCCCTAGAGGGGTAAGACGGGGTGTTTTTGATGTGATTGAAAATTATGAAGATCGGATATATATCTCGGTTAGATCCGGTTAGTAGTTCAGAAGTTCATCTTGGTCAAACGACGTGACACGAAATTTGTATGTATAAAGATACGTGAAGCGAAAAATTGGCAACCCTTTTCAACACCTAGACACAGAACAAACGTATATATCATATATATAAATATTTGTCCTGAGTGAGGATCGAATGCCCGACCCTTGTCGAATAAGATGGGAAGACTGCAGAAAGTGCCATCATGCCCGTTATAAATCATCGTCATCATCATTATATCAGAAATGGGGAATTTTGCCCATAATTGCCGCATTGGGCAGGTGTCCCGCAGAAAATCGCAAATCGTAGAGCGCAGCTTTTCGACAATATAATGCTGCTCATCCCCACCGTCTAGTATTTCAACTGCGCTGTTTTAGATGGATATACCGCCTTATGTCGGTTTCAGTACCTCAGTCACCTCTTACACCACCTGGTACAGAAGGATGTACTAATCCACTTCGACGGTACCTCACGACTAAATAGTTGAATTAAATAGATTAATTTGAATCAAACCGTGATTAAGTGGTGGCCACCACACCTGCCCAGCGCGGCAATCATGGGCAGCATTGCCGATGGGCTGCTATAATGATGATTATGGAAGACAAATTAGTTGCGTAAATATTTTGACGTTCTTCTTCAATAAATCACTATAATTTGCGGTAAACTTCCATTGACCTAGAATCTGGGAAATGCTTTTGCATTAGTTTTATCACGTTTCGCGCCAAGTCACGATTTTTGACCATAAAGTAGGTAAGAATATGGTTATGTGACAGTTTTCTAATGTTATATTCAATAGTGTTATTACGAAACATACAAACATGTATTGCCACACGCTTGCCCATCGCGGCAAGTATAGGCAAAATTCTCCCTTTCTTGGGGAGGACTATATTCAGCAGTGGACTTCCAATGGCTGAAATGATGATGACGAAACAAGTATAATGTCCTAAATTTTGTAATTTTGACTGATTTGTCAATATTTTACTACCACGAATACGTGCCGTAAGGTACCAGCAGATGACGTCATATTTATCCGTAACAGTGTAACACATGTGCACAGGGCGAGGATGGGCAGCAGCATCCTCGTTGCGAAAGCTGCGCCCTGCGATTACCAATACGCTTGCCAATCGCGGCAGTTATGGGCAAAATTCCCTCTTTCTTGGAGAGGCCGGTGTCCAGCGGTGGACTTCCAATGGCTGATATGATGATGATGATGATGATAATGATAATGATGATGATGATGGTACTACTTTGTGACTTTGTTTTATACTATGTAGTCATAGTATGACACAAAGTCACTTCCAGCTGTCTGTCCGTATGTATACTCAGATCTTTAAAACAACGCTACAGACTTTGATATGGTATTTTTAATAGATAGAGTGATTGAAAAAGGAGGTTTATATGCATAAGACATGAAGCAGAAATAATACTTAAATACATATATTTAACACCCAGACACAGAACAAACACAATTATTGACATATAAATATTTGTCTTGGGTGGGGATCGAACGTGCAACTCTGAATAATAAAAATATAGGCCTATAACTAAGAGTTACTGGTTTAGGGGAGTTTATAGGCATAAACGCTGCCAACCTTGTGAGTTGAAAATATTATGTCGCATTGCCCGGTGATTTCACTGCCGCACCCTTCAAACCGGAACATAGCAATGCGCACACCGCTATTTTGCGGTAGAAGATAAAAGTGAGGTACCAATGCAGACGACCCTAAAAGAGGTCTACCTTATGGAAAACCAATGCTTTATGAGACAGTGAGGTCTATCTTATTTTATAACAAAATTCCCACTGTTTGTTATGAAATATTTAAAATAACATTATGCACGAGAAAGTTTCGCGGCGTCCAATTGAAGTGCGGCCAAGATAAAACGTCGGAGTATCTACGTCTTTTAGGTCACCAAAGGTCATTAGGGTTAAGCAATTTCGAGATATAGTACACTCTTCATGACTGACCACATTAAATATACTATAGAAGGCAATATACGATAAAGGATTTACTTGTAATATCTCAGACTTTCTATGATCGGCAAAAATACAATAAAGAGTTAGACTTTAGACAAAGGTCGTCTGAATGGGTACATCACTCTCAACTATTCCTTCAGACATTAGTGTTGGAAGCTGTGATTTAGTATCAAGAGCGAGAGAGACAGAGAAATTAAATGTGATAAAATATCTTCAAGTCAAATGTGATGACGCTTGTGATGACACGAGCGTGTATTATATAGGCTGTCAAATAAATCCACACTACATCTCATATCTAGCCTTATATTTTTTACAATAATTACAATGCACTGTACATATCTTACTCTTAGTTTAAATTACTTCTGTGTCCATGACAGACTCAGACTACCGAATCACAAACAAAACGAACACAACAATATATCACATAAATATTTGACTTGGATGGAGATCGAACCCACGACCAATATAGTAACACTATCGCGCACGCCATCGGGTCCATCTAGTCTAGTACCTAAACTATTCAGTAACAATCTATTACTAGTACCAATTTTTTGTCTTCAGAATGATGCCAGCGAAGCTCTGAACAAAGAAAAATGGAGTCGTCTACCTACAAAACGATCACCACAGATAATGACAGCTACTACAAAATGAACTCCACCGAGTGCTACCGCAGGAATCCATGTGACAACAACGACACAACCAACGACAATATGAGCGCGGGGAACAACGACAGACTCAGTTGTTACGACGAATGTGTGACGCGTGATTATAAGAATCACAACAATGTGTTGACTGGGAAAGATATGACAGAGGTGCAAAGATTTTACAACGGAAAAAATGTCTTAATTACTGGTGGTACAGGTAAGATATAGTTTATCATCATTACAGCCATTGGGAGTCCACTGCTGGACATAGGCCTCCCCAAGAAAGGGGGAATAATTGCCGCGCTGAGCAAGCGTGTTGGCAATCTCAGAGCGTAAGATTCGTGGTTGGGTTGCTGCCCATTCCCATCGTATATGCATTTGAGCTACACTGTCTCGAATAGATATACCGCCATCTGTCTGTCGCCTTTGCCGACACCTGGTATAAAGGTACTATTCTACTCTGCCGGAACCTCACGGCAAAAATATATATAATAAAATTTCTACATGCATTCGTCTGTTGCCATATGGGCAAAATTACGCCCTTCTTGGGAGGCCTATGTCTACCTTTGGGCTTTTAATGGCTAGTATGACAAATCGTTTAAAGCGCTTGTGTAACGGACGTCAGACAACAGAGAAATCACGCATATACTATTTAAATACATATATTTAACACCCATATACAGAACAAACACAAATATCTTTATATAAATATTTCCCATCATAAGATCACTATCTACGACATCGAGCCCGTCAAAACAATATCTGACGGACCGTGGGTTCGATCCCCACGCAGGAAAAATATGATATTTGTGTTTGTTCTGTGTCTGGGTGTAAAAATTATGTGTATATATATATGACGTACGTAACAAGTGCTTCTAAGCGAAATTTATCAGAAAACAAAACGTCAAGTCATCATTATTTAATGTATTTGACTATCTCTATTGTTCCAGGGTTTTTGGGTAAGGTGCTGGTGGAGAAACTGCTGAGGAGTTGTCCAGGAATAGAGAATATATACCTGCTGGTGCGCCAGAAGAGAGGCAAGGACATCTACACTAGGATAGAAGAGATCTTCGATGACCCGGTGAGTTGATACATTTGTTTTTATGAAAAACAAAAACAATAAACGATGCAACCTGATGATTCCGTTTCGTTCCGAGTTTTGATTTGTTTTGTGTTGTTTAGATAAGTAAATTTTTTTACACAGTAAATTGTTGAACAGAATATTGATAGTGTCATTTAAAATTTGTTATTTCCCTTGAAAAATGTATAATTTTAAATTACAAAGGTAATTAAAATTACATTTTCCATTTCAATGCTCTCGAAGGGTAAACCTATATGTATGTTTGTTTGTTTATTGTTCTAAACACACCTCAATCTTCCACCAGCTTTAACATTATTTCTATCCAAAGGTTGCCTGTAAGAAATTGCATTTAGCGATAAGGCCGCCTCTTGTACCTGCTATTCCATGTGTTTGTGATGTTCTAGTGTTGTTTTTATTGGTGTACAATAAAGAGTATATTATTATTTTTATTATTATGTTTCTCTTCAAACATTTTGTTTGCCCTGAGCTAAAATATAAAATAAAAATTGCTCAAGCCTAGAGTATTGCGTTTAAGAACATGCATTTTTATTTATATATATATATATATTTACATGTTTGTCATCTTCTCCTGGGAAATGCAAAGTTTTATCTCCTCCTCAAAAAAGAGGTATTTGCCCATAATGGCCGCGTTGGGCAAATGTAGTGGCAAAAATAGATTCGCAACAGGAATGCTGCTGCCCGTTTGTATTTTAGCTATACAGCAATTAAATCCCTATCGCGACAGCTACGTTCTACAATTGCCAACACGCTTGGTTACCGCAGCATTTATAGGCCTTCCTGCTTTCTTGGAGAGGTCTATGTCCAACAGTGGCCTTCCAATAGATGATTTGGTGGTGGTGGTGACGGTTTTGAAGCCTAAATCACCCCTCTTGCGTCAGGGGGATTGAGGACATGGCATTTTATATTAATCATATCATCCATTAGAAGTTCACAGCTGGTCATAGGCCTCTCCAAGAAAGGGGGAATTATGCCCATGGTTGTTGCGGTAGGCAATCGTGTTGGCAGAAACGCAGAGCGCAGCATTCGAGATGTGGATGTTGCTGCTCATACCCGCCCTGTGCAATTGAGCTACACTGTCTCGGATGGATATACCGCCATCTGTCGGTTCTCTTACCTTAGTCACCTCTTACAACACGTGATACAGAAGGAGGTACTATTCTACTCTGCCGGTATCTTACGGCACATCGTTGCTATACATATATATATAATATTATATTATCCAATGTGTAATTTGTACGACACAGTCAATCAAACACAATTGAGTTTCTCTGTAAGAAAAGATTTATTTCGTTATTTTAAATGTACGCTACCTAACAAACAATGAAACAAGTGTTGATAATACCTTACATATCTGTAAGAAA
This sequence comes from Heortia vitessoides, assembly GCA_020976665.1. Classification (NCBI taxonomy): domain Eukaryota; kingdom Metazoa; phylum Arthropoda; class Insecta; order Lepidoptera; family Crambidae; genus Heortia; species Heortia vitessoides. Next base: position 4,612,781 of record JACJUM010003053.1, read on the forward strand.
AGAAACGACATTTAATGTTATTATATACAATGTCAGTTCCAAATTACAACTATTTTTGTGGTATTTTATTTAAACAAGTAATTTCTCAGATTATGACAATGTGACGTTTTTAGGTTATAATTATTTTACCACAGATAAAATTGAATGACATTAGACACGCGACTGCGCGGGAAAATTTAAACTAAGAAAAATATATTTTACATATATATTATATATAATATTATAAATGCGAAAGTAACTCTGTTTGTCTGTCTGTCAGTTAGACTTCCCGCTTATACCTCTCAACCGATTTTGATGAAATTTGGCATGTCATTGTCATAGGCATGGCAATGTTCTTCGTCAGGGTCTAAAGATTGCCTGTGCCAAATTTTATCAAAATCGGTTGAGAGGTTTAAGCGGGGTAGCGTAACAGACAGACAGAGTTACTTTCGCATTTATAATATTAGTAGGGATTATATTTACAAAAAAATCAACTTATCTCAGGCTTCAGGCGAGACTCGAAACTTAATTTTTTCCTTGCCAGGTTACTATAGTACGTTGTGATACCAAGAATTAGGTACATACGTAGATTGTTTTCGTGTTGTCTTTTTTGTGCTGTGACGTCAGCAAGATAAATGAGATTTCAGTTTTTTTCCATTCCGTGAAGTTTAGCTGGATAAATAAAAATCACATCAAACTTAAAGACAAACATATTTTGTATAACACAGTTAAAATAATAATGGACAAAAATTATTAGTAGTATTTAAAAAAAATGCGATTTGCTAGGTCTACGAAAAATACGTCCTTACGCACCTCACACCTTGTTTAGAATACAACAAGTATTTTCTGTTAATCATTACTTTCACTTTGTAATATTTTTATTACTTTTTAGTCCGGTTTTTTGTTAAATAATATTAATTAGATGAGTACTTGAGTTCGAAATAGGTAGACATTGCGCATGCGCAGGTTGCGCGGTATGAGGATAATGAGATAATCTCATAGAAATATTGTATTGCATCGATTCTTGATGTGCGTACAAAGTTTCAATTAAATATGTCCGTCTAAATTGGGTCAAAGTTGACTTTGAATGGGCCGGCTACAAACATACGCACATACATACAGCTAAAGATAAAATTAAGCGGGTAAAAATGTTTCGCTGATATGTGAGGGATATTTTACTTCACCGAATTGGATAATACTTTTTTTATTATGTTTGTAACAGTCAGGACTAGGTTAGTACTGGAAGTTAGTTCTTAATAAATAAATAAATACTTTATTACATTATAAAGCTGAAGAGTTTGTTTGTTTGTTGGTTGGAACTCGCTAATCTCTAGAACCACTAGTCAGATTTGAAACATTTTTTTTAATGTTGGATAGTTAATTTATTGAGAAAGGTTATACGCTATATAATATTACGCTAGGCTTAATATATAAATAGAAATGTCGTTAGCGCCCTTAACGCCTGCCAATTTTTATCCGCAAATCTGCTTTTAAACGTGATGTGTTCGATCTTTTGTCTTTGTATAAAATCACTTATTTTGTGAACTCTACAACAACAAATAACTACAAATTTGTACAACTTCATTGATATTATAACAGTTTGTGTGATCAGAGTCTCTTCGGTTAACCGCAGAACCAATTTTAATCAATCATTACATACACTTCGCTTGTACACACTCGTGTCAACGACACTTGGGTGTCACTCTTCGCCGACGCGCGGCGCATTTTGTATCGATCTCCAACTCCAAGAAAACGTGATGTCAACCAACGCAAACAAATCTGAAGATGTTAACAAATAAATGAGATCCTTGAAAATATTTACAATATTATCATTGATTTGTGTAAGTCATGTGTCAGTGCAGGCGTTTCGCAAACTTTCTTGTTGCATTCTTGTGCTTGCAATTGTCATTACCGAAAACCTATTATTTGGAGGGAATAAAAAAAAATAGAAAAACGCTGAACTAAATGTAAAGAGCTATAAGGTGATTATGTAGAAATATAAAATGTTTTCATGCCGCAAATAAAAATGTTTTATTTAAAAAGTCACGGACTTATCAAACCGCCCTTGTAGTTTGATTTTTTAAAATATAATAAAACCTTTATATAAATATGGTTGCCTGTAAAGTCGGTATACGGGCGAAAGTTTTACGTGACAATTCTTTCATTATAAAAGCTATTTACTTCAACAATAACGTTTATTATT
>JACJUM010003053.1:4624794-4643325 GCA_020976665.1 Heortia vitessoides
AAAAATGTAGGATAAAAAGTGGTTTTCTGTTAAAACGAGCATCAAACGAAAATTTGAATTTAGAACGTACTGTTTTAAACACCACGGCATTTTTAAAACCGGCCAGTAACATGTACAACGTGAAATCATTTGGTATTTTTTTAAAAAGAATTTAAACCAAAACCGCCTGTTTTTTTGCAAATGAGTGTATTTTGGTTCAACTTTAACCAGCTTTTTACCATAAAAATTGGTCGAACATTCCAGATATTCCCGTTCAGCATAGCAGCGTTAGACTGGAACGGTTATTTCGATGAATACCTGGCCGGTATAAGGAGGTACCTGTACAAAGAGAGCGACGATACGATACCGCAGGCCAAGATCAAGTGGAGAAGGTAAAATTTGCCTAGGAAATTAGCTCTTACTATCAGTTAATAAAAAATTATATAATTCACTTAACATTTCGCATAGCGATACTTGTCACGAGAATTAATAGGATGTTGAATGAGTTGATTAAAATAAATCTGGTTATATTTGTGCTTAGCACCAGATACCGTGGGGTACCTACCTATTGCATCTAAGTAGTCCAGCAACAGGTACGACCGATGAAAAAAAGCCGGCGTACCTCCGTACTTCTCTCTTTACCTGGAGTCGTAAGAGGCGACTCAGGTATCGAAACCGACAGATGGCGGTATACCCATCCGAAACAGTGTAGCTCAAAACTAACATGACGGGAATGGGCAGCAGCATTCCCGTCACGAATTTACGCTCTGCGATTGTCACCACGTCTGGCCGTCGCGGAATTGTTGGGGAGGCCTATGTCCAGCAGTGGACGTAGGGCAAGCTTTAGGGGCTGCTGCGATCCCATCCATCCCCAAGGATGATAATGCGGTAGTGATATCCTTGTTAAAAGCGTCTATATGGTGCAGTGACAATGTTTGACCTTTTACCTTGACCAGTGCTTGAAAAATATATTGAATAAAAAATATATACATTTGTTTTAACATAATGTGTTTTGTTCCAGATTGTTCTATCTGCATCAGATAGTGAAATTAATGTTTTTCTGCTTGATAATGTACCTGGTTTGGTTAGTCCTATCTCTTATAGTTTAGGTATATAAATATATAACTAATTATATATAGCATGTAAATATACCAAGTTTATGTTTAAGCATTTGTGTAAATGCACACGATCAAAGAAACTGGAGAATTTAATAGCGGCCACAGTCAAAATCTACTGTTATAAAAATATACAACTGGTTTTATTTCTATGTGTTAGATCTGGTGAAAGATGTAGTCATACGGGGATAAGGTACCAACTGAATATGTATTATAAAAAAATATTTTCATATCCAATGCTTTCAATTCTCAATATTTAAGATGTAAATGAACTTCTTTTATTGTAGAATAAAACCATACAGTAAAACCAATTTAAGCCGCGGACAAAATGAAAAATAAACGTAATTTGAACTAAATTTTCAAGTATTAAATTTCATGTGTGTATATGTTATGAAAATCGTATTTGCAGTTACATTATAGTAAACGGGATCGCCTATTTGTGTTTAAAAATGAGCGCGAGAGCGCAGATGCGCTGTTTTTTAATGGACACAATGTGCTTCTTGATAAGTGCAAATTTCACCGCGCAATCGCCTGTTACGAAAGCGTATGTAATGTACCTACATAAATAACAATAATTACGGAGTTATAAAAAAATCTCCCGTAGCATATTGATTATATATTTCGTTATTTCCTTATTACAATATTGACATTATTAATACAATGTGTCGGTACAAAATATAATAAAATTACATTGACGCAACCATAAAAAACATAGTTGTATTATGACATTAACCTCGTTCAAGAAACTAATAATGTAGCTAAAATTCAAATAAAAGATAATACAAAGCAGTTTGCAGCAGAAACTATTTTTTTTTTCAAAAAATCTATAAAACTTAAGTCTATAAAATACTATTCCAAATCTTTCTTTTCAAAAAATAGTGTGGTGTTGTGTACCTCGCGTATATTGTGCGGACTTCTACCCGCGCAAGCGGCTGTACAGCCCGCGCAATATACGCGCCAGTAGACCAGAGAATGCCTGATAGGTGAACGAAGCAAGCTGGTTTTAAAATAGGTTTTACTGTATATGTGTAGCAAGTAAATATCAATTCCCTCCTAATTTGGACCAAACTGTAAAATACATACTTAACTACAATATAAATAGTTACCATTTATATATAAATTTATCGTTAGTAATAAATAATGTCCTTGTAATAAACAATTCTCGAAATATTTCCATTTTTTTTATTGCGTCATATCCCTACACAATTGTGTATAAATAAAATAAAAATACGATATTTCCTTCTAAATATTTATTTATTAAAAAACAAAAACTGCAAATAATATGAGCTGGATAAGTGAGATTCCTTGAACCATAACTAATACATTACATAAAAAAGCTACAAAAATAAAATATTCTTACATTAATCACATATATAATAAATTAGAAAATTCATAGACAATGCAGCTAAAATACTAAAACTATTATCTTTCTATTCTCCCTTATCGTGTTAGAGCATAATTAGAAAAAAAAATTGCGAAAAAAAACATTCACACTTTGCCAGACTCGATGGAAAAATAATGTCCGTGAACTCTGAAATAAAAAGTTAGGACTGCCAATTATAAAAACGACTGGATATGGAAGGGATTTCGCCTTTAGATTGTTTTTTTCACCACGAGTGGATACGAGGAAATAAATGGACAATTTCATAAAATCCAAATAATATTTTAGATACTTTTTCTCTCCAACTGAACACTCAACATTATTGCATGTGTCCACGAAGTGCTATAAAGAAATCATTTTTAATATTTGCAACTGAATAAAAATTGATCCATTTTCATATTATAATTGCAAAAGTGTCTGTTACTTTCTGCCAATGCTTTCATCAATAGATTAAAATGGATAAGTATTGTTTGCTTTAGATAAGGGACCAAAATTAAATAAATGTAAAAATGCATTCAAATGAACAAATTCATCAAAAATGTGTAAACAGAACTGTAATGTATTAAGTTTTATAAATAAATATAATTATAGGCAATACAGAAATATACAAATGGATTGTGTCCAATCCTTCGTGTCCGATTGGAGAATGTCCTAAAAAAATATGTCAAAAAATATAAAACTAAATGAAAAGAAAACTAATCGTTATAAATGTTGTCAGTTCACGCATTTATTGCAATAGTTAATACACCCAAATAATATTTACATACAAATTAATATGTATAAAGAAAGTAAATTAAATGCCAAAGTTGGATAATAAAATTGGATGGAATAATACAGTCTAAATTATTTAAAAGTCTCGTGACGTCTGTCTTTTATCTTTCGTCCTACTAGTGCTGCAAATAAGCTTACTCTTCAGATCCGAGGTTCCCAAACTGTGATCACACAGACCCACAACATTAATTTTGTGTACTTTTAACCCCTGTGGGTCTTTACATTGGGCAATGTGATATAATTTCCCCAAATTCCACACATCTTTTTATGGAATGTAAATTCTTATGGACAAAGTAATAAAATTCAATACCAGTTGTATTAAATTTTATTACTTATATTACATATATTATTAAAATATATCCGCAGGACAGTCAAACATTTTTTTGATTGTCATAAAAATTGCCGAATTTCATAATACGTCTGTTCAGTGTAAATGGAAAAAAATTAAAGCTTTGGCATTATATAAATGCTCAAATAATTGCATATTATATATATATATATATATATATATATATATATATATATATATATAAATGCCCTATTATATAAAAGCGACACACAACCTACAATTATGAGATTATTATCAGAAAATGTTTACGAAAAGAAAATATATCAACGAGCATATTTTAAGTAGTTCCAGGATAAACGAAGAAAACAGGAAGCCCAAAGAATAAGAGGGCGGGTATGGGCAGCAGTATCACAGTCGCGAAGCTACGATTACCGCATCTCCCCACCTACAGTAACTATGGACAAAAATTCCCATTTTCTTTGGTAGTCTATACCCAGAGTCTATTTTGCAGTAGATGACTTACAGAAATAATTCTTAACGCTCCATTAAAGATGAACTTACTAAAAACAAGCCCGTTACGAATACAAATAAAATATATTACGAAATTGATTGAGTACAAAAATAGACGTATAAAAACTATACTATAACCTACTATAATACTAATCAATACAGTTCATTTTGTATTGTGTTATAATAATCAGACATGTCTAAAGGTGTCTATCGCTTACAATTATCCACAGGTACTCTAAAAATATATATTGGGCAACATTCATCTTGTTTTTGATTCAAAAATTATGATAATATTTTATTACTTACCAACCTTTTTTATAGACCCTCTTTATTTTAGGCAAACAAAAAAACAACATTGCAATTCACTAAGAATTGCCGGCTTAGGCAATAGTCGAATTCTCGTCACTTTATAAGAGGGGGGAGGGGATTACTTACTGCTCCGATATTTTGTTTACACATTGTTATTATAATTCAAATAAACTATACGACAGATGTTGCCTGTGTCGGTGCGTAGTCTCAATTCTAAACTTTATATAATCTTATTTAACTTCAGTTATAGCGTAGAACGTCCACCAAAAAGAGGTCTATTTCGACCAGTGGATGTCCAACGGCCATTATCATAATGATGAACGTTGCCTACTACATTCATAGCTTATATTAATTGTAAAAACATTCATATATAAATTCAGTCCATTTTCAGATCTTAAGTTAATACATATACTGAAATGAAGGCTAGATATCAAATCTGTCAAGTGCGAATACAACTGGTTTATATCTAAAGTAAATAAGGATAAGAAATTCTATATGTATACGCTTCCATGATATACAAAATGTTTGATTTTCAATTCACACTTGACCGGTATTGCTTGAAAATTATTAGATAGCTTACCAAGTTCTTAATTCTACATATTTCCTTCACATTTGTACTGGGCCCCTTTTTTGAAAAGTAATTTTTGAGACAGAATATTAAACAAACGTTAACCTTGCCTAACACGAGATGCAACAACTTTTCTTTACTAAATAACACAAACAAGAAAAATTAATGCACTTAATAAAATTCATAATGGAGATATGACCCTATTTTCTAATGTAATCGCCTTTATAACAGACATCAGTGTTTTTCAAACTGTGAACAGCGACCCATAGTTGGCGTTAGTTGACTCGTGTCGGGGTAATAGGCCAAATCGCAATATCGACGAGAGACGTATAAACTAGATTAAAATTAACGTAATAAGTCATAGAAAATCGTGATAACACTATTGAGATGTAAAAATTTTCTTTACTGATAAACGTATAAGTATTTTGCGTATTTTGTTTAACATTAGAGACCATAACTTCGCACAGATAAGTAATTAGGAATAACTCCGTTCAATTATACATATTTTAATTTTTTTTAAAAATCACTGTTAGTTTATTGAAAAGCTCTCTTCTTTTAATATCCCATTAATCCACCTGAAAGAGGTCGAGTAATAAAGTTTGACAATCACTGATGTAGATTAGATATTTTCAGAGAGTAATGTGGCGATAAATTCGAGGTATACTTTAAATGGCAGTTTTATAGTCGATATGTTTGCATTATTGTTGTCTCATAATAATTCAGCTTTCAAAAACCCTTGTAAAAATATGTTAAATAAAAATGGCCGACGAAAGGTAATTACGTCCTCTCTTACAAAAACCTCTTATACAAAAATGTATCAATATTTTCAACTGGTAACTCTCATTGGTAGTCTTTTTTTGAGCGATATTTTTATATTTCATATTGGGGAACATTGTCATTACATTACTTTGGCGTACAGTTCAATTAAAGTGTCAGTAGTAAGCAAGGCAGAGCAGTATTTCCGAATTATGGATAAATTTAGGTACCCCTTTCTTGGGGAGTTCATAGGGATAAATTTGATGAACATTATCATTTCCTTTCCTATTTGCCTAGCCCTCTACTGACACCAATAAACTCTTTGTTATAACGTAACGCAAATTATTCAGTTACGGTAATACTTAAAGACTAGCGGGTCACGGTGCCAGTTAACCCGGTGTTACCAGTTGCAAATAATGACGTAACTATTCAAGATGGCGGATATAGCTGCGATATGCGAAGTTGTTGCTCTCGAATAGAGCAACGGATCAGCCCTGAGCCCGGGATAATTAATGTCTGGCATATAGGTTTCTGAAATAAATAAAAAATATATGTAATAATATGATTACGATTTGGTTTGTCATTAAATATATCGGACACTATTTCTTTTTTTTTTAATTCTAAAATCCAGTTCCCAAGTTTTGCTTCTTAGACCCCCATATTGATTTTATAAATATGCGTATAATGTGAATTTGGAAGCGTTATATTGTTAGGTAACTGGTTGGATGTCAAGTATATGAGATAATTATTTTCCATTGGCCATACACTACATTTTTCTTATACTGCACTTACCTTCATTCACATACAGTTGGAGTTTTCTTTTTATAGCTTCAAATACAACATATTCAATAATAACAATAAACAGGCATAAAAGGCTCTACTGTAAAGCGACATAAATGGAAATTGGCAAAATTCATCATACACAGAGGCATAAGTAGAGAAAGAAATAAATATTCTTACACAACATCAGACATTTCACAAATATAAAAGTCATAACTTACTAAGAAAGATGTCTTACTCATGGCATTGAAAAACACTCCTCAAGTCACATAATGGTGAAAACCTTCGCTTTTGTCAAAGCAAAATGCAAAAATATATGTATGTCAAAAAGATATACAGTCATGTGTAGCTAAAATGTGGTTATTTTATATTGGAATTTTTAACAGGTATTTGAAATTAATACAAATTTCGAAATACCTATCAAAAAGCATCGACATAAGAACATTCCCTCATCATCTGTTCCGAGTCCAAACGAAGTTGCGCCACCGACTTAACTTCAGGGTAGCACTAGAGCTGATTTGTTGATATGACATAGACTCTCTTTAAACTTAGCTTGATTAAAATGACAAATGCCAAAGTATTAGCGAAGCTCGAGTTATCTGTGTAGGCATTATCACATATAAATTATCTTTATAAATAAAAAATCCGGGAACGTACTACAACTTCAAAGCTACTAAACCAGAATTTAACACATTTTAGCTTACCCTGAACAGTTTGATCCAACCTGAGTGATAGGATAGTATATTTCTCAAGTTAGACAGGATTATATATCAAAATCAACAATTCAAAATCACTTGTCAAGTTTGACAGCTGTCATTCCAATTAAGCTGTGTTCAAACGGCTGTGTCCTTACGTATTGTTACTTCCTCCTCACGACGTGTCCAACGTACTCAGCAACCAGTGCCACAATCGTGTCCATTGACAGATATGTACTTTGACAGCTGTCATTCTATCAAGCTGTATGCAAAGGGGTTGGAGTGATGTTTCCCGATGGTATTGATTCACCTCCTCACGACGTGTCCAACGTACACAGCACCCAGTGCCACAATCGTGTCCGCGGACAGATATGTACTTTGACAGCTGTCACTAATTGAGCTGTATGAAAAGGAGTTGGAGTGATGTAACCCGATGGTATTGACTTACCTCCTCACGACGTGTCCAACGTACACAGCAACCAGTGCCACAATCGTGTCCGTGGACAGATGTATGGACGCCGCACCGCCGTGGCGCGACTGGCCGCACGCGGGCGGACACACCGGGATGATGGTTTCTACATACACATTTAGCATGCTTACAAAGAGAAAAGCATGCTTGGCAGCTTTATAGGGTAAAGGCATTGTCTATGTGTGCAAGGCTAGGTTTATGTATGCAGTATTTATAAGCTATTACCGCTATGAAAAGTTGAAAACGTAGATTGTAAAAAATGTGTGAATTTAGTAATACTCTAGCGACCCGTCTCGGCTACGCACGTGTGCAATATCCCTACTAATATTATAAATGCAAAAGTAACTCTGTCTGTCTGTCTGTAATGCTTTCCCGCTTAAACCTCTCGACCGATTTTATGAAATTTGGCACAGACAATCTTTAGACCTTGAGAAACGACATAGGCTATTTTTTAATTCGGAATAAGGGCTGTAAAGGGATGAAAAGTTGTATGAAAGTATCGCTATTTTTAGAGCTAGAAACTTGAATCTTATTTCTCAGGCCATTGATACAATATAAATAAACGTGACATTCAAAATTACACGAGGACGAAGTCGCGTTTCTCAGACCTTAAAGCCCTATTATATATTACTGTCGCGAGGTACCGGCAGAGTATAATAATACATTACCCTGTAACAGGTGTCGTAAGAGGCGACTAAATTAACAGACAGATGGCGATATATCCAAAACATTGCAGCTCAAATGCACAAGGCGGGGATGGGCAGCAGTATTCCCGTCGCGAAAGCTGCGCTCTGCGATTATCAACACGCTTGCCCAGTACGGCTATTATAGGAACTATTTCCCTTTTTTTGGGATGGTCTATATCAGCAGTGGACTTTCAATGGCCGGTATGGTATAACCTTAAAACTATAACACAATTTTTCCAATAAAAACTCCCCATCCCCGTACAAACCTGGCCCTGACTATCACAAACACAACAAAAGACATCCGATTCAGTGCTGTTAGCGGATTCTAGAGTAATGACTGATATACATTTCAAAAATTAATTATCATTTATAATAAGTAAACTGCTGTGCAGTTAATTCAGGTAACATTAAACTATTAGGGAAAATTTGAATTATCCTCTTTCGTCGACTATAAAACGAATTCAGCCGAGATTAAGGTCTTAATCGATTGCAAGAACTGTTTTCACAGTGTATCTGAACCGCTATTTTAATGATTAATATTTTTTTTATATAGAAAGGACAGATCAAAATTACCCGGACATATCAATGTTACCGGAATTGACTGTATTATTTTTAAATTACTACTAAAAATCAACTTATTTCTCCCTTTCCTCATAACTAGTGGTGGAATTCGTTGGATGTTTGGATGCCTAATCCACTAAATATTATGCATTCTATATTACCTATGATGATTATTACAAATGTAATTCAATTGATAAAAAAGATGATATCATCATATGATTATAAGTTTTCATGGACCGTCAGATGCTAGATTATATATTGGAAACTGCACAATCGATTATATATTTTTAAAAACTGCACATAAACCTTGGCCTTATACATATTTGAACATAATATTTAACACATAACATATTCAATGTATTCATCTACCTGTGAATTGCAACCTCTCAAGTGAATTAAGCCGCAAGTTACCGGCAGAGTAGAATAGTACCTCCCACTGTACTAGGTGTCGTAAGAGACAACTGAGGTACCAGAACCGATAGATGGCGGTATATCAATCCGAAACAGTGTAGCTTGAATGGACAAAGGGGGATTGGCAGCAGCATCCCAAAGGGCAAAAAAACTTCCTTGGAGAAGCCTATGTCCAGCAGTGGACTTCTGACTGGTACGATGATGATGATAAAGTTGTACATGTAATAATCAGTACGCAAATATAAATATTTTTATATAATGTTTCTTGTTAAAATCTAAAGACAGTTTTTGATGGGTTAGCAAATTCACAGGTTGAGAAGCACTGACTAAGATACAAATATGCATAGAGAATTGCGAAAACACTTCATCAATTACTACAGATATTATATAGACGAATAAAATGATTTATCTAAAGGTGGATACAGACAACACTTATCAATATCAATACAAATATTCACACATATCATGCATTGACCTGATTCTGAAGTATGTTGCTTATAGCACTTGACAAACATTTTGAGGGCTGATATGAAGATGGTGAAATGTTTGTCGAGGGTGGCGGTCAAACCCACGACCCTTGGCGCATAAGATACCTCTGAAAATCGCGACATCAAGCAAATATTTTAGCAACGGCCATCCCCGAGACTTCGTCTGCGATAATCTTTCTTATATACTATATTTTCTAGATTTGATATTTGTTTGTTCTCTACATCTCATACGCTTAAAGCACTTACTAACTAGATGGGCCTGATGGCGTAGAGGGTGGTGATCCTATCTTGTGCACCAAACCAACGGTGGATCCCCACCCAGGACAATTATTTATATAGTACTATTTGTGTTTGTTTTGTGCCTGGGCCTTCAAGATATGTATTGAAGTATGATATTTGTGATTCCTCTGTTTTCTGAAGTCCTCAACAGAAGTGCTTCAAGCGACTTATCTCGATGTCACGTCAATGTATGAGATGTTGAATCTATAGAATTACAACGGTTTCGAAACACTCGCACGCAAATTCCGAATGCTTATTTTAAAAAAAATGCGAATACGAATTCTATTATAATAGGTATCAACTTACATAAATAAATCTTTAATATAAATATACAGGAAAATTAAATTAACATTTTTCATACTCCAAATGGACTAAATCAAATAGCTTGCTCTAACATACTACTCTAGCGTACTGTTAAAAAATCACTCAACGATGCACAAAAAAAATTAAATTCTCATACATAATGACTACGGATTGTGCCCGAAGATCCCAAGATCCCAAGATTTGGATTTCTAGCACCTGAAACCGTTATCTACGCAGTAAAGAGGTTAATTATTATTATTTTGTAAAACATAAAACCTGAAAAAAAATCGAACCTGTTTTATGAAACCTATTCTTTAACTTACCTTTACTTTAAAAGCTTATAGACTTAATTGCAGCATTAAGTAAAATCCATAGCACACGAATTACATTATAAAATCGTTTTTTTGTCTATCTTGGACTATGATGTCAATACCAGCGCTAATAGTGGGAAATAGTGCTCGTTTTCGAGCGAACCTTGCCCTCACACTTAATAAATTTTTCAAGCTATAAAAAATCACAGTCGCTTTCAAGCAAAGTTTTAACAACAAATAATCGTAATATAGAAAATTTTATTTAATAAGTAATTAATTAAAATTTAATAAGTAATTGACAAGAAAATATAGATGACTTAACATGACAAAGGTATCATAAATATTCAATGTCAAACAATAATTTATAATAATAACAAATAATAAAGTTACGACTTAACATGTCAATAGATCCGAACGATGGCAACTCGAGCCGAGTCAGTTGCCTTAGAGGCGCCCTTGAGTGATCGCCGGCAGTCTCGTTCCGATCTCTCAAGCTCAATTCAAAATAGTCTTGCAGAGCGAGTAAGAACTCAGGCTTAGGGTCGCTTAATAATTTGTTCATTTCTTTTACGTCAAGGGTTTGATCTCCATCCAAAAATTAATGTTTTTTCTGTGTCTTAAATATGTATTTGAGTATTATATTTGTGAAACTGTAGACAAATGTTCGTAACACAAGTGCTTTAAGCGACTTATCTCGGAGTCAGGTCAACGGATGAGATGTTGTGTGAAATTATTGTAAATATACCGCTGGAATTGACGTCCCCTCCTAATCCCCCCAAACGATCGGGCGCAACCTTTAGTCAAAACAAAAAAGGGCGTATAAGCGTCTTAAAAGGAATGCAAATGTAGGTCGTTGTCTTACCGAATAATTCGACTTTCCCTTCATCGCTGCCGAGTTTGTTCTGCGCCTTGCAGGTGAACGTCCCGTATTGACGTTTCTCGATCGTGATGACTCGAATTGTCGTATCAGTGAACTCGTCCGCTGTCGCGAAGTGAGAGATCCTTTGGAGGGGGGGGGGGGGGGGGGCATAAAATATTACAAATATTGTTATTAATAATATCTAAATTCATATTATACAGAGAAAAGATTTGATTGAGGCCAGTGGCGCAGATGGTAGTGATCATTTTTTAAGCATCAAGGATTCGTGGGTTCAATCACTATCCAGTGCAAAAAATTGTATGAATGATTTATATGTCTATCTGTTCGAGATAACCTTCAATAACCATTTTTTGTCCTCATTGCACCCCAGCGAAGCCGGGGCAGGTCGCTAGTTATGAAATGAGCCCAAAAGTTTGTATGGAGTGACCATTACACGGCTCCATTAAATAAATAATTAATACAAGGGCAATTGCAAAAGATTTTACAATAAAATACCAGGCCGTATATAAGGCTTGTCGGATCATAAATTAAAAAATTACGTAAATCGCTTATTTCTGAAGCATACTATAGTGTTAAAGAGTATATTAATGATCAAACTGCCTGGGATTGAGTTGCTCTAACCTAGCTTTAAGACAACGGTTTGTTAGCCGCCGACGCAGGTAGACAACATTGACACTAACTATTTAGTATTGATGGAGCCTATATCACTACCAGTTTTCTTGTAGGTTTCTTTCTCGTGTAATGAGCTCGCATTAAACTTAGTTTTAAGACCCGTCTGGTGCCGGCAGACTAGTTTAAGGCAGGCCTAATTTACTCACGTTGACTCTTATGATCCCGTGGGGTTATCAGTGTCATCAGAATTATGAGTATAATAGAATTTAATACTTCATATTTTTTATATATTATTGGTTTTTTGACGATTCGATAGTGCTTGTAATGGGCCTTAATTCCTTTGCATAAGGAATATTTTGAGTTTGAATGTTTGTAACCTTCAACAAATCTAGAATAAATTTGGCAACAGTGATTACTGACATTAAGGAAAAAATACATCTGTGGGATAGAGATCTAGCGACTATTCTTCTATATTAATCTTTTCAGTACTGACCTGTAATGCTGATTGTTGGACAATTGCACCTCGTCTTTCAGCCAGATGATGGCCGGTGGAGGGTAAGCTTCTACGTGACATTCCAAGTCCATGCTGTATTGGAGGGCCTGAAATATAGTATTTATTTATATTAAATGTATTTTTCAAGCCTCTTAGTGATAAGGGGTGTTCTCCCCAAATTTTTGGCATTAAAAAATACTCACAACCCTACATTTTCACCTTTCTATCACAACCCCCTATTTTTTAATAGCGATATTTGAAATTCAATGTATTTGGCAGAACAACGTTTGCCGGGACGGCTAGTATTAAAATGGATTTATATCTGTTTTCACTATAAGCATATTACATTCGAGTATTACAAAATGTCCCCATAAAACTCAATTTAAATTATCTAAAAACATTTTCATCCACTCACCTGCCCCAGCCTGGGCCTAGGCACGGTGACCACTGGAGCGAACTCCACTTCCAGGTTGATGTTTCTCCTCGCGCCCTTGCCGACCCGATTTTCCGCCACGCAGTAGTATGTCCCGCGGTCTTCCTTGTGCACGGCTGGGATCTTTATCACGTTGCCACTTTGGAATAAAAACAATAACATCATCATGATATCAACCGGGGAACGTAGGGAACAAAAAATACTACCCAAAACACATTGGGTCTATAATTGGTACCTACTCGTGGTACCTAATGCTATGTCCGACTATAGCTTGCAACCGACGGCAGCCACTTGAGGGCGCACTTTGAGGACCAATCTCGGCTCGAGTGGTCTCGTTAGGGGCAACATGACGAGCACGATGATGGCGCGGATGGTAGTGATTCTGTCTTGTGCGCCAAAAGTCGTGGGTTCCATCCCCACCCGGGACAAATATTTCATTATACCAGCCGTTAAGTCCACTGTTGGACATAGGCCTCGCCAAGAAAGGGGGTATGTTGCCTTAGTTGCCGCGTTGGGCAAGCGTGTTGGGAATCGCAGAGCGCAGCTTTTTTATGCATGGATATACCGCCATTTTATTTTTTTATTCCCACAACATCTCATACGTTGACCTGATTCCGTGATAAATCTTGTGTTACAGACATATACAAATATACTACTTAAATACATACATAAAACAAACTTAAATATCATCATATAATTATTAGCCGTGAGATACCAGCAGAGTACAATAGTACCTCCCTCTGTACCAGGTGTCGTATGAAGCGACTAAGGTACCAAGAACCGACAGATGGCGGTATATCCATGCAAAAAAGTTAGCTAAAATGTACAGGGCGGGGATAGGCAGCAGCTTCACAGTCGCGAAAGCTGCACTCTGAGATTGCCAACACGCTTGCCCAGCGCGTCAATTATGGACAAATACCCCTTCTTCCCCTTTCTTGGGGTGGCCTATGTCCAACAGAAGACTTAATGGCTGGTATGATGATGATTATGTTAAAATTTCTTGATATCGATCAGAATTTCACCCTTTGTTATACTTACCTCCTTTTTAATTACCATAACTTTCGTCTTACTAACATTTATTTTCATAACTTTATTTTTGAAGGAAAATTGTAAAATCGTTACCAGCTGGAAACTGTGTTGTGTTGTATTTTAAAAACGTGACTTTTAGTTTTATTTAACTAATTTTTTTAATACAATATAACCTATGTAACTCCGTAAAGATGTATAAAATATTGAGAAATACATTTTTAAATCGATCTAGCATTTTCATTGTATATTCGTTACATACATGCAAATATTTTTTATTTATAATAACAGTGTAAACAAATTCACTTTACCGGTAGATGGAGCCGCCGGTGGGCAAGATGGCGTTGTTTTCACGCCGCCACGTGATCTTGGGCTGAGGGAATCCGCCGGCGTAGCATTCCATCTGCACACCTTCAAAGAAAAAATACAAGTCCATTATAGATTACGTTTGAGGTTGTATGCCTAGACATTGCTTAGTCATATTTAAGATAACATTTACTAGAATAAGATAATAATAATAATAAGATAACTTTTTTCGGTGGCGCTGGAATTGACGCCTGAGTCGTCCAGCACTAGGTTCGTCCGAAAAAAAAAAGAAATCAACTGTCTCTGACTTTATAAGAGACACGAACCTGCGTCTTTCCACCTACCAAGACCAGGTAGGCTTGATGACTGTTTCCTAGTGTTCTTTTTGGGCAAATAAATCAGCGCCATTTTTTCATTTATTGAGACCACAAACAAGTTTACAATACTAACTTAATCTAAAACATACGACTAATATCATATAAACCATTGTAAACCCAACTTAGCTGGTCAAATATTACATTTAGGAGTTACATATTGTCGCATAAGTTCTAACACCGCGTATGTCAAAGTTGGCAACTTAATAGTTGAGCCCAATGATAACACGATATTACATTTCTAACGGTGCAGTAAACGTTTTATACCGTGTATTGTTTAAACGAAATCTATTTTGCACCAACTAAATGCACAATCGAGTAGTTTTAAAATGATTGTATGAAACGTGAGAAATGTTTTTGACTTACGCTGTGTTAGAGCTTAAACGACGATATGGCAATACCTGTGTAATACTGTTGTGCAATAATGTAAAAAAAAACATTCATGTATGCAATAACTATGAAGGTAAGTGTGCATTTACTATATACGATAAATAAACAAAATATAGACTGATTTATATGCATGTATGCGTGTGCGTATTTATGTGTGTTTATTTTTATTATATCCTCTTCACCTTAACTTATATAAACTTTGAATGTCATGTTTATTTATATCGAATCAATGGCCTAAAAAAATTAGTTTCAAGTTTCTAGCTCTAAAAATAGCGATACTTCCATACAACTTTTCATCCCGCTTTTCGACTCCTTACAACCCTTTTTTTGAATTAAAAAATAGCCTATGTCCTTTCTCAGGGTCTAAAGAATGTATGTGCCAAATTTCATCAAAACCGGTTGAGAGGTTTAACCGGGAAAGCATAACAGACAGACAGACAGAGTTACTTTCACATTTATAATATTAGTACGGATAATAAAAATAAACACACAATTATATATTTCTTCAATGTTTTAAGTAACTTTACTTTTTATTATTACCAGGTCGACAGACAATCATTCAGACCGCGTTATACTAAGCGTCACAGCAGCATATAGACGCTCTTAATATCACAACCTTGTAGCTTCAAGACATTGTCACATTACCCAATAGTTTCACACCTGTCTCATCCTTCAAACCGGAACACAGCAATGCGAACACTGCGATCGGAAGAAACAGGCGAGAGGTAGGGACAGATGCAGACGAGGTACCTTTGTACGAGGTTTACCTCAAGTATAACTACTTACAAACAGGCCTGAGACAAGTTAATTTTCTGTTCTAGTAAATAATATACATTACAGATATTGTCAATTTCTTGTGATACTCATTGCATCTATTTACTTATTCAATGTTAAATATTACAACACGATCTGCTTAAACTACATTAAAACGTTATATTTAACTTGATGGCGCATTCGTGAAGTTCCTATCCTATGCGCCAGGGGTCCTGGGTTCAACCCCCACCCAGGACAAACATTGACGTGATGAACATTTGTATTTATGCTGAGTCTGGGTGTTACATATATACTTAACAAAAAAGTATACATACATTTGTCCTGGATGAAGTTAGAACCGACGACCCCTGGCGCATAAGACAAAAAAATACCACCGAATGCGCCATCGGGTCCGTCTAATAAAAAAAAATACAAACTCACCCTCTCCCTCGCTAGTCACTATGGACCTGGTAGAATTGTCAGAGATGATGGGTGGCCTTAGGACCTGCAATTCCACTTCAGCGGTGATCTTGTTGCTGATGGAGATCACCACTTGGCATTGGTACCGGCCCGCATCGTTCTCTTGGATGTCCTTGATCTGAGGAGCGTTACAATAAAAACTTCATTTAGATTCCTCTTTTCTTCGGGATACTATTGTTGGGCTTCTCAGATATCAATTCTAGCGCCGCCGGAGTAACGGGCGAGGCCGTTCATTCTTGAGCGACCCGATGATACACGCCTGGATAGGTGAGGGACTGACGGCAGCCATCTGAAAGCGCCCCTGAGGATCGACCTCAGCTCGAGTGGCTGTCAGGGAAAGTCAATTTGTTGGCAGAAGCGAACTGAGTAAGCCCGGCCGCACTAGTGCTAGACTTGGAGATATTATGTTACAGAGGTATGCGAACGCTGCTGTTTGGCAGTAGAAAGTGGTGAGATATGAGACCTTTGTTTGTGGTCTACCTCTAGTACAAACAGGAAATACAATCTAAAGAAATATTGCTACTATCCCTGAATGTCTAAATTATATATTAACTTACTGAGAGTGTGTACGTGGCAGTAGAGTCATCGAACCTCAGGGTAAACCTCGAATCTCTGATGATGAGGCCGGCGTTCCACGAGATGGGGATCGACTCCATAGTCTTCAGGCGGTCGTATTTTACCTGTAATAATAAAGTAATTAATTAGTACATTATTATTGATATTTATTGCATCACCAAAAATGTTTTTTATGTATTGATATCACCAGGATCCATTTCCGCGACAGGGAAGCTGCTGCCCATCCCCATCCTGTGCAGTAGATCTGCACCGTTTCGGACGGATATACCGCCATCTGTCGGTTCTGGTACCTTAGTCGCCTTTTACGACACCTGGTACAGGGACACGCACTATTCTACTCTGCCGGTTGGTACCTCACGGCTTAAGCGGGGTCATAGTAAAATAATTTTACTCTAAAACCACTTGTTATAATAAGTAGAATTACTTGCAAATTACTTTATTATTCTTACTGGCCAATACTGTACTTATTATCTATACTAATATTATAAAGCGGAAGAATTTGTTTGTGCGTTTGTTTAAGCGCGCTAATCTCAGGATCTACTGGTCCGATTTGATTAATTCTTTTTTTGTTGGATAGTCCATTTATAGAGGAACACTTTAGGCTATATAACATTACTCTGAGACCAATAGGAGCGAAGCGTCAGTGAGAAATGTTGCGAAAATGGGGAAAATTATTCATATTTGAAGTCTTTCGTCGCATGCGCTGCATAAACGGTTTAAGTTATTCAAAAACTATGTATGAAAGAATTATTCCTTTTTAATAATAAAAAAAAAGGCCGCGACAGTATATGTCTATCTCTCAAGATTTACTCATAATAACATTATTTGTCGAACAAGGCTTGCTACTATTACAATGTGCAAGCGGTGAGGGGGAGGTGGGCCTCGCCCCACCGCCGTGCTTGCCACTACCACTCGCGAGTGTATCTTTGCGAGGTACCATGCCGCGCGGCTCAGACGCGTGGTTGGCTCCGTACGGAACGGTTGAATACAGCGTGCTTTATTTCATAACAAAAGTAAAAATATAATTTATGCAGAAGTACATTGACCCATTATTTTAAAAAAAAATTTTTACATATTATTTAAAAAAATCGTATTCACGATTATACAATAACGTAAACCAACGTGAGCGATCAAGAAATAATCTCTATAGTTTCCGACGAAGTCGCGGACACAGCTACTAACTAATATTACAGTTTTCTCTTTTAGTTTTAAAAATTAATATCATGTTTTTTACGTATAATGTATATATATATATATTTACTTGGTGCACCTCATGCTACCTCGTGTTTTAAATATGTTTTCCACACATTTTCCATGCAAAGGTTGCCTAGATGAAGTCGCCCTATGCGATAAGGCCGCCAATTGTACTTCATTATGTATTACATACTATTAATATTGTTTGTGAATTTAGTTGTAAAATAAAGAGTATTATCTATTATTAATTATGTCAACTAATGTACATACACACAATCCTATTAAATTTTATACGAAATAATCGAAGAACTAACATAATTTATCGCGTGCAGTTTGACCTGACCCGAGATATC
>JACJUM010003053.1:4660077-4679105 GCA_020976665.1 Heortia vitessoides
GAGTTTTTGAAATCCGTTGGGTAGTTTTTAAATTTACATGTTACAGACATACACAAATAAAAACCTTGCTTACATAGTTCCACTTTACGTAGGAATTCTTAATTATTTTTTATTTATGTTAGTCTTAGTAAACCGGAGAAGTAGCTTTTAGTAGTCTTTGAGTTTATTTGCTAAAAACATCATCATCATCATAACTGCTATTAGAAGCCCACCGCTGGACATGGGCCTCCCCAAAATGGGGGAATTTTGCCCATAATTGCCGCGCTGGGCAACCGTGTTGGCAATCGTAGACGGGGATACTGTTGCCCATCCCAACCCTGTGCATTTGAGTTATACGGCCTCGGGTGGATATACCGCAATCTGTCGGTTTTGGTTCCTTAATCGCCTTTTACGACACCTGGTACAAAGGTACTATTCTACTCTGCCGGTACCTCACGGCATACACATATAAAAATCTTGCTGACATACTTCTGTTTTAGATTGGGATATTCAATTATTTTTATTCTATACTAATATTATAAGGCTGTATGTTTTATGGTATTTTTGCTTAAACGCGCTAATTTCAAGAATCGCTGATACGATTTAAAAAAATCTTACTGTGTTGGATAGTCCAATTATCGAAGAAGGCTAAAGGCCCAGCGTAGCATAAATGACGCTTGGTTTGTTCTACAACTTAAATATAGCTAATTACTCGAAGAAGAAACAGCTTTTAAATGGTGGAAGAACTTCAAAAATCGGTTAACTAGTTTTTGTTTTAAACCATAACAAACAAACACAAAATATTTGTTTGTTCATTATATAAGCATAGATAGATAGGTATATTTGCATGTGCATTTATGTAACTTAAGTTTTCCGCACTTTTCACTTTTAATCGATCATGTTTACCATACACGAGGTCAAGAGGTATGAACATAGATAATGCAACTAAACACAAATGCGATAACATGTTAATAATGTTGTAATAATATTTAAATGATAAATACTTATCAAGATTAAGTAATGTATCCATTCTATTACACTAGGCGGGATAAATATATAATCCTTAGGTACTAATATTAGTCAAAAAATTTTCAGCCTCCAACAGTTATAGTTTAGGGCCTGCATTGATATACGAGTCAGTCAGTCATCTTCTCTTTATATTTATACATAAAGAAAAGTTGACTGACTATATAAAAGAAGGACTAGCTCTTGAATGTATATATAAATAGGTATATATAAATTTGCCGTAAGATTGCCCTGAGGTACCGGCAGAGTAGAATAGTATCTCCTCCTGTACCAGGCGTTGTAAGAGGCGACTGAGAAACCAGAACGGACAGATGGCGGAATATCCTTCGGCAACAGTGTAGCTCAAATGCACAAGGCGGAAATGTGCTGTTGCATCCCCGTCGCGAAAGCTGCGCTATGCGATTAACAACACGCTAACAGAGCGCAGCTACCGCGACGGGGATGCTGCTGCCCATTCCCGCTCTGTGCATTGGAGTTGCACTGTTGCCGATGGATATGTGAATGTATATACCGCAATCTGTCGCTTCTGGTACCTTAGTCGTCTTACGACACCCAGTGCAGTGGGAGGTATTCTTATATATATGTTAAGTAAAAAATATGTTCAGAGAACATCTTATGCATTGACCTGATTTCGAGATAAGTCGCTTAAAACACCACGAGTGTTAAGGACATCAGCCAACAGAGGCATCACAGTTTTTATACTTAAAAATGTTTATTTAACACCCAGACACAGAACAATCACAAATATCATCTCATATAAATTTGTTAGATGGGAATCGAACCGTCGACCCCTGACACATATGAAACTACCATCTGCATCATGGAGCTCGTCAATTTTTATGTACAGCTGTTGTTACTGTAAAACCCAACAAGCCGCTGTGGTCCCGCGTGGTCCTTACCTAAGGGTTGATCAGTGCCCTTGCCAGTGTACTGGGAACACTTGAAAATTGAATATATAAATGATATCCGCAATTAAGCGACTGCACAGTCGTCCTATGAAGTCAACTATTTACTTGAAGCATATAACAATTGTTATCAGTAGCACATGTCAGACACACGGCGGCACTGTTGAGAGACACATCACTGGTGAGGATCAAAATTTGCTATCTGTTTATGTTCAGCGAAGTTCTAATATTGGTTACAAATTATCTCTTTGCCAAATCTCATCCTATATTTACTTGCTTCGGAGTGACATACACTCGTACTCACAAACTTGAATTTTTATTATTAGTAAGGATTTTTTTTTATTAGATCAGATCGACAAACAAACATAAGTACATGCCACACCCAGTGATAGTAATACTGTCTTGAACGCCTTGGGTCGAAGGTTCGACCAAGACAAATATTTATATTATGATATTTATGTTTGTTCTCTGCCTGGGTGTTATATATATAACTAAAATATACCCAGGGCAAATATTTATATGATGATATTTGTGTTTTTTCTGAGTCTAGGTGTTAAATATATATATTTAAGTAGTACATAATTTATGTCCGTAAAACAACTGCTTTAAGCGACTTATTATGGAATCAGGTCAATGTATGAGACGTTGTAGAAATTTATTTATTTATTTGGACTCTTGACTATCTCAAGTTTCTAGTAATAAACTTGAGATAGTCAAGAGTCGCGTTGCCGACCTTCTGACTTGAAGATATTATGTCCTATTACCCAGTATTTTCACTGCCTCTCTCACCCTTCAAACTGGAACACAGCAATGCGAACAATGATGTTTGCCGGTAGAAATAGATGAGAGTGAGGTACCAATATAGACGACCTTTGGAGGTCTCCCTCATGTAATACAATTAATTTAAGGGCAATAATATAAGAATTATATATTATATAAATTATATTATAGTCTGTATTCCATCGGGGTACATAGAGACTATGGATCTCCACTTGTTACGATCTTGGCATACCTCTCTCTCTTCCCTTACTCGCATAAGTCAATTCATATACGCTCGTTTATTCTTGGTACTTCTGACCTGGCCCTTCTTTAATACCTCTTCTACTTGGTTAAGACATTTTCGCCTCGGTCGTCCTACACCAACTCTTCTATTCACTTCCGCTGTATATATTTGTACAGTCATTCTACTTCCATCCATCCTGTCTACATGTCCAAACCATCTTAACATTTCTTTCTCTATTGTCACAACATCATCTTTACATCACATCGATCTCTTATAACACTATTCTTTAATCTATCTCTCAAACTCACACCATACATACTTCGAAGTGCTCTCATTTCAACAGCATTTGTTCTACTCGCGTGCTTCTTCTGCCATACCCAACATTCCCTACCATATGTCAGTGCATGAATATAGTATACATATAATGCTAAGACTTAATAATAGTAGGTTAGACGAGCTCGGTGGCGTAGATAGAAGTGATCCTATCTTACATGCCAAGGGTTCGATCCCCACCCAGGACAAACATTTTTATGATGATATTTGTGTTTGTCCTGTGTCTGGGTGTTAATTTTTTCTTATTTATTATAATGAAGTCAGTAAACAAGCATAGGGCAAACTCTTTGAACTGAAAGTTACTTTCTGCTGTCTCTCTGTCCCTATGTATGAATAGATCTTACTACGCAACGGATTTTGATAAGTGTAATGAGTGAAAGTAGTGTTGCAAAAAGATAATAGATGGCGCTGATCGACTTTAAAACGCGCTAACGCGGTAAAAGTTAATCTAATCAGAATATTCTACACCGATTCCAATTTATCGATCTAATACTTTAAATGTTCAACTGTGTTTGTTTGTCACTTTTCACGCCTAATATTCAATTGATTCTCGAAGGACCTTTCGTCCCTAAAAGAGTGAAACAGTGAAAGTGTAAGCCCCAGGTAAAATCCTGAATAATATTACAATTAAGTCTATAAATAAATGAAATAAATTAAATGATACGTAAACTAAATCTAAATGTAGCCTAGTTTATTTGCGGTGAGGTACCAGCAGAGTATAATTGTACCTCCCACTGTATCAGGTGTCGTAAAAGGCTACTACGAGGTACCAGAACCGACAGATGGCGGTTTATCCATTCGGAACAGTTCAGCTCATATGCTGCAATTATGGGCAAAAACCTCCACTCTAGGAGAGGCCATGTCCAGCAGTGGACTTTCAATGGCTGGTGTGATGATGATGGTGGGGTTATTTGCTGATAATGCAACTATTTATTGAAGAAAGATATTTTGAAATTTATTCAATTGTTTATGATTTTATTCGTGACAGATAAATAAAAATACAATTCTTGCTTATATTGTACCACTTTCTGTAGAGATCAAATTCTTTAAATGTAAGCTATTCTACACTAACGGTCCGCCCCGGCTTCGCACGGCCTTTTAATAAAAATTTCAAGAAATTAACATATACATACATACTATTTTTTTACGTCGGTTTAAAAATAATACAATTATAAAGAAAAATTGGATATTAATGTATTACTGCTATTTTAAAGATTAGACTGTTTTGTTTCATTTCTGAACTGGCGACCCGTCCCGGCCTCGCTATGGTGTAATCCCTACTAATATTATAAATGCGAAAGAAAGAAAGTAACTGGCAATCACAGAGTGCAGCTTTGGCGACGAGGATGCTGCTGCCCATTCGCGCCCTGTGCCCATTTGTGCCTCGTTTCTGGTACCTTAGTCGCCTCGCCTGTGTAGGAGCGGAGGTACTATTCTACTCTGCTGGTACCTCACGGCTTAGATAGACCGTGAATATAAACTTTCGAATAATGAATCTTTTTATTTAAATCGATTAAGTATTTATTTATTTAAATTCTTGTCGAACTCCACAAAGACGGCCATTATTTGCGATAGGCCAAACGTTAAAATTACTATTTGAGAATTTGATGGATCTGTGGTGGAATACTGGCAGAATAAAATAGTACATCCTCCTGTACCAGGTGACTGACGTACGGCAACCTGGGACAGGAGTAGTCAAGATTATACGCTAGCTTCTATTCCAAAAAATTGTTTTTGTGCTCCGATAAAACGAAATTAAGGAGAATGAAGTCGAGAGGTGTAAACAAAGATCAGATAACGGACTTAATTTTTTGCCGGGGATCTCCCTGGTCTGACTGTTTTTTTTATTTATGCCTGACATAGTTTTTACATAATTTATATATTGACGTAAATAAGTATAATCTTTCAAGATAATTGTCTAATTGATTATTATTGTTGTTATCGATTATCAAACCATACCTATATATATTTATTCATTAATATACGACCCCGTATAAATACGAGTGGCGTCAAATTACTAACTGAGTTATCTTTCAACATTATTATCTACATCATCTTGATCATTATCATCATTATAGTAGCTGTAAATCATCTACTGCTGGATATAGTAGCTCTTTAATAAAAGGGGAATTTTCGCATTATTTCTGCGGTAGATAATCATGGTGGCAATCGCAGAGCGAAGTTTTGCGACGGGGAAGCTGTTGCCACTAACTACCATGTTACATTTTGGCAACACTGCTTCGGATGGATATACCGCCATCTGTCGGTTTCGTACCTCAGTCGCCTCTAACGATACCTGGTATAGGGGGAGGTATTATTTGCCGGTATCACACGGCAAATTACAAGACTCATAAAATCACAATCTAACAATAACATATAATACCATATACCACAACAAGATATATATATATATATATATATATAAAAGTGGACAAAAAATATGGGACATTTAACCTCACAAAAAAAACAATTCTCTAAAAACCGTCAAAAAGAAGTTCTATCATGCCCGAAGAACTTGTGGAATAAAAGAACCTAGAACACTGCTTTCTTCTTCTTCTTCTACAGTAACAAACATGGAGGCAGTTGTATTTGACGGAAAATCACTCAGCCTGAAATATGAGAAGGCCTACCCCATACCCAAGATCGTGAAAGATGACGACGTCATCGTCAAGGTGGAATACTCCGGGATCTGCGGGACCGACCTTCATATCATCCAGGTAAATAATCCTAAAAACCCAATCATCATTATTATCCCGAAGAAAGGGGAAAATTGCTGATAATTGCCGCGCTAGCCAAGCATGATGGCTATCGTAGACCGTAGCTTTGCGACGGGACTGCTGCTGCCCATCTGTCGGTTACGGTACCACAGTCGCTTCCTACGACACCTGGTACAGAGAGGAGATACTGTTCTACTCAAATGATACTTCACGGTCCGAGAACCCAACCGGCAATGTTCGAAGTCACGTTGCGCGATCGAATCAGGAATGAGAAGATCCGTAAACAGAGAAACTGAAGGTCGTGTATTTGTTTACATGTCGCAGTGGGTTGGTAAGTTGAACCGGCAATGCACAGACAGGGCAGTAAGGTTTAGATATGAACTGGAAAGTGCAGCGTTGGACGTCCACCAATGAGGTGGAGACAGACACCTGACTAGTAGCAAAGGATTGCGCTGGGCCCATGGGACCAGCGCTATTGAAATCCACTTGATTAGGCTCATGTCCAGTAGTCGACATCCTTCAGCTGATATGATGACGGAAGTTTGTCTACTCTATATTACTAGAGGTAAACTTCTGTCAAATTTCACCAGCATGGGTTCCTTATTCCTACCAATTTCCACTGCCAAACAAGAGCATTCGTATTGCAGTAGTCCCTGTTAAAAGGTGGGTGGAGGCAGTGAAATTACTGTGTAATGTGACATATTATGTTCAGGTCATATTTTGCCGTCGCGCTAGTCATATCAGATAGGAATGCTATTACTCGTCCCTGCACTGTTTGTGTTACGTTTGGAATGGATATACCGCCATCTATCGTTTCAAGTACTTCATTCACCTCTTACACCCCTTAACTACGGGGTGCTATTCTGCTCTGCCGGTACCCGACAGCGAATGCTGACCCACTGTAGATTGACTAGCCAAATCTGTGAAAGCTTTTAAATTCGTACTGGACTCTATCTGATAAAGACTGCTGATCTAACTATTGCAGTCCACTCATATATGTAGCCACACTAAGCTTCAATGAAGTAGGGTAGAAATATAACTTAATGCTTATTGTTTTTAGGGCGAATTTCCCGCATCAAAAGAACGCCCCTTGCCCCTCGGACACGAGTTCAGTGGTGTTGTCTACGACGCCGGGAAGGGATCCATCTTCAAGAAAGGGCAGAAGGTGGTGGTGGACCCTAACAGGTAAGTCTTGATTGCTTCAGACAAAAAATATTAATAACTGTGAAAAAGACCCATAGATGGCGCGGTTAACTCTATTAAATATCGTCGCCATTCTAAACCGCTCAACGCGATACAATCTTCTATCACGCTCAATTGATGCTCCGTACACACATATCACGACACGATCACGACCATAACTCCCTCTGGTGGTGCTAGAGTTTACGTCTGAATAGTCCTCCAGTTGACTTTGTAAAGAACTTAATTTTTTCCACAATTTCCACACACACAAACATATTTTCATTATCATAGCAGCCGTAGAATATTTAGACCTTCCCAAGAAATGGGTTCAATGCTCAAATGTATCAAGGCGGGGATAGAGTGCAGCATTCCTATCACGAACCTAGCACGGGAAATTGTGGGCAAAATTTCTTGGGGAAGCCTATTTCTAAACAATTACCATCCATGGCTGCTACGATTATGGTGAAGCGAAAGACGTAACACACATGAAGACAGGGACAAATAGTATGGGATTATTAGTCATTGAACATGCCATATACCTCGGACAGTGGCAGTCTTGCTTAAGCTGTAAGTAAAGACTCATGTGCAGGTACCGGCAGTGCCGTGAGGTACCGGCAGAATAGAATAGTACCTCACACTACACCAGGTGTCGTAAGAGGCGACTAAGGTACCAGAACCGACATATGGCGGTATATCTATCCGAAACAGTGTAGCTTAAACGCACAGGGTGGGGATGGGTAGCGGCATCCCCGTCGCGATAGTTGCGCTCTGTAATTGGAAATACGCTTGCCCAGCTTGGCAATTATGAGCAAAACACCTCCTTTCTTGGAGAGGCTTATGTCCAGCAGTGGACTTCCAATGTCTGGTATGATGATGATGATGAAAGACTCACGTCTCTCAAGTGTATGCAAAGCTAGTAAGCCGTGATTTCCCTCAGGGCCTGCAACCTCTGCGATTTCTGCCGTAACGGCAGTTACCAGTACTGCCTGACAGCTGGAATAAACAGCACCGTCGGCATTTGGAAGGACGGTGGATGGGCGCAGTACTGCAAGGTGCCTCAAGATCAGGTGTACGCGTTGCCTGATGGCATCACCACAGAACAAGGCAGGAATATATCTTTATACAAATCCTAAAGAGCTATTTGTTCACCTGCGGTTGTGATGATGGTTTCTTTATTTGAATTAGTTGACCAACTGCAATGCAGTCCGCAGTCACCACAGCTTATACAGGCTTGTGTCATCTCAAATTCACAGGGATATTACTGGCGGTTTGCCAATCTGTCTTGAAGATATTATATCACATTGCCTAGCTAATCTCACTGCCTCTCTCATCCTTCAGACTGGAACACAGCAATATGAACACTGTTTTTTGGCGGTACAAATGCTTAGGAATGAGATCCAACTCTAGTATGCTGCTCTGATACTGTAGTTTGCAAAGGAACCCACTGGCACTCGCCAGTGAGTGCATGCAGACTTTGCCCCCAAGCACACCTTGCAAGCTTATAATCGCTTTTTAGCGTTTAGCACTAGTGTAGCCAGGTACACTAGAATATTGGTAGAGTAGAACCTTTGTACAAGGTGTCATGTGAGGTGACGGAGGAATACCAAAATGGCGTATCTCAAATGCAACAGGGCAAGTACAGGCTTCAGCATTTCCATCACAAAGCGATTTTTGGCAATTATTGTCAAAATTTCTTTCTTGCGGAAGCCTATGTCCAACTGTGGACGTTCAACTGCTGATCTGATAATGCCTTTATTAGGTAAAAGTTTACTAATATTGAGAAATATTGTCATAATTTCTTTATTTCTAGCCGGACTCTGCGAGCCTTACTCATGCGTCTCACACGGCTTCGACCGAGCGGCTCCACTGTCAGTCAGAGAGAAAATCCTTATTGTTGGAGCTGGTATCATAGGTGAGCATGAATATTAATGTCAGTCTATTATATGAATAAATATTAGGCAAAATTGTTAGGTTTTAGGACTACGGATGCTGCTGCTCAAATTCCAATTTTAAATATACACGATAAGTACGCATCTTGTATGAAAATAAGTTATCTATTGACAACTTGAATAGTAACAGTGATTAAACCAAATCGTCAAAGATCTAAATGATTCTTAAATATAAACAAGGACCTAACGCACTCGCCGGCTAGTGCTTGCGAGTCCTTGAACCCGCAGCGAATACCGGTCTCTAGTGCGGTCCGGCGGATCCGGTCTCGCGACACAATAATGATATTTTTTGGATTTAAATTTTTAAACAAAACAACATTTTTAATAAATAACTCTTATTTTATTCGCGTTTTCTTATAGAAATTTATTAGATATTATATTTTTAACGTTACTTAATTAGACATTAGCTATTTGCCAGTGGAAGTACAATCAGGATTGGGCAAATTGTCTCTAAGATTACTCGATACAAATAGACAGCCAAAGAAATTATGAGTAAAAGACAGACATTAAAGACAGACAGACAATAATAATTATATTTAATAATTAATAATCTTTATCAGAATAACAAGTTTTGTTATCAGGCATGACTTATATAGTTGTTATTAGGGGTCGGGTGATATAATCGCAGTTTATTAAACAGATAACACGTAGAATTTGCCAAAAAAACACGATGACTCGGCTTAAAACGATGTTTGATCTTTCTGGACGCTTTCAAACCCACGCTATAATTGTAAATGCGAAGTGATATTTTCTAAAGTAGGTACGCATTCGTTGTTCATGTAATTATTTTACTACTTGTTTAAAGTCTTTTATTACGGATGAAATAAGTAAATATGAAAAATAAAACAATCACGAAAAAAAACACGATGATTAATTTGACTTATAACGATGTTCTTGGTCTTTCTCAAATCTTTTAAATCCACACTGTAATTGTAAATGCGATGTGATATTTTCTAAAGTACGCATTCGCTGTTTATCTTATTATTATACCACTTGTGTAAAGTCTTTTATTGGGGATGAAATAGGTAAATATAAAAAATAAAATTGTGTATCTAACTTAAACTTAAAAATCGTTTAAGCCGTAAGGTACCAGCAGAGTAGAATAGTACCTTCCTCTGTACCAGTTGTAAGAGGGGACTAAGGTTATGGTCGCCAAAGGTCGTGGTTTTGATTCCCACCCAGGGCAAGCATTTATATGACGATATTTGTGTTTGTTCTGTATCTGGCCGTTAAATATATGTATTTAAGTTGTATACTTATGATTCCTCTGTTGTCTGGCGTCTGTTACACAAGTGCTTTAACTGACTTAACACGGAGTCAGGTCAATGTATGAAATGCTCTCGAAATTTATTATTATTATTTATTATAATATATGTACTATGCAGACAGTTTCGCCCTTTACCGTATCATTGTATCATTATCATACCAGCCATTGAAAGTCCACTGCTGGACATGAGCCTCCCCAAGGAAGGGGGGTATGTTGCCCATAATCACCGCGCTGTGCAAGCGTGTTAGCAATCGCAGAGCGCAGCTATTATGTCGGGGATACTGCTTTTCATCCCCGCCTTATGCATTCGAGCTGCACAGTTTTAGATGGATATACCGTTATATATCGGTTCTGGCACCTTAGTCGCCTCTTACGACACCTGGTACAGGGGAAGGTACTATTCTACTCTGCCGGTACCTCACGGCTGCTATATGCACTAAACTAAATTATTTGTATCCTGTACTTTCAACAACTCGCACTCGCCTTAGATTTTTTGTGAAATTACCGCGTTATTTCAGGTAATCTCTGGGTGACCACTCTTCACCACCATGGCCACAGGGATGTCACCGTGTCAGAAATGAACAAGTCTCGACTGGAAATTGTCAAGAAGATAAGTAAGTTTGTATTTTAATTGAGTTGGGAAATTGCTGCATTCATTAGAATACTAAATAATTTAAGTGCCTCAGTAATATAAATTTTATAATAATAATAATAAATACTTAATACTTACACCAAACATAAAAATACATGAGATAACACTGTTATTATAAAGTACAATGGCGGCCTTATCGCAAATAGCGATCTCTTCCAGGCAACCTTTGGATGGAAAGACTGAATGAGAGAAAGAGGTAGTAAGATGTGTCAATGAGATCGATAGAAAATTTTCATGAAATATACATAATATAAATATGTAGATTGTATTTAAGAAAATATAATTAGATATAACTAAAATTATAGAAGGTGATCCTTCATCAACTAGTTTAAAAACAGGCAGAGACAGCGTTTTCTAGATTTTGCTGGTCTTCCTTTGATTATTATTCTTTCCTTGATTTTGACTTTTGACGAACGCAATCAGTGGTGCGTTACTATCTTGTACGAAAAAGGTCGTGGATTTGATACCCATCCGGTACAAACATATATATGATGAATATTTGTGTTTGTTTTGTGTCTGGGTGTTAAATATGTTTTAATTATTTTGTTTTATATTTGCGATTCTTGTTGTTTGATGTCTGTAACATAAAAAAATTGGTTTATTACTTGCATTTATAATATAATCGAATATAACATTATGAAGATGAGACATTCGATTTTATGTTACATTGTTTCGGGTGGGAATACCATCACCATCGGTTCCGGTATCTCAGACAACTCTTAAAACACCTGGTACAGGGGAAGATAGTATACTTCATTGCCGGTACCGCACAGCCATAAGACTACAGATATTGAATAAATATCAAAAAATATTATTATAGAAAAATAATCTATCAAAAAATAACGTACGCACGAGAACTACACTAAAACCGGAACACCATAAAATGAAAACAATTGCCCATAATTGCCGCGATTGGCTGGGGTGATGGCAATCGCAAAGGGCATCTTCCCAATGAGAATCGCCATCTATGAACTTATCCAATTATAATGGATATACCGCCATCTGTCGGTTCCAGTACAGTCGCCTATGACTAGAACAGGGGAGGTACCATTCTACTCTGCCGGTACCGCATGACGAATATATTTATGTTCTATAATATTTACAGATACTGGATTCAGGCTCGTCACTCCAGACGTTTTGGCGCAAGAGAAGGAATTGTATGACGTCATTATCGATTGCACAGGTGTGTATGATCCTTAATATCCTACTATGGATGTATGTCATGATGGGCCCGATGGCGCAGATGGTAGTATGTAATACTGTCTTGTACGCCAAAGGTCGTGGGTTCGATCTCCATCCAGGACAAATACTTATTAGATGATATTTATACTTATTTGTTCTGTGTCTGGTTGTTAAAATATATATTTGTGTATTTAGATTGTAAATTTGTGATTCTACTGTTGTCAGATGTAACAGAAGCGCTTTGAGCGACTTATCACGGAGTCAGGTTAATGTGTGAGATGTTGGGGGAGTTATTATATTGATTATTATACAGAGTCGTTAATTAATTAAATATATATATAAGAACAAATATTAAAATGTAAGTATATATCAATAAAAATGTCACTTACTGAAACGCCCTAAATAAATGGGTGGATGAGGGAATTAATAAATGAATGAATAATTAATTAATTAAATGATCGAATGAATTAAGTGCGGATAGAGTACATGAAAGATGGAATGAATAAATGAAGGAGTAAATGAATGAATGCTTGAATTGATGTATGGATATACGGATGCATGGATATATAGATGTATTGCTATTCTTTCATGCAAAGACTATTAAATGTTAAATTATAATATGAAGTCAGCAAACGAGCACACGGTCTCCTTAATAGTAAACATGACACACAGTCTTAAGACACACTATCATCTCAGAGATATCACTAACGTGTCGTCAACTTTGTGAACTGAAGATACTGTATCACAATTATCCAGTTATTTTACTGCTTCCCCTACTTTTAAAACCGGAACACAACAATGC
Organism: Heortia vitessoides; assembly: GCA_020976665.1. Taxonomy (NCBI): domain Eukaryota; kingdom Metazoa; phylum Arthropoda; class Insecta; order Lepidoptera; family Crambidae; genus Heortia; species Heortia vitessoides. Next base: position 4,673,075 of record JACJUM010003053.1, read on the forward strand.
AACCACTGTTATTTGGCGATAGAGATAGGTGAGAGTGAGGTAGAAATGCAGACGCCATTTGCAAGAGGTCTACCTCTACTTAATAATTTCTACTACATTATTGCTGAACATGATTTATGTTATGCCAGGTGTTGGTAAGGTTATGGAGGTCAGCTTCAACTACCTGAAGCCTGGTGGAAAGTATGTCCTGTTCGGATGCTGCCCACCGACGCATCAGGCTTCGTAAGTTTCATCATATTAGTTTTTATACTCGCTGACTTTGTTCGGTTGGAAGTAATTATTTCTCATAGAGACATATCATCATACCAGCCATTGGAAGTACATTGCTAGACATAAGTATCTCCAAGAAAGGAGGTTTTCTACCCATAATTGCCGCGCTGGGCAAGCCTATCGCGACGGGGATGTTGCTGCCCAACCCCGTCCTGCGCATTTGAGCTGCAATGTATCGGATCGGTATACCACTATCTGTAGGTTTTGGTGCCTCGCCTCTTATGACACCTGGTGCAGTGGGAGGTACTTTTCTATTTTGCCAGTACCTCACTATACGACATATACATACACACTTTAATGAGAAAATAAATAAAAACACTCCTCCGTCATTATGCTAATTTATTCATCATAGCATTCATTCGTCCATTGGTGGACGAAGGGCTGTCCAAAAAAAAGGAAATTTCCCAATAATTGCCACGCTGGGCAAGCGTGGTGGCAATCGCAGTGCGACGGGAACGCCTATTCCTGCCCTGTTACATTTAAACTGCTCTTTTCTGAATGGATATACCGCCATCTGTCCTCATTACCATAATCGTCATCCACTTACAACATCTGATACAGGGAGCTGTACTCTTCTACTCTGCTGGTACCTCACGGCTCACGCTATATCCCGATCATATACTGATATCTACAATTTTGCAGGTTGAATCCATTCCAAATCTACGACAAGGAGTTGACCATCATCGGAGTCAAGATCAATCCACACAGTTTCCCGAAAGCTATCGGTTGGCTGAAGGCTATGGGCAGCAGGTAAGATATAAAAGTTGTACTGTTTGAATTAACCCCTCTGCATGCCATCAGTACCAACGTAACCAACCCATCCGGTAAGGAACATTGAAAATATCATCATCACCATATTGGTTATAGGTCCGTTTAAGAAAGGAGGATCTTTGCCTTTAATTGCCGCGCTGGGTCGGCATCTCTGCCTTATTGTATTTGAACTGCAATCTATAGGATGGTTTTACCACCATCTGTCAGTTCAGATACATCAGTCATGTCTTACGACTCCTGGTACAGAGGGAAGTACTATTTTACTTCGTCGGCATTGCACAATTATAAACTAAAAAAATTGGATGTGGCTGTGACATGGTGCGTCAATATTGTGCGAAAACAGGTTCATATAATGGGTTATGTATTTTTACATAAATAAAATATTTATGTATTTGGTATATCTTCAATTACCATATTGTCATCATTATCATATCAACCGTTCGAAGTCCTCTGCTGGACATGGGCCTCTCCAAGATAGGAAGAATTTTGCCCATAATTGTCCATGACATTGCCCATCTTGACAATCGCAGAGCGTAACTATCGCAACGGGGTTGCTGCTGCCTATCCCCGCCTTGTGGAATTAACCTTTGTTGGATGGATATACCGCCATTTGCCGGTTCTGGTACCTCAGTGGGCCCTTACGACCGCTGATACAGGAGGTACTGTTCTACTTTACCGTAAATAAATACTATCAAAGAGTGGGGTACCGCTACTCTTTGACAGTATTTATTTATTCTGTCACAATATTTACTGTTACTCATTTCAAATAATGTTTTATGTATAATAGATTTTAATAACTATTGATGATTAAAACTTAAAAGAGTTCAACAGCTTCTTCTAGTTAAAATCAATTCTAAATTTGAAGTCTTAATACTCGGCAAAATATCCTCAAAATGGCGGCCAATTCACATTCTCCCGCGCGAAGTGTTGCCAACATTTTTTGAAAAAAAAAATTGTAACTGTTTAAGGTAAGAAAATAAAGCATTAGAAAGAGAAAAAAAGATTTTTCTAATTATATTTAGCAATAAGAATATGTATATCGCATAATTTTCGTCCTGGCTAAGGATCAAACCCACAATCCCTTGTGCATAAGTTAGGGACAATTACATTTATTCATATAATATACGTACCCTGATCTCTTTATGAAGGATTAGGCTGATTTTACAACATCACATAGACAATAAAATACCTTTCACCGATGTCGACTCTCTTTGATTACTCATACATTGTTGTCTTTATTTGTTTAGTATCGCTCACTATGTCTATGGTTCCGTACATCCATCACGCCAGTGACCAATCGGTATATTCAGAGACTATGGATTTCCACTTGTTACGATCTTGGCATACCTCTCTCGCTTCCTTTACTCGCATTAGTCCTTTCATACACGCTCGTTTATTCTCGGTTCTTCTGACCTTAGGTCGTCCTATACGAACTCTTCCAATCACTTCCATTCTATATATTTGTGCAGTCATTCAACTTTCATCCATCCTTTCTACATGCCTAAACCATCTCAACATTCCTTTCTACATTGTTGTCACAACATCATCTTTTAAACCACATCGATCTCTTATTACACTGTTCCTTAATCTATCCCTCAAACTTACTCAATGTATACTTCAAAGTGCTCTCATTTCAATAGCATTTACTGTTATATATATATATATATATATATATTAACTAGCTGCCCATTTCATCCTGTCTTAGCTATATACTTATGTTAATTATGTAAAATATTTGCGACTACAAATTGAGATATATACTATTTTATCTTTAAGTAGGATGAAACTGTTTACAAAAAGCAAATAATTATTAAAATCAGATCTGTAGATTATACATTCATCCCGGACAAACATCGTGACACGTTATTTTTATATATAAAGATTGTTAAACACAGAATATTTCCGTTTCAGATACGTAAACTATGAGAACTTGGGAGTGAAGACATTTGCTCTCTCCGAGTACAAAAAGGCTTTGGATGATCTCAAGGCTGGCACCATTTCCAAGGCTTTGTTCAAGATCCAGTAAATCTATCGTTAAGGAATAAAAACTATGTAACTGAAATAAATAATATACATTAACACTTATTTATTTATTTTTTCATATTTAGTCTTCAGCTTTATAATTATGTATATATATGTCTATTACATTAGGTTTATTATTTAAAAAAAATATTATGCATTCCTTAAAAGTGGCATGCACCCAAAGTTCCCCAGAATGCTTGCAGCGTTTCCACGCTGCAAGCACGCCGGAAGCGAGATCGTCTGCATCAGAAAAGCCCCGGAGCGATTGTCCAAACCCCGGTCCACCAAACGCCTTCCAAATTCTTTAACGAAGCAGTTTCCTTCCTTATTCCATACACCAGAGGTATAAATAAATAAATTAAAATATTTATTTTCATATTCATTTGCACAACATTTGCACACACGCATGCGCGTATGCACACACATTTGCATATATACGTACTAAGAATAGCGACAGGTTTACAGTTGGAGGAGACCGTTGCCGTACGACACACCAATACAAGAGACATCGGAACTAGAAACTAATAAGCGGTATTTGAATGAAGCTCAGTATGATCTTCATTGAACGTCATAACTTAAAAAGGGGAAAAGAGGGTTGCTTAAATACTACAAACATTCCACAAGTTAACGCGGGTGAAACCGCGGGACAATGCTTGTATTTTCATATGCATTCAGGGAGAAGCAGCTAATTTGGAATTACAGACAGACACTTTTTTATGTATATATATATTTTTTATTTTATTGAACTTTATTGTACAAAATATTACATATTGTACAAATGACGGAATTAATGCCAGTTGGCATTATATACCAGTCAACCATTACACGAAACGGAAAAGAAAATATATAGTGGTGCAGACAATATATATATAAAATAGATAATCGTTACATATGTATAAATAAGCGCAATTAATACATATGATATAAATAATATATATAAAATAATGTAGCTTTAACTAACGTTACATCAGAAATAGGGTTATAAAGTTAGAGAAGCAGCATCAGTAAATAAAGTACGGAGACAGCGTTTCAGGATAAATTTGTTTGGGGATTGCTTAATATTCAACGGAAGCTCGTTCCAGAGTCGTATGGCTGTCACTGTAAAAGAGTTTGTCAAAAAACTAGAGTGATGAGAAGGAGTTAAGAGCGAGAGAGTATTAGAAGAACGGAGATTACGTTCGTGAGAGCAAGATAGGAATTGGAATGGGAGTTTGACTTATACTTTCTTCTGTATGAGTCAAAATGGTTCAACGGAATCTTCAAGGGAACTCTGAACGAGACAAAAATCATTGGACGCCCACAAGTTCGCGAACAATAGCTACCTTCACAGACAGACGGCACACTGACCGAGATCGGTGAGTGATCGGTTCATATTAACATAATCAATTTGGTTACATCTTTCTTCTAAGTAGTGGAAGAGACAGACATTGTTTTCATACACATTGTGATGAGAAAACATTTTTAAATTTGCTAATTAAAAAAAATATTACTACATTTTAACGGCTTTTAAATCCAATTTATTATTTTTTGTTTACATTTTTTGTTCGAGCTTTCAGTAACCTTGCGGTTACCGTTATTGAAAATAAATATTTTCAGTGATCTTATGCGCCAGGGCTCGTGGGTTCAATCCCCACCCAGGACAAACATTTATTTATTTTATATTTAATTTAAGTCTATTCTGCATCTGAGTGTTAAATAAATGTATTTATATATTACATTTGTGATTGCTGTGTTGTCTAATATCCGTAACACAAGTGCCTTAACCGATTTAGCTTAGAGTCAGGCAAAAGTATGACTTGTGATGTGAAAAACGAAGATGAAGAAGACGAGAAAGACGACGATGAAGAAATACAACTGTGTATGTCCACGGGCCCGATGGCGCCGCTAGTAGTGATTCTATCTTATGTACCAAGGGTCGTAGGTTCGATTCCCAAACAGGACAAATATTTAAATGATGATATTTGTGTTTTTTTCTGTGTCTGGCTGTTAAAGTATGTATTTAAGTAGTATATTTGTGATTCCTATATTGTCTGACGTCCATAACACAAGTGCTATAAGCGATTTACCGCGGAGTCAGGTCAATATTAAAAACTTTGTGGGTATTATTTTGATTATCTTTAAATTACCAAATTTGCTTTTCCTTACTCGCTCGAGACTCTAGGTACAATTTTAATCTCTATAAAAAGTAAGTACCCTATCTCCAGGTCAAAAAAGATTAACGATGATCAAATATAAATTAATTAATCGTATCTACGATTAACAAGCATTCCTTTATGTAATAACGTCGTTACGGATAACGAACGTTATTTATCATTATAATCCGTTATCATAACAGTTAATAACAATTAAGATGTTATGTTTCAACTTTTGAATTATAGTTTAAGTGGTTTAAAAACAATGGATGTTGGATTCATGTCTAATCTGTTGTTGGAATACGACTGCAGTGTCCTAGATTCGAATCTCGGGTCAGGATGTTTTAATAAATCATCTATTGTATTATTGACTAACTAACATCCGATACCAATATTTTTTAAGAATAATGTCTCTTTTTTATTACTTTTTCGCGATTACCAGTTGAATAGATTCTAATGAAATTTAGTAAGTAGTCGAGTCCTAGGAATGGATTCAGGCTATTTTCTTCCGGGAATGTTCCCGTGGGATGCGATGTACAAAGTCCACTATTATACAATACCAGTGACCCGCGGTTACAATCCCATTTTAACTCCTTAAGAAATTATTATTGAAAAAAAAATATTGTAACCTTCTTACTGAAATAACCTTTATACTGAACTATCTCCCCCTGTACCGGTTATATTGCCATTTTGCTTGCCCAGCGCGGCAATTATGGGTCGATTCCCTCTTTTTTGGGGAGCAGTGGACGTTTTCCGGTGATAATGTTGATGTAGCGACTAATATTGGAGTATATATATATATATATATATATATATATATATATATATATATATAT
>JACJUM010003053.1:4679115-4723189 GCA_020976665.1 Heortia vitessoides
ATATATATATATATATATATATATATATATATATATATATATATATAAGGAAATAACTAAATTTGTTAGAGGTAGAGCTCATACAACGGTCGCCGAACCCCACTCTCTCCTATTTCTACCGCCAAACAACAGTGTTTCCATTACTGTGTTCCGGTTTGAAGGGTAAGAGAGACTTAATAATGTGACATTGTCTCTTCAAGTCTCAAGATTGGCAGCGTGCTAGTGATATCCTTGTGATATAAAGAGCGTGTGTAGCATCACGCTTACTATCACGCGGACTGTATGCTTGTTTGACGACTGAGTCATATTAAAAAGCATATTGGAATTGATGCAATGCAAAAGCTAGAGTGCTACGCAGCTTAAGATTTTGGATCACCCATCCGAAATCCAACCAACACGAAAGCTCCTTAACATCAACGATCTGCCACCGGCACCTCGTCAGTAATTTATGCTATATATATATATATATTAACCGCTTGCACTAAATCTCCACAAATAGCTATTGTCACACCCACGCACAAATTGACACACTAACTTTTAAACATGTAGATCGAAGGCGCGCCTCTATCGCAATGTGTTAAGGTTGAGTTTCGCTTGTTTTTTTTTGTTTGGGAAAAAATGAAAGCAAGCAAATGTCAGAGGGTGAAACGGATCGCGCCTTATTTACGGTTTCTCGGAATGCGTATCGGTTTATCGATTGAGTAATGTCTCGTTTACGGTTAACCAATTCGGAGTTGTCCCCTTAGGTATTCGCATGTCACTCCCGGCTTTGAAATCACCGTGATATCATCGTTGATATGCCATGCAATACCGCGTAAGTAGCAGTTGCAAATAAAGTTGAAAATTCAATTAGAAAAGATGGAAAATAGACCTTAATAACTTAAGCTACATACGCGGTATTGAAGTATCATCGACTATATCGATCTTCTCCCTGGAAATCTCATTTCGTTCCTGGAAGAAGTCTTTGTTGAACATGACAGATAAACAATGCAAAAAGCAGTGCTGATTTTTAAGATAATATAAATCCACATCTATCGCTCAGATACATGTCTTCTGGTTAGAAAAAGCCTAAGTTTTATTAGATGCACGCAGTCCCTGCCTGTGTTTAAACGGTTGGTGAAGGATCACTTTCTATCATTATAGTTATATCTAATTTTATTTCCTTAAAAACAATATATTTATATTATGTATATTTATTATATTTTTTTCTATCGTTCTTATTGACACCTCTTACTACCTCTTTCTCTCATTCAGTCTTTCCATCCAAATGTTGCCTGGAAGAGATCGCTATTTGCTATAAGGCCGTCCATTGTACTTATAATTACTGTTTTATTCATGTATTTTTATGTTTGGTGTACAATAAAATATTTATTATTATTAATCTATCAATCATCTCTTATATCTCCACCCTGGAGAACTATTCTTATTCCGGGAAGAACTATGTCGTTCCCTGACAGATAAACTGTGCAAAAAGCCGTGCCGATTTCAAAGAGCAATATAAAAATCTAGATCTATCTCGCAGGTATATATTTTACAGAAAAAAACATAAATATTTGTACTGGGTGGGGATCGAACTTAAGAACATTGCCGCACAAGATAGGAATATTACCGAATGCACCAACCTGTCAACCTATCTTATTTAATTAGATTGACACGTTTTCTGCCGACCAACGTGCCGTAAGGTACCGGCAGAATAGAATAGTACCTCCCATTGCACTAGATGTCTTAAGAGGCGACTAAGGTACCAGAACTGACAGATGGCGGTATATCCGTCCGAAACAGTGCAGCTCAAACGTACAGGGCGGGGATGAGCAGCAGCATCGTCACATTAGCTGCGCTCTGTGATTGCCAACACAGCAATTTTGGGGAAAAATCTTTTTTTCTTGGAGAGGGTTATATCCAGCAGTGGGCTTCCAATGGCTGGTATGATAATGATGAAGAAACGTTTTCTAATCAACATAAATTAATAAATCAATAAATATCATGTCAACTTTAGAACATCCATTTATCAGCACAAAAGAAACTAAAAATATTTCGACACGTCTGCTAAAGCTTGTTTAAATGAGAGCACTTTGACGTATATATGGTGTGAGTTTGAGAGAAAGATTAAAGAATAGTGAGATAAGAAATCGATGTGATGTAAAAGATGATGTTTTGATAACAATAGAGAAAGGAATGTTAAGATGGCTTGGACATGAAGAAAGGATGGATGAAAATAGAATGACTGCACAAATATATAGAGCGGAAGGGAATGGAGAGTTGGTATATGACGACCGAAGCGAACATATCTTAACCAGCTAGAAGGGGTGTTATAGAAGTGCCAAGTCAGAAGTACCAAGAATAAACGAGCGTGTGTGAATAGACTAATGCGAGTAACGGAAGCGAGAGTGGTATGCCAAAATCGTAACAAGTGGAGATCCACAGACTCTGTCTACCCGGTGGGACACAGGCGTGATGTATGTGTTTATTGACTGACTATCAATTAGTCATATATAACAACCAACTAGTGAACCTCCCCGGCTTCGCTTGTCTGATATGAGGATATATAACGGTTATTGTGGGTTATCTTTAAGAGATTACAGCCATCTCTTCTACTAAAACAGACTTTAGTATACCTTTGTAAAGTGTAGAATACTCTAGTACATTATTTTGATTTATCTCGTCGGGTTCAGCCTGCGTTTGCAATGTAAGCGCAACTAATGTGTTTATTTACGACATTATATTAGAAAACTTTACAATTATTAGTGTATCTGTACTTTATATTATGCATGTAAAATATATTTATGCCTACAGACGCTCGTAATATCACAAGGATATCACTAGCGCGTTGCTAACCTTGTGACTTCAAGATATTATGTCACATGACCCAATAGTTTCGCTTCTCTCAGCCTTCAAACCGGAACACAGCAATGCGAACACTGCTTGTTTGGTGGTAGAAATGTACCAATGCAGACGACCTTTATATGAAGTCTAACTCGTGGTGTTTTGTAATTATGTAAATCAAAAACGTTTATACCTATTTTTTTAATACTTTACAATTGAAAATCTAGATATTTGCTGAGTAACAAATGCTTATTCTTAAAAATAAGGTACCCATCAAAAATTGAAAAACGTAAGCATGAAATGTATTTTTGTATGTTTGAAACAAATAAACTCAAAAACTACTGCATTGATTTAAAATTTATTTTTTATTTTTATAATATTAATTTAAAAGCAAATAACATAAACTATATTTTATTTTAATAATCTTACGGTAACCAACTATGCGGGTAAAACTGCGGAGCGCTGTAAGTCTAATAAAAATTTAGTCAAATTTACTTCTTACTACATCAGTTCTTGACGGGCTCGATGGCGCGGATGGTAGTGATTCTGTCTTATGCTTCAAGAGCCGTGGGTTCGATTCCCACCCAGAGTATATATTTATATAATGATATTTGTGTTTGTTCTGTGTCCGAGTGTTAAATAGGTATATGTATAAAGTATGTATAAGATGTTGTGCGAATTTATCTGTCAATGATTTCGGAAATTAGGTGAAACACAATGCAGTTCCTTTTTTTATATAAAATATGTTTCTATTTAGTAAGTTGATAATCTATTATATACTATTAATATAAAAGGAAATATTTTTTAGTTTATATTTATTGAATAAACTCAAAACCTTTTGGGCAAATTTTAATAATACCATCACAATTTTAAAGCTACGTCTTAACCAAGTAATATAGACTATATTATATAGAAAGATAAAATAAAAATCCCTACCTATAATGAAGTTATATAAGCAAAAATAGTATTTTTTTACTAAAGACTTATTATAAAAACTCAATCACGAAAGTATAGAAATATAATCCACAAATAACATAAATTGTAATATTCATACAAAAAAGGAAATTATGCGAGTTATATATGCCACGTGGTAGCGGCAGTGAAGAATACTACCTCTTCCATATCAGGTCTCGTAAGAGGCGAATGAGGTACCGAAACTGACAGATGGCGGAATATCAATCGGAAACATCGCAGCACCGGGCGGGGATTGGCAGCATCCTCATTGCGAAAACTAAGCTCAGCGACTGCCAACATTCTCGCCCAGCGCGGCAGTTATGAGTAAAATCCCCTTATCTTAAGAGACCTATGTCTAACTAGGAACTTTAGATGGCTAATATGATGATGACAGAAGTTCAAGTCGAAGGGTTCTAGACGTTGAGGAAACTGCATATTTTGTATATACAATGGATATCCAATGGATTGCCACTGGATGGTAAGAAGACGATGTTTTTTTAAAGTGCTGCTAGTTTTAATTTATTTTTTCCATTATTTATTACTGGCAACATAATATAATTTCTCTTTAAAATATTGATCCGGAAACATCGCCATTCCAACCTCCCTCCCACCAAAGAGTTCCAACAGCGATATTTTGTATCACCGCCCTTTGCATTGTATACAATCCGATACGAGATTACATCGGAACAGTCCATCTGTCTGTCACGAAGTGTAAATCGACGAGAAAGTGGGTCGCGGTGTTATGACTAACCCGTTGGATACCTTTGATGTAAAAACTTTGCATTTATCGATATGGTAGGAAGGAATTTCAACATCACTTTAGTCCAGAAATAACATTAATAATTACATGTGGTAATATAATACCTCATACAAAATTAATATTAATATTAATATATATCTATATATATATATATACATATATAATATATATATATATATAATATATAGCTACATTATCATTGAGTAACATAGGCTATATTTAATACTAAATTACTTAAGAAATTCCTATTAAAACCAACCAAAGGTGTAGTAAAAATTAGCCATGAAATGTCTTTTATCGCATACGCTGCAAAGAATATTAATGATATGACAAAAAATATTTGACGATGTTATAGAATATATCAATATCTACAAAAAACTTCGCGTGTCCATATGTCTAACTATTGTAGTGACGTCACTATAACTACTTTTTTACATTAAAAAAATTATAGAAATGCCGATCAAAATCAGACCGTGTTATCCATACCATTTATAATTTTTAATACAAATAAATAATATTTAAAACTGTCTTCATACCTGATGATTACTTTTTTAATTATTGAAATCGGACATTCCATCCAGAAGATATCATGAAATTAAAATAAAAAATACATGCCGGCGGCGGCCGCCACACAGCGCATCGAGTAACTAACTCGACGAGAGCTATTGTATTTGGCACTTTCTTGAGTAGGATCTCCTGAAAATCAATACGCTTCTTTGCCACCTCCAAATACCACAGCCAACGTAGTGTACAGGAAGGCTTTAAGATAAGCATTTTTTTTTCAAATTAGGGATTCATGGCCGTTTTAATTAGCATGCTTATGATTTAAATATATGTACCTATTTATGTCTACCCGTGCGAAGTCGGGATGGGCCGCTAGTCACAAATATAGTACTTAAATACATATTTTTAACACCCAGTCACAGGTAAAACATAAATATCATCATATATTATATTTGTCCTGGGTGAGGATCGAACCTACGACCTATTGCGCATAAGATAGTATATCACTAACGTTACCAACCTTGTGATTTGGAGATATTGACTCATTGCCTTTATTTGCACAAATAAAAATTGCACTACCTCTGTCACCTTCCAAACAGGAACACAAAAAGCGAACAATGCTATTTACCGGTAAATTGGTAAGAGTGAGGTGCAGGCGAACTTTATCGTCTACCTCTTGTATTGTAATTAGGTATTATGTCCATAATTGCCGCGCTGGGCAAGCGTGTAGGCAATTGCAGAGCGCAGCTATCGCGACGAGGATGCTGCTGCTCATTCCCGCCCTGTGCATTTAAGCTGCACTGTTTCGGATGGATATACCGCCATCTGTCGGTTTTGGTACCTTAGTCTAACGACACCTGGTGCAGTGGAAGTGCAGGTGCAGGAAGGTGCAGTAGGAATAGAATAGTACCTCTATTCTATTCCTATTTATCTGCAATAGCTCTTACATATCCAAAGTGTTTCCGTCAAGTTCGCTAGATTCATTCAGAGATGGCTTTCGGTAGATGTACCCACTTCAAAGTAAAAAAAAGCGTGTTAAAAATGGTACCAAAGGTCAACTTAAGCTCCATGCTAGCCTTAAAAAACCGGCTTCCCATGGTTTTGGTTTCTCATGGTGGTCATGGTTCCCAATAATTGCTGTGGGGTAGAATAGTACCTCCTGTACCAGGAGTCGTGAAAGGTGACTGAGGTACCAGAACTAACAGATGTCGGTATATCCATCCGTAACAGTGTATTTCAAATTCAACAGGGTGGGGATGGACAGCAGCACTCGCGTCGCGTTAAGACGCGTCACCCCAAAAATAAAGCAAAATGTAATTTGGGGTGGACACCCCTCCTGACTTAAGGGTATGAAAAATATAAACATGCAAAATTTTACTATAACCAGTACTCCAGAAGAATGCAGATTTCAATTAGTGATTCAATTTCCAAAATCTGTTGTCACTTTTTATTGAACCAATTCCCAAATTTATTTCTAAAGTTTTTAAGTCTATTTCGTTACAAACAAATATAGAAATCTTCTTTTATTCTTATTATTGCCATAGTATAGATAAATTGCTGTGAAAAACTTAGCCAAAATGAGGATCCGTCAATAAATTGAAATCTGAAATATGTGTGACTGAAAACTACACCGTATGTTTTGTTACATAACGCTTATTTCTCCCCGTCCGCTGTGTTTGCTCACCGTCTGATGCAACTCGGCCTCGCAGGAGAAATTATGGGTACAACATTCATAACTGCGAGTAGAGACAGCAGAAAAATCAAATTTGAAAAAAAATATTTCTTTTTTATTATATACGACTATTTCGATAAGCAGGCATACAGTCCGCAAGGATATCATTAGCGGATTGCCAACCTTGTGCCTTGAAGATATTATGTCAACTTACCCAGTAATTTCAGTGCCTCTCTCGTTCTACGAACTGGAACACAATAATGCGAACACTGGTATATGCCGGGAGAAATAGTTGTGAGGTACGCGATAACCTTTGAATGAGATCTACTGAAGTATTAGGGATCTTCCCTAAATATTCTGTTTACATCTCAAACTTCTACCAGCTTCAACTTTGTCGCCATCCTCCAAAGGATGCCTGTAAAAAATTTAGCAATAAGGCCGTCTCTTGTACTTACTATTCCATGTTTTTGTGATGTTCTAGTGTTGTTTTTATTTGTGTACAATTAAGAGTATATTATTATTATTATTATCTTCAAATTTGGCGACACACTAGTGATATCTTTGTGATACCTAGCTTAGCCTAAAGACACTTGTGTCGAGTGTCTATAGGCTGCGGTCACGTTTGGCATCAAGCGGACGGTGTGCTTGTTTGCTAACTTCATAACATAAAAAAAAGTAGGAATGAATAATAGTAGGAAGGAATGAAGAATGAAAGTACATTGACCTGACTATGAGATAAATTGCTTAAAGCACTTGTGTTACGGTCATCAGACCAAACGGTTGTCACAGATATCATACTTAAATACATATTTAAGCATGAATAAAACTAAAAAAAATATTCATCGAATAATTGTACAGGGTGGGGATCGAACCCACGACCCTTGACACACAAGAAAAAATCACTACCATCTGCAGCATCGGGCCCGTTCTGTCGTATTTAAGCTGCTTCAGCCATTTGTCGGTTCCAGTACCTCAGTCGCCTTACAACACCTGATACCGGCGAGGTACTGTTCTACTTTGCCGGTACCACACATCACTTAACATTATAGGGGGACTCTGCTCGTAATGCTTCGCCACGGGAATGCTGTTGCCAATACCCGACCTGCATTAGAGCTACACTGCTTCCGGTATATATACCGCCATATGTCAGTTCCGGTAACCCAGTCACTTTACACGACACCTGGTACAGAGCGAGGTACTATTCTACTCTACCGGTACCTCCCGGCTACATTTAACTTTATAACCGTTTATTATACAATAGACTGCGAAACGCATCGCGTCTACCCTTGACCCAAATTTCGGCACACAAACGAACAACTGACATGTTTGGAATTCTAAAAAGGCCTGTCTGTTAACAGAAAGACAAATAAATACAGTGTTCACGTATATACGGGCCCGATGGCGCAGATGGCAGAGAACCTATCGTATGCGTCAAAGGTCGTGGGTTGAATCCCCACGATGAACAAATATATGTGTATGCAGTGAGGTACCAGCAGAGTAGAATAGTACCTCCATCATATAATTCATATATTTGTACAGGGCGGGCATCAAACCCACAAACCTTAGCACACAAGTTAAAATCACTACCATCTGCACCATCGGGCCCGTTCTGTCGTATTTTGACGGGCCCGACGGCGCAGATGGTAGTGATCCTGTCTTGTGCACCAGGGGTCGTGGTTTCGAATCCCACCCAGAGCAAATATTTATATGATGATATTTGTGTTTGCTCTGTGTATGGGTGTCAAATATATGTATTTAAGTAGTATATTTGTGATTCCTCTGTTGTCTGGCGTCCGTAACACAAGTGCTTTAAGCGATTTACCACGGAGTCCGGTCAATGTATGAGATGTTGTGGGAATTTATTATTATTATTATTATTATTTAAGCTGCTTCAGCCATTTGTCGGTTCCAGTACCTCAGTCACCTTACAACACCTGGTACGGGCGAGGTGCTGTTCTACTCTGCCGGTATCTAACGGCTTATGTATTTTGACATTCAATGCGCTAGGGGTCGTGGGCTCGATTCCCATCTAGAGCAAATAGTTATATTATGATATTTGTGTTTGTTCTTTGTCTGGGTGTTAAAAATATATATTTAAGTAGTATATTTGTGATTCTTCTGATGTCTGGTGTCCGTAACACAAGTGCTTTAAGCGACTTACCGCGGAGTCAGTTTAATCTATGAGATGATGTGGGAATTAATTAATTTATTATAATGATCGGCTTACTTAAATGTATTTAAGTATTATATTTATGATTCCTTTGTTGTTTGTCCGTGACACAAGTGGTTAAAACGACTTATCACAGAGTTAGATCAATATATGATCCGTTTGATTATTTATTAATAAAATTTTAATAATTTTATTATATGTATTATTTTGAATAGCCTGTTTTTTAATTCGAAATAAGGGTTGTAAAGGGTCGAAAAGGGGGATGAAAAGTTGTATGGAAGTATCGCTATTTTTAGAGCTAGAAACTTGAAACTTATTTTTCAGGCCATTGATTCGATATAAATCAACATGACATTTAAAGTTTATATAAGTTAAGGTAAAAAGGTATGGTACCCAAAAAAAATATTCCACGCGGACGAAGTCGCGGGCGCAGCTAGTTTATAATAAAAGCAAAAATATATTTTTAAGCTGTATTTTTATGCTGTCCGTACTATATAGCAGAAAACGTCCTTTACACACATATGACGGGTCAAAGTTACGCATACGATAACACGTAATTTCAATAAATAAGCAAACTGGGCCACTTTTTAAGGCGTCGTTATTGTAAATTAGCAATGGAATTGTACATAGTTATTCTGTGTACGGAAAACGCCGTTGTACGATAGATTAACGAGAGATGTTTTGTTTGTAATTATTTCTTTGAAATTCGTACTATTTTATGATTATTTACTTAAAGAAAAGAATTTTGGATGGTTATGATTTTCGCATAGTTTCATACTAATTTTGCATATCCGTTTTACCCCCTTAGGGAGTTACATATTAAAGAAATTATTTCTTAGGAGCCCCTGGGTAAAATTTCAAGTTTGTTACCCTTATAATTTAGGCCCCGCGTTAATATATCCGTCAATCAGCTTTAACTTTTATATATAGTGATTTCGCTTTACAGTTCTCGGTATACATAATATAAACATCTGAATATGAAATACCGGGAGGTACTGTTTTACTCTGCCGGGTCCCTACGGTAGAACAGTACTTCCCTATTTACCAGGAGTCGTAAGGTGCGACTGTGGTTTTGGAATCGGTAGATGGCGTTACATACATCTGAGATAGTGTAGCTCAACTACAACAGGGAAGGGATGGGCAGCAGCATTCCCGCTGCGAAGCTACGCTCTGCGGTTGCCATTACGACTGCCCAGCGCGGCGATTATGGGAACATTCCCCGTTTCTTGGGAAGGCCAAGAAATGGCGAATGTGCGTTTCTTCACGATGGGACTGATGCCGCCCATTCCCGCCCATTTGAAGTAAACATTACTCTATAGTCTTTAGCCGTGTGGTACCAGCAGAATTGAATAGCTTCTCCCCCTGTACCAGGTGTCGTAAAAGACGACTGTGGTACCGGAACTGATAGATGATGGTATATGCACTCAAAACAGTGTAACTTATGTCCAACAGGCATTGCTATCAATCAGGCATGCTTGCTAATTCCCCCTTTTTTGGAAGGCCTGTGTCCAGCAGTGGACTTTTTGATGGACTTTCACATGAATATACTGATTAGATCTGCCGGATTCAATACCTCAGTTGCCTCTTAAGACACCTGGTACAAAGAGAGGTACTTCTACTCCGCCGGCACCCCCCGGCTTGTTTATTATGTGACCTAATAAACGGAACGTATGCACCTTAATAAATAATTCAAGATTATCGGAAAACATAAAACTAAGTCATGATCAATATTACGCTGCGGTAATTAAAGTGACATTGTGATTTTGACCAGACACACAAGGCATTAAGTTGTAGAAGACAGATTAAAAAATCTTCGGACCGGATAAAAAAAAATTACTTAAACCGGCCGTAGGACGTCTACTGCTTGACTAAGGCGACCTGAACGGTTATCAGACTAATTTTAAATACCCGAGGGCTTCAGAGGTATTCCCTTCCTCGGATGCTAAGGTGTGTGGAACAAGCTATCTGCAAAGGTTTCTTTTTTATTTGACTAAATTAACTAACTAGAATTCAGTCAGCATGACTGCAGCCTATAGATGCTCGTAATATAACAAATATATCACTAGCGACCTTGTGACTTGAAGATATTGTGTCACATTACCCAGTAATTTCACTGACTCTCACACCCTTCAAACCGGAACACAGCAATTCGATCACTGCTATTTGGCGGTAGTAGGTACTAATATTTTATTATTCTGAAACAGTGTAGTGTGTGTAGGAAATGCAAAGTGTGCAATTGCCAACACGCTTGCCCAGCGTCGCAGTTATGGGCAAATACCTCCTTTCTAAGGGTGGCTGAGGTACCAATACAGATTACTTTTATATGAAGTCTATCTCATTTTATCTCTCTCTCTCACTCAAAGTCTCTTCAAAGAGGTTATCACTAGGTCTGCAACGCGTGAATGATACCTCGAGGTTGTAAACGTCTAAAGGCTGCGGTAACTATCGACCATCAAGCAGTCCGAATGCTTGTTGCATGATTGCAACCAGCACGATACTGCGTCACTAGTCAGATCGTCTATTCATCTTGTGGTGGACGTCGAAATCATATTATGTGGTTGTCGATATAAGGCTTCCATTTGAAAACTTAACGGAACCTTCATCCTTAAGACAGTCAGTTTTAAAGAAATATTGACAAATTAAAATCTTTTATGGTTCTCCTCAGTCCTGATTCGATGACGCAAAAGACTGATTACCATCTCCAAAGCTTGTAGGGCTACATTGAGTTACCTAATTAGATCTATAGTCTACTAGTATGAAGTACTGTAAACAGATAAATTCACACATTTTATAAATAACTGACTCCGAGGTAAGTAGCCGAAAATACTACGGACCCATCAAAAGAATAAAAACAATATAATATTAATTTTAGATTATCACATTTTAAATACAAGCACATACACATTTCTATTGTTGTGCTAAGTAACAGTTTTTTTTTACAGAAATATGTATATATATATATACATCATCTTTACCATCATATATCTCATATCAGCCGTAAGACCTATGTCTTATATCAACCATAAAGAGGAGGAGGTTTATGACCAGCAGTGGACTTCCAATGGCTGGTATGATGATGATGATGGTGAACGAAAACTTTGTTAAATTAAAAACTACGTCACCGTTATAAAAAAAATACTTATGGAAGTTACATTAGCATCAAATAACACAAGATTTACATATAAATTTTCAATTTGACATACCTGTTCTATAAATAACTATAACAAAACAAAACATGCATACCGCCCTAAAAAATAAAACACTTTCCATCCATCGTCTACGCATAGTGCATTGAACAAAACCGCGCTCTTTTTCACCTTGACATTGCCATAGACAAACTTTCAAAGGAGATCCGTACAATTCATTTTTTATTGAGATGCATCCTCGGACCGATCCAGTGACACAGTTACGCGCGCGTGTCATACTATTGTGACGGCTTTAAAAAACAAACCTTCCAAATCGGCCATAGCCATTCCACATTTTGAATTCGGAACGTGAATCGGGCGGACGTGAAATGACAGATTGAAAAAAAAAGTAAAAATAAAAGCAAAAGAAATAAAAACTCAAGTGACGGAACCTAATACAAGTGAACAGTGACAATGATAATAATTCTGTTTTTAATTTTTAACGTCGTCAGTGGCGAGTTTTTTTTGAACACAGTCAATCACATGGAGTATTACAAGAATAGGACGCGGCCCTCGAAGGCGTTCTCTAGTTTCTCGACGAACTATTTCAATCAGAATCTAGTGCCGAAGCCTGGGAAAAATGAGAAGGTGCAATGTGGGACGAGGACGGTAGACTTCAACCCGAGAAGGACGGGGAAAATTGTTGGAGGCACTGAGACGCCGTACGGAGCATTTCCTTGGCAGGTAAGGAAATCTGATTTAAAAAACAGTATTTACATGAGGTAGACCTCATACAAAAGGTCATCAGAATTGGTACCTCACTCTCACTTATTTCCACCGCCAAACAGCTGTGTTCGCATAGCTGCGTTCTGGTTTTTATTATATCATATTCTTGGAAATTTTTTCCCAAAACATTTTTTCGCAACTTCAATTACAAATAATATTTTAGGTATTACTTCCAATTATTTTCTCGTATTTAAAAAAATCAGGGATAAAACACACATTTCTTTGACAATGTCTTTTTGTTTTGTTTTACAAAACACTACCGTCTCGCGTTTGAGTGACACAAAATTTCAGATGATTCTATAAAATATTTGTTTTCTTTACAACCTTTCTTTTTCTTGCCTTTCTTGCCTTTCAGTTTTCTATAATAATAAATTAAAACAACATGTCAGGTTAAACTAACTCTATAATAAGTCACATGGACTTGTTTTACAGATGTTATAGAATTACAAATATAATGGTTAAATAGGTAAACATTTAACACCTAGACACAAAACAAAAATAAATTTTTACCATATGTTTGTCCTGTATGTTAGTATATGAATGAGTTAGAAGCAAGGATTTTATGAAGAATACTATCCAAGGATGAAAGAAAATGGAATTTAATCAACTGTAAAATATACATATATGTATGAAGCAAATCTATAAATTATAACATCTATTATATGGATATACAAAGTTAATAGATAGGGCTAATCTATTCTAGAGTCAAAACCTCGTCAAATTAAGTTTAATACAGCCAAATTGTGTGATTCAATTCGGTGTTGAGTCCCGGGCGAACTCTCCAGGCTTCAATGCTCACATGTGAAATTTCATCAAAATCGATTCACTGGTTAATCCGTGTGACAAACAACAGACAGATAGACAAATTTTTGCATTTATAATATTCGAAAAGAAATTAAAATTTAGGAGGCCCCACATTGGAGGAATTTTGCTTAGTGAGGTGACAAATGCAGACCATAACTTTGATGAAATGATGACCCTATTTTATTTGAGCTATGTTGTTTCGGATGGATTTACCGCCATCTGTCGGTTCCGGTACGTCAGTCACTTCTTACGACACCTGGTACAATAGGGAAATACTATTCTGCTCTGCCGGTACCCAACGGAAAAACAAATTGAAGAAAATAGAAAATATTATATACATATAAACATTTCGCATTATAATCCTATTGTGTCATTGATGCCGGCTATTAAAAAAACATTAGCTTACTGAACTTTTATTACGCAACTCCTTTTATCTTCATCATAGTAGCCACAGAAAAAAAACTCCTTTCATAGCCTGCAAATATTCAAATTCCCGCCAAAAGAGCTGTCAACTTGACATATGGCCGCTATTAAGACGCGCACGAGCGCTTTCACTTTTTACGAATAGATTTTCATTGTTTCCGTGTTTTTTCTTTATGCAATGAGCTCAGGCTTTTGGGGTCTGTAGAATAATGGGGCATTCGCCTTTAACACTAACTTTTGACATTTCCATCCGAGTCGTCTTCAGACCGCGAACCTCCAATATTGCTTAACTAAATCGCTAATAATTTTTCGCCTTATATTTTTCCATGATAAATAAGTATACTATGCCAAAATATTATCTATCTCTGTAACTTATTTGATCCGAATTAGTTAGATGATCTCTGAGATCAACATGTCTAGACCAAAGTTGAAAGAACTGTTTTTACCATTATAGCATTTAATTTAATATAATATGTAATAGGGATTATTAGAACAAATATGGTATTGAACGGACAGCCGAGACTCGTTTATGATTTTATTATTTTTATTGATTTATAATTATCATCATCAAATACATATATTTTGTAGGTAGATATTTTCACATTCTTTCGTTACATTTTTAGGTCTCGTATCAAGACTAAATTAGTACTTATTGCAATCCTCACTTTAGCACTTGATCAACTAAAAATAATGGCCGATAAATCGGTTGATTACGATAACTAGTAAAATTTAATCCTTCAGTAGTTATCGTAAAGGGTTGATTATAAGGGTTGGTAAAGATAAAGTAAAATGAATTCGCATGAAAGATAATATTTAACTAAAAAAAAATGTAGCACACCACCGGTGTGCCACAGACATTTTAATAGACACAGAATTTTTCCAAATGTGTTATCTGTGTGCTGAGAAATCCACGCACTTCAAATGTTACTTCAAACTTATACAAATTTGTGTCAAACGATGAAGAAGAAATAGTTACTTGTATATGTTTTGGAAATACCAGAATTTATATTAAGAATCATATTAACTAGAAGTTTGTATATATTTTTTTTGTAGCTGTGAGGTACCGGCAATGTAGAATACCTTCCCCTGTACCAAAAGTCGTAAGTGGCGACTAAGGTGTCAGTACCGACAGATAGCGGTATATCTAGCCGTGATAATGCCGGGGATGGGCAGCAGCATCCCGTCGCGAAAGCTGCGCTTTGCCCCGCGCGGCAATTATTGGCAACATTCCCCCTTTCTTGGGGAGGCCTATGTCCAGCAGTGGACTCCAATGGCTGGTATGATGATAATGTTTTTTTCAATGCATACAACCTCTTAAGTAATGACGTTACATTGCCATACAATAAAAAAGAAATTCAAAATAAACAACAAACAGAAATAAAGTTACGCAAAAAGCCAATGTTCGACGAAGCATTACCCAATTTGTAATTGAACTTCGCAATACTTAATGTCTTAATTGGTCATGTTATGACATATAGAGGTCATCAGGGTCTTATAAATGATAATTATTAAGGTTTGTGGTAATGAACATTCGGTGGACTCAATGGCGCAGATGGTAGTGATTCTATTTTGTGCGCCAAGGGTCGTGGGTTCGTGGGTGCCACCCAAAGAAAATATTTATATGATGATATTTGTGTTTGTTCTGTGTCTGAGAGTTAAATATATGTATTTAAGTAGTATATTTGTGTTTGTTCTGTTGTTAGGCGTCCGTAACACAAGTGCTTTAAGCGACTTACCACTGAGTCAGGTCAATGTATGAGATGTTGGGTGAATTAATTTGTTTATTTAAATTTATTTTTAAAAACACATGCTATCTGACCCGTTATAAACGGTAATTCATTTCTTCTCCTTATAACTGATTACTTGGATATCGGTATAAAAAACGAAAAGATTGCAATATAAGAAAACTATTATTTTAACGACTTTTTAATTTTAACAACGCGGTGAGTTATTTATTTACATTTTTTGTTTTTCATCATCATCATAGTAGCCGTCCACTGCTGGACAAAGGCCTCCCCACGAAAGGGGGAAGTTTGCTCGTAATTGCCGCGAGAGGCAGGCGTGGTGGCAATAGCATAGCGACGCGACGTCAATGCTGCTGCCCAATCCTTCCCTGTTATATTTAAGATACGCTATCTAGGATAGATATACCACCACCATCTAATGGTTCAGGAACCTTAGTCGCCCCTACGACACCTAGTACAAGGGAGGCACTTTCACTATCTTAGGCTACCGTTCTCAAGATAAATGTTATTAACGTGAAAAAGCAATACAAAGTGTATCAGAATATAAAGTTTTAGGGTTATGCTGTCTGTTAGCTGATTATGATATCTAAATCCATTCTATGATGTCAAATAACCCACTTATCCTTACTAATATTGTAAAAGCGAAAGTTTGTAAGTGTGGGTGTATGCATACATACATACATCACGCCTGTGTCCTATCGGGGTAGGCAGAAACTCTGAATTTCCACTTGTTACGATCTTGGCATACCTCTCTCGCTTCCCTTCCTCGCATTAGTCCTTTCATACACGGTCGTTTATTCTTAGTACATCTGATCTGGCCTACTAATACCTCTTCTACCTGGTTAAGATATATTCGCTTCGGTTGTCTTATACCAACTCTTCCATTTACTTCCGCTCTATATATTTGTGCAGTCATTCTATTTTCATCCATCCTTTCTACATGTCCAAACTATCTTAAAATTCCGTTCTCTATTGTTGTCACAACATCATCTTTTACACCACATCGATCTCTTATCACGCTATTCTTTAACCTATCTCTTAAAACTCACACCATACATACTTAGAAGTGCTTTATTTCAACTGCATTTATTCTACTCGCGTGCTTCTTCTGCCATACCCAATATTGACTACTACATGTCAGTGCAAGTGTATGTTAGTTATTCTTTCACGCTGGAACGTTTGAACGGATCTGGATAAAATTCGGCTCAAGCATTACGAATAGTCTGGAATAACACATAGGCTACTTTATATCTCAAAAAGTAGGCTGCTTGTACCTTGAAAAATATTTCCGTTAGCCCAGCGTTTTATTTTTCTCTATGCAATCGGCACGGCCTTTTTCGTAGTCTTGATGTCAGGGAGCTTTATAGACTTCTGCCAACCGTAACAAGTGATCTTTAGGGATGAAATACGAAGTAAAGATCTGGCGGACATTGTTTGAAAAGCTAGTAATAATAAAACAACCATTTTACACACAAACACAAGAAAATATAAGGATCTATAAGTGACTATGTTGGTTGATCAGAAAAGTAACTCAGAGCACTCGTGTGACAAATATCAGAAAACAGGTGTAATATATGTAGGTACCGACAAAGAAGAATAGTACCTCCCTCTGTACCAGTTGTCGTAAGAGGCGATTAAGGTACCAGAACCGACAGATGGCGGTATATCCATCTGCGCACCTACTGCTATTGCCAACACGCCTGCCCAGTACGGCAATTATGGGCAAATCCCCTATTTTTTGGGGAGGCCTATATCCAGCTGTGGACTTAAAATGGCTGGTATGATGCTGAAAAACCCGCCCCGGCTTCGCATGGATGTAATTAAGATAAAAAATAATTATTGTGGATTATCCCTAGAAGATAGATATCGTCGCATAAGTTCGAACACCGCGTATGTCAAAGTTGGCAACTTAATAGTTAAGCCCAATGATAACACGATATTACATTTCTAACGGTGCAGTAAACGTTTTGTACCGTGTATTGTTTAAACGAAATCTATTTTACACCAATTAAATGCACAAGCAATTAGTTTTTAAACGATTTTATGAAACGTGAGCAATGTTTTCCCAATTGTACAATGTGTCAACATTTTGACTTACGCGGTGTTAGAGCTTAAACGATTATGCTATAACGGACTTTCATGTGGACTTTTTTATGGTGTACAATACTTTAATACTATATTTTGATCTAACTCGTCAGGTTAACCTAACGTTTGCAATGTAAGAGCTTAAGAATGAGTTTATTTACGACATCATATTGGATTCCTCATAAATTATCAGTGTTTCTTTAATATATTATGCATGTATTTTAAATATAAACCTTTCTCTTTAATCACTTCTATTAAAATAACCGCATCAAAATTCGTTGTGTAGTTTTAAATATAGGGACAGACAGACAGCGGTAAACGACTTTGATTTATATCATGCAGGATGGATTGATACCTCCGGAGTGATACAAAGAGGGTCTACAAACAGACTACGGGTTTCTCTGTCGAGGCTATTGGGTACTGCTGGTTCAGAGACTAGCTGAACCACGCGGTAGATAAGTCTAAGTATTGTCGACAAACAAGCACAAAGTCCGCTTAATAGTAGGTATCACTGCAGCCCATAAACGCTCGTGATATCACAAGGATATCGATGGCGCATTGCCAACGTTGTGACTTTAAGGTACTATGTCACATTACGAATGAATTTCACAGCATCTCTTACTAGTCAAACTGAAAAACAGCTAAGCGAACACTGTTGTTTTTGACTTGACTGTCTTGTTCTTGACCTCTATGTGACACAGGCGTGATTTATGTATGTATTTATGTAATTGTTTCTTATATATATATATAATTAACTAGCTGCGCCTGCGACTAAGTCCGCGTGCAGTAGTTTCCTTGGACACCATATTTTAATTTTACTTATATGAACTTTGAATGTTATATTTATTTATATATACAAATCAATGCCTAATAATATGTTTAAGTTTTAAGCTTCTAGCTCTAATAATAGCGATACTTCCTTACTTTTCCTTTTTCCCCCTTTCGACCTTTTACAACTCTTATGTCGAATAAAAAAGTAGCCTATGTCTATTCTAAGGCATCGGATTTATCTGTGTACCAAATTTCATTTAAATCGGTTCAGTAGTTTAGGCGTGATTTAGAGTTACTACTACTCTACTCTTACTTTCTTTAAAATATTCGTGGGGATAAATAATAATAAGTCATACAACATCTCATACATTGACTCCGAGATAAGTCACTTAAAGCACTTGTGTTACTGCTATAAATGTCTTTCCTGGGTGGAGATCGAACCCGCGACCTTTGGCGCACAAGACAGGATCACTACCATCTGCGCCACCGGGCCCGTTATATGCAAAGTATAAAACGTATGTGAATGTTAAATAAATATGTATGGGATTGAAGTGTGTCACGCCGCAGCGCTGAAAGTGTTAAATTTACTTTTATAAATAAAGATATACTAACGAAGCCTCTATGTAAATAATATCCCTCACCTTACCAGCCATTGTTAGTCCACTGCTGGACATAGGCCTCTCCAAGAAAGGAGGTATTTGCCAACAATTACCGCGCTGGGCAAGCGAGTTCGCAATCGCAGAACGCGACTTTCGCGACGGGGACGGTGCCGCCTATCCCCGCGCTGTGCATTTGAGCTGTACTGTTCCGGAAGGATATACCGACATCTGTCGGTTCTGATGCCTTAGTCGCCTCTTACGACACCTTGTTCAGTGGAAGGTACTATCATCATCAGCATTGTCAAGCCAGCCATTGAAAGTACACTGCTGGACATAGGCCTCCCCAAGAAAGGCGGAATGGTGCTCATAATTACCGCGTTCGCAAGCGTGTTGGCAATTGCAGAACGCAGCTTTCACGACTAGAATGCTGCGGCCTATCCCCGCCTTGTGCATTCGAGATGTAATATTTTTGATAGATATAGCCTTCTGTCGGTTCTACCTTAGTCACCTCTTAAAACACCTGGTGCAGTGAAAGGTATACTCACACTTAAAATAAATACTTATGATTTTAATTGTCTTCATATATCTTTCAGGTGGAGATCCAGATGTTGGATCTGGACAAGTTGACCTTCGAGCATCACTGTGGGGGCGCTGTCATTGCTGAGCGGCTGGTCCTATCCGCTGCTCATTGTTTTGACAAGGTCTTCCATCTCACAATAATTTTATTTCTTACTTACTAATTCCCGTTTTTGTAATAACGCATCCAGACGTCTCGCTGTTTACGCTAGAAACGAGATATAGTCCACACTCGCGACAGTCTCACTTCATTCTCGGCCGTAATCCAAGATGGAAGATAACGCAGAGGCTTCATAATTGTGTGCTTTAACATATTATAATCTTATAAATATTAAAAGCCTTACTAATATTATTAATGTGAAAGTAACTCTGTCTGTTACGCTTTCCCATTTAAACCTCTCAACCGATTTTGATGAAATTTGGCACTGACAATCTTTAACGAGTGTCTCGAGCGAGAAAAGAGAAGTGTATCATATTCTCGTTCGGTCTCAGATCAACGAATGTTCACTATCTGTGGTTACTTACGTTATTTCGTTTTGTTGCAATTTTATTCAATACTAGCTGTGCCCGCGACTTTGTCCGCGTGAAATAGTTTTTTTAGGTTACATACCTCTTTACCTTAACTTATATAAACTTTGAATGTCATGTTTATTTATATCGAATCAATGGCTTGAAAAATAAGTTTCAAGTTTCTAGCTCCAAAAATAGCGATACTTCCATACAATTTTTCATCCCCCCTTTCGACCCCTTACAACCCTTTTTTGGAATTAAAAAATAGCCTATGTCCTTTCTCAGGGTCTAAAGATTGTCTGTGGCAAATTTCATCAGAATCGATTGAGAGGTTTAAGCGGGAAGGCGTAACAGACAGACAGAGTTACTTTCGCATATATAATATTAGTAGGGATATTAATCGCCATTAAAATTCGTTGCGTAGTTTCAAATACTAAGCATATAGAGTGACAGACAGACAGCGGTAAGCGACTTTGTTTTATACAATGTACAGGTTTCATACGACTTGCATTCACCGTGATGCTGCGATTCTTAATCAGGTCGTCAGTCTACCTCGTTGGTAGACTTCCTACACTCTGCTTGCCGTTGCATGGTTTCCAATCTTGAACATATGGGATCGTCTCGAAAATTAGTAAAATAAGGCTGTGGGGTATCATCTGAGTGGAATAACACCATCGTCTGTGCCAGGTGTTGTGAAAGCAACCAACGGAACTGATAGATGGAGGTGTATCCTTTCAACATAACGAAGCTCCAGCATTTTTTGACCTGACTCCGAGATAAGTCGCTTCAAGCACTTATGTTAATGACATCAGACAACAGAGCAGTCATAAAAATATCCCTTATAATATATAATCAACACCCAGTCACAGATCAAAAACAAATATCATCATATAAATATTTGCCATGGGTAGGGATCGAAGTCGCGACCTTGGGCGCATTCGATAGGCTCACCACCTTCTGCGTCATCGGGCCCATCAGATTGGTAACTAGATCTGCCCATCCTGTGGATTATCCCTCTAAAACCTCCGGGAGACAATATCCAGATCGCATCAGTTTCTACGACTAGTTATATTTATTAATCGCTTTGATCCCATATCCAGTAATGCGTCCATCCTTCTTACAAGCTGACTTTAATGCCATTACCATTTTCATTTCCAGCAACCCCTCTTGTTGGAGCACATCAGGCTGGTGGTGGGGGAGCACCGGCTGAAGGTTCAGGATAAGCATGAGCACCGGTTTCTGGCGGATAAGGTGGTTCCTCACCCTGAGTTCAGGAAAAGTAAGTCACCAAAACTCTTGAGGCAGTCCTCATACAAAGGTCATCTGCGTTGGTCACTCACCGCGTTGGACACTTAACTGCCACACTTAATTTTACCGAAAAAGTGTTGTAAAGTGCGATCCAGTTTGAAGAGAGAGAGAGACGCTATTGATATTGCTGGGTAATCTGGCATAATATCTTCAAGTGACAAGATTAAAAACGCACTGATAATATCTTTACGATGATATGATGACGGGTTTGATGGCGAAGATGGTGGTGATCCTGTCTTTTGCGCTAAAGATCGTCGTTTCGATCCCCAGGACAAATGTTTACATGATGATATTAATTTGTTCTGTGTCTGGGTGTTAAATATATGTATTTAAGTAGTATATTTGAGATTGCTCTGATGTCTGATGTCCGTAACACAAGTGCTTTAAGCGATTAATCACAGAATCAGGTCAATGTATTAGATGTTGTGGGAATTTATTGTGTGCCTGTATACTCAACGGTAACGCTTATGACGGCCGAATGTTTGTTTGTCGACTTGAAAGAACAAAAAAGAGTGGAATAGTACCTTCTCTTGTAACAGATGTCGTTAGAGGTGGTTAAGGTACGATAACTCTTAAGAAATGCAGTATTTCGATCACTAGCTCTGTGATGACTTATGAGCAATTATGGTCGAAACTCCCCCTTTTTGTGAAACTCTGTCCACCAGTGGACGTTCTGCAACTGCTATGATGATAAGGATGATAATGACCATAACATTTGCAGATGGTCCTCATAGCAACGACATAGCTCTTGTCGTGGTCTCCCTGGGAGGTAATGGAGTACAATTCAACAGCCATGTCCGTCCAATCTGCTTGCCTAATGGAGACAGCGCTGGACAGTGGTGTGCAGTCAGCGGTTGGGGATACCAGGCAGGTATGAATGCTCTTTCTATTCTGAGGAGTTTAATTAGTCCTCAACCATGTGTCATCAGGTATTCAAGTCCAGAACCTGCCTAATTTATGAAAAATTAATTCATTAATAAATTGTCAGTTGCATAGAGGAGTCAGCGAAAACCCCCGGGTCGTCTTTATAACTATTCTTATTTCAAAGTGGTACGGTAAAGTATGTAGACAGGATTTAAGGGGCGTAGAGGTCAAGGTCACACACACAAAGCATCGTAAGTTGAAATCTTGTATGCATTATTCCGGATTTACGGACCAACTTTGGGGATTCTGACGGGCTCAATGGCGCAGAGGGTAGTGTCTAGTAAGCCAAAGGTCATGGGTTCGTTCTCCACCCAGCACAAATATTAATATGATGATAATTAAATTTGTTCTGTGTCTGGGTGTTAAATATATGTTTTTAAGTAGTATATTTTTCCAGTTGGGATTTCTCTGTTGTCCGATACAACTTATCTCGGAATTAAGTCAATGTATGAGATATTGTGGGAATTTATTTATTTATTATTAATTAAATTATTTAATGATTATAAGTTCGAAAAAAAGTATACACATATTTTTATAATAAAAAGAAAATTGCGACTATATTGAGATATAACCTATCCTATCTCTCCAGTTCTTCTCAAGTGCGTACCGTTTGGATCAAGCTGCAAGCAAAGAATGATTTAAATAGGGTTGTATACGAAATTTTTATGCAAAATGATAGAAAATGGTTACTAAATGTATTAGAACATTTTGTCAACTTTTAAAACTCAAAATATAGACTTTAATTTTCCAACAACATTTCTCTTTTCACCTACGATTTATTACATAATTCAATTTACTTTTTAATACAAATCTTGGATTCTTCGTTTCGAGTTTAACTTATTGTTCATTTGTACTGAGAAATCAGCTCCATTTCTTCAATGTTGTAGGTAATAAAAGCCTACAAGTACTCCGGTGTCAAAATTCAACAAGTTTAAAGCAATTAATAAAGCAAAACATTAATTACGTTGAAGGTTTTATGCAAAGAAAAATGCTGAATTAGTTTTATTTTTTTAATTTATTTTTTAGTATAATAATTTACAATTGTAGTGTTAAACTGAAAAGGACCTTTTCATATCCCGCAGAGAGCACAGAATCGTTCGCACCGGTGCTGAGAGCAGCATCAGTGCCGGTCTTGGACTTGGCGACCTGTAGGAAGAATCAAGTGCTAGGTGGCAGACAGCAGGCGATATTGGACTCTATGATTTGTGCAGGTAAGGTGGAAGTCACGAGAAAGATATAAGAACTGGTACTGACAGATGTCCGGTGTGCACCCGTAGCGTAGCTCAAGTGGCCAGCAATGTTCCCGACCCGAAGCTACGCTCTTTGATTATGGGCGTAATTCCCCGTGGAGAGATCTATGTCCAGCAGCGGAAGTTGATGATGATGAACTTTATTGGGAATGATATTGATGATGATGAGGATAGAACATTGTGGTAAAGTAACTCCATCAATTGCAGATAACTGCAAACCGATCGGACAAACAGCCTAGCCAGAAGATTTGACTTTAAAAGTATTATATAATAGTAGTTATCTTGTCTAGACAAATGTACTCAGTAGGATGGGTTTAAATAAACTTAACAATAATAAAGATTAAACATCAGAGTAACATATAGGCCATATTTATAAACATTTTTACAAAATATAACCGATATGTTGTTTAAGCCCTAAACGCCTGCCAAACTGCTTCTGCAAATCTGCTTATTAACGTGTTGTATTCGAAATGCAGACAGGAACGAACATATTACTTTATGCAACATCACTTTTGTGGACTCTCAAACTATACCAACAAATGTTAAGAAATATTAGAACGTACTACTAACTAAACTCCGTGGTTTTGCCCGCGTTTTATACAAGAAATATATAAAAACAAATATCATATACTACTGTTTGAATGACACACAACATATATCAAATGAAGTAAATATTCATTGCTATTTTTTATTTTATTGTATTCTTTTTGTGTTGCTGAATGTCCTAATTTTGCCAATAACGAGTAATGAAGTTTGAAGCTAGTAATTTTGTGAGTTAAAGTTTAAATGATTTCGGTATCTGCGGTAAGAGTATATTTAGGTGTATTAAAATTTATTTGGAAATCTATTTGTATATAAATGCCCTGCAGAGCCCAAATCGGGCCCGATGGCGCAGATGGTAGTGATCCTGTCTTGTGCACCAGGGGTCGTGGGTTCGATTCCCACCCAGAGCAAATATTTATATGTTGATATTTGTGTTTGCTCTGTGTATGGGTGTAAAATATATGTATTTAAGTAGTATACTTGTGATTCCTCTGTTGTCTGGCATTCGTAAAACAAGTGCTTTAAACGACTTACCACGGAGTCAGGTCAATGTATGAGATGTTGTAGGAATTTATTAAAAAAAAAAAACATAGCCCTATAGGGCTTCTACTACACTTATCGTCACATTTTAGACATTTCACACTATATATATATATATATAAATTGTAGCCTAGGTATGTGTTATTCTGATGCATAAGCTACATATTGTGAAGTCTCATTAATATCCATTTAGTAGTTTTTGCGTGAAACAGAAACCAACATCCAAACATCCTTACTCACATACTTTCACATTTATAATATATGTAGGATTTTACATGACATTTACATGACAACGTGTTAATTACAGTTAGTTTAACACCTCGACACTGAAGATCTACAAATATCGTTATA
The DNA here is from genome assembly GCA_020976665.1 of Heortia vitessoides. Classification (NCBI taxonomy): domain Eukaryota; kingdom Metazoa; phylum Arthropoda; class Insecta; order Lepidoptera; family Crambidae; genus Heortia; species Heortia vitessoides. The sequence goes on from JACJUM010003053.1 coordinate 4,704,339, forward strand.
TAAAAATTTGTCCTGAGTAGAGATCGAACCCACGACTTTCGGCGTACAAGAAAGAATCACGACCATCTGTGACATCGTACCCGCTCATGTTCTAAAATAAGTAATGCCGTATTTCTCAGGAGTCCTGTCCGGCGGAGTGGACGCATGCCGAGGCGACTCCGGCGGTCCTCTCGCCTGCAAATCATCCAGCAGATGGCAACTCCACGGGGTGGTGTCCTGGGGCTCTGGGTGTGCCAGAAGGGCCAGGCCAGGTGTCTATACGAGGGTAGCTTCCTACGTAGACTGGATCCGAGCGACCGCTGCGTCGCTGGGGCACAGAATTAGTTCATGAACAGATGGCGTTGTAGTCCTTTATGTATAACTTGATTAAGAATGACTGCTGTCAATTATATTTTTAATTCGGAAAACTAGTGACAAGTCCTCGTGATAGTATGCGTCACCGCGGCCTATACACACTCTTGAACCTTATGATTTGAAGATATTTACATTACCTAACAATTTAACAGCCTCTCTTACCTATTAAAACGGAACACAGCATGCGAGGTACCAATGCAGACTTTTGTATGAAGTCTATCTCTAGCTGGTAGTTGAGAATTTTTGTCTTGACTTAATGTTGATTGTATTTTTTATAATAATAATAATAACAAGTTATACGTTCCTTGATAGAAAACGTGACCGAAGCCTACATATATTAACACACATTACATACACAATTTTTTTTATATATTTACATAATTTTTTATATATAAATAATGAACTATAATAGCTTATATTATGTAATGATAATGTAGCTACAATTGAGAAAAAGAATTTTTCAATTAAATTCAGTATCTTTTCAGTTTATCCGTTTCAAACATACGATCAAATTTATTATAATAGTTTAAAAGACCTTATTTATATACTTTCATTTGTATTGCCTATGTAACAAAGTTATTACATTTCACGAAGACAATTCTATTTTCTTTATTAGTAAAGATTTAATGCCAAAGAATAATTGTAATTAATTAAGTTTAGATATAGAATGAGTATTATTATCATTAAAAAAGATTTAAATAGATATAATGTAATAAATATATGTATAAGATTATTTTTAGATATTACACTAAATATTCCATGTATTTTCTTTTATAATAAAATAATCTAAAAAAGTCTTTAAAAAAGAATATTTATACCCCCTATATTTTCTTAGTTTTTAAATATAGTATATCGTCGACAATCGTGCAATACCGCGTAAGTAGCAGTTGCAAATAAAGTTGAAAATTCAATTAGAAAAGCTGGAAAATGGACCTTATTAACATAAGCTACATACGCGGTATTGAAGTATCATTGACGATATATAGAATACTAGCTGTGCCCGCGGCTTCGTTCGCGTGGTTGTCGGAAACTCTATCGATATTATTTTGTAATTGCTCACGTTGGTTCATGTTATTGTATAATCGTGGATAAGATTTTTTTTAAATAATTTGTAAAAAAATAATGTTTTTAAATAATGGGTCAAAGTACTTCGACATATATTATATATTTACTTTTGTTTAAAATAAACCACGCTGTATTTAACCGTTCCGTAGGGAGCCGACCACTGATTGAGCGTCTGAGCCGCGCGGCATGGTACCCCGCAAAGATACATTCGCGAGTGGTAGTGGCAAGCACGGCGGTGGGGCGAGGCCCACCTCCCCCGCACCCGCCGCCGCGCGGCCTGCTTGCACATTATAAGGGTAGCAAGCCTTCTTCGACAAATGTTATTATGAGTAAATCTTGAGAGATAGACATATACTGTCGCGGACTTTTTTTTTATTGTTAAAAAGGAATGATTCTTTCATACATAGTTTTTAAATAACTTAAACCGTTTATGCAGCGCATGCGACGAAAGACCTCAAATGTGAATAATTTTCCCCGTTTTTGCAACATTTCTCACTGACGCTTCGCTCTTATTGGTCTCAGCGTAATGTTATATAGCCTTCCTCTATAAATGGACTATCCAACAAAAAAATAATTACTCAAATCGGACCAGTAGATCCTGAGATTAGCGCGTTTAAATAAACAAACAAACTGTTCCGCTTTATAATATTAATAGTATAGATTATTGTCTACCGAGACAGTTATAGGAAAAGTTTCTCTTTCTTGAGGAGAACTATGTTGACGAACGATACAAGAATAAAAGATCAAGCATGAACAGAATATAAAGTGCAGGGAAGCCCTTTTGTTGAATAAGCTATCAAACAAGAGGAAGGGCATAGAAAGTACTAAATAATACAAACGAGAAAGTTGTCAGTATGGGTGTGTTTGATACGTTTGTTAGCGCTACTGGTATTGATACCAATCATCGTACCAGCCATTGGAAGTCAAGTGAGAGGGAATTTTGAAAATAATTGCCGCACTGGGTAGGCGTATTGGCAATCGCAGAGCGCAGCTCTCGCGACTTGAATACCCATTACCGCCTTGTACATTTGAGCTGTACAGTTTCAGATTGATATACCGCCATCTGTCGGTTCTGGTATCTCAGTCGCCTCTAACGACACAGGCAGTAGTAGGAGGTACTATTCTACTCCGCTGGTACCTCAAAATTGTCAAAAACTGAAAAAAAACTTTGAATATAAATTTTTCAATAACAATTTTACACAAATGACCGATGACCCTGACAACCAGTGTTATAACTAAGTTTATAGCAGGTTCATTACGCGAGTCACCCGGTATAGGGGGAGGTACTATTCCAGTCCGCCAGTACCTCACGGCTAAATGAAATAATAATAACAAATACAAAAGTTACGATACTCGGTAAAAACATGAACAATTATTGTGTTCTAACAAATTATTAAGTTAAAAAGAATCTATTACATGCCAATTGATTATCTCCTGAAACTAAGTCAGAAGACTTGTTAAGTAATATACTGCCATTTGTTAGTACCTCTTACGGTCGGTAAAGGGGGAGGTACTATTATAGTACAAGACAAACGGTTTTAGATGTGCTTCCCCGTTGTTAATTAATTGAAATATCAATAGTTAATTAACGGTATTACAATCTAACAACCGCATCCTTCTTCAACAACAAATATAATGCATGACACAATTAAATGTAGATTTGTCAGTGTATCCGTTCATTACGCGACGGGTGGAACTTTGACCTGCTATCAGACAACGTGTTTGTTCGCACGTGATAAGTAAAGATGTGGTATTTACTGTCATTATTATCTCTATAATGCTAGCTTTCTGCCGCGGCTACGCCCGCTAACAATTCGCGTTGCATCAAGTGTTGTCAAAAACAAGCATTCAATTAACGCCACTGCAGCCTCTAGACGCTGGTAATATCATAAGAATATCAGTCGCGCGTTGCCAAGATTGTAACTTGAATGATATTATGTCAAATTACCTAGTAATTTTACTAACTATCTTACCCTTCAAAACTTCACCTTTCAAAAAATGTTTGTACATAAAGCAAATAATCAATCGCGGTCCAATTCGAAACGTTGAAAAACCCAATTGAACCTCCTCATTGAATTCTGTGTGGGTCCAATTAATGTACTGCAGGTATAAATACGATCAAACTTTCAATTCTTTTATAAATATTTTTTTTAAATGCGAAATATATGTTTTTCTAAAGTTTTGCCTTACTTTCAGGAGTTCCGATAGATTATGTCCTAAAAACTTTACAATTCTCAATGGAAACTTCCCTCCCTCCCCAAGTAATCTCCAATAGGACCGGTAGTATGCAGTCTGTGTCGAGCGCGACCCTGCGGTTTTGGTACCTCACTCTCACCTTTTTCCACCGCCAAATAGCAGTGTTCACATTGCTGTGTTCCGGTTTGAAGGGTGAGAGAGGCACTGAAATTAATGGATAATGTAAATAATATGTTTAAGTGAAGTTTGGCGACATGTTAGTGATATCTTTGTGATTACAGAAGCGTTTATAGGATGCGGTCACGTTTTCCATAAAGCGAACCGCAAGCTTGCTAACAAGTTCGTAATTTTCGTAATTAAAATGTGTGTTTCTGTTTGTGTTTTAAGGGTTTCTCTCATGATAGTTATATTTAATTATATTTCTGTATATATGTATACTATATACATTCAATATCTCTCTTTCTTTCTTTCTGTCTATCTTTTTTACATCTCTTACTACCACTTAGATTCATTTACTCTTTCAATCCAAAGGGTTCCTGAAAAAAATTACTTTTTACGATAAAGCCCATTTTGTGATTATTGATTTTGTCTTCTATTTTTGTGTTTGGTATATAATGAATAATTAATTTTTGTAATGATTCATAGATTTATTCATATAAATAAAATTGAAGTATCTGTTTGATATATTCCTATATAGAATTAACGTATCCAAGAATATAATATGGAAAAAGAATAATAAGACATTTTTTTAAATTCACTCCTAAAGTAAAATGGGGTAAAATGGGGATGGGGAAAGTAAGTGTGAAATTTCGCTCACTTTGAAGTCATTCAAATAAAATTCAGTGTGAAGGTTCTTCATTGAAAGTCATGAAATACGTGCAAAATATTTTTTCGAAAATCATCCCTTAAGAGGGTAAAAGAGGGGAGTAAAGTAAGTATGAAAGTTCTACTACTCAACGCGTATGCGTACTGACTAATATTAGATATGTACAGTTTTAATAGGTTCATTGATTTGAATAAATAAATTGCAACATTATATACTTATAGTATAATATGTCACTTAATAAGGTATATATTAAAGTATATAATGTGTCAATCTAGTCTAACAGCTATAACTTTACTTATTTATAACAAATAAAAATAAAATAAAATGCCAACATTATGGGTCTATTAACATATTGAAACCTTTTATTACGTTAACTTTATTTATAAAAGACCTATAATGGTCTCCAATGATAATAAGGATAAAAGCATGCAAACGTTTAAAAACACATATATCATATAATAAATGCCGCGAGGTACCGGCAGAGAAGAATACTACCTCCCTCTGTACTAGGTGTCGTAAGAGGTGACTAAGGTACTAGAACCGACAGAAGGCGGTTTATTCATCCGAGACAGTATACAGGCAGTCCTCGTACTTACGGCATGTTAGGTTCTCGAAATACGCGAAGCAAATCGAAACGACGTAAGTAGAGACATATATTTTCATATGTTTTCATGTAAAACTTAAGGGATTATACGGACTCGAAATTAAAAAAAAAACTGCATTTATAACAAAGGATATACAAACTTTATTATCAAAAGTAAGTTATTAAAATAATAAAAATAAAAGAATATAATGTGCTCTTATGAAATTGCTCGTATTTTTCTGGTATTTGTGTGTTATTAATTTTAATAATAATTATAAAACTTTATGTAATCAAAATACATATGTAATGAGAAATAATAAATTACACTTTTGGCTTAACGAAACTATCAATTCTAGTTTGCTTCGCTTCTTTCTTCTTGCTGTCATACAGATCTTGGTAACACTGATAGGCTGCACCAATTTTGTTAGGAACATTTTATTCAAAAACTTTCATGGCATTCTCCAAAATTGCAAAGGCTACGGAATGTTTTTTTAGTGTAAGTTCTTTTTCAGAGTTACAAATAGAAGAAGCTATTTCTTGCGACTCCTTTGCTCAATTGCTTCCTTTTGTACTTGTGCCTACAATTCAATAAGATCTTCATCAGTCAGTTCTTGCGAATGTGAGCATAACAGATCATTAATATCATCAGTAGTAACTGCAATTTCAGGCAAACTGTTAGCCAAATGAACAATGTCAGTTGTGATCTCATCGATATTTAGTTGATCTGCACATGAAAAACTTTCAGATAGCCCAAAAAAAACGGCATAACTTTTTCCAAACTCCTTTTAAATTGCTTTGTGTCACCTCATCCCATAAAGCAGCAATATTTTTATGCATTGCAAGATATTATAACATTTCCAAAAATCTCTCAGCTCCATGCCATCATTTTCATTAGCCTTTACAGCCTGTGAAAAAGTTCTCCTGAGATAATAGGCCTTATAAAACGCTATAACTCCTTGATCTATCGGCTGTAACAACGAAGTAGTGTTTGGAGGCAGGAACAAGACTTTGATTTGAGGATCGATATCGGCGATACGCACGATGGATTTGATGGATTTGGATGATTGTCCAAAATAAGTAAAGCTTTATAAGCCAAATTATTGTTTGAACAGTACTGTTTCACTTCAGGTATAAAATGCTTAGTAAACCATTCTTCGAAAAGTATTGATGTAACCTATGCCTTTGGATTAGCTTTCCATATAACCGGAAGAGTACTCTTGACGTAATTTTTGAGAGCTCGAGGATTTTCAGACCTATAAACCAAAAGGAGTTTCAATTTAAGATCACCTTCAACATTCGAACCCAATAACAACGTCAAACGATCTTTAGCCGCTTCAAAACCCAGGCATAGATTTTTCTTCCTGCGATATAAAAGTACGAGAAGGCATTTTTTTCCAAAATAAACCAGATTTATCCACGTTAAAAATGTTGTTTAGGCGAATAGTCTCCACTTTCGATGATTTCCTTTAATATTCCAGGAAACCTCTGAGCAGCCACTTGATCGGCACTAGCAGCTTCTCCTTGCACTCGAATGTTATGTAACGAATATCTCATTTTAAAACGCATGAACCATCCGCGGCTGGCAGAAAAACACTTTGTTTCTTCACTATTATTCTTGTCACGTTTATTTTACAGTCTTGATGATACTCAGAGCCTTATTTTGTATAATCGCCAAACTTGGGGGAACCCGTCGCTGAGTTTGATCTTGAATCCAATTGTATAATAGTTTTTCCATTTCATTTTAAATTAAAGTATTCCTTTTTCGTATAGTAGTGCTATTTGAAGAGACGGAAGGTAGAGCTGTTAAGAGTTTTTCTTTATCTTCCAATATTGTTTGTACCGTCGTGCGTGATAAATTAAGTTCCCGTCCAATAGATGAAGTCGAATAACCGCGATCTTTGAGTTATAAAATCTTAGATTTAACCTCCATTGTAATTGCCTTTCTTACTCTCTTCTTCAATTTATTAATATTGTCTTCTTTAGGTGGCATAACTTAAAATTCACTTAAATATGTATTTAAAAACTTATGTATTAATTATGTCTTGATTGTTGTCCCTTGAGTAACTAAACAAAATCAGCAGCGTTTGTGGGGTGTCCTTCACTAAAGACTTGACCTAAGGCTCAGGCGGCCATCTTTCGGGGTAAATTTAATTTTGTAATTCAGCAAAAGAAGACGGACGGAGTGAGCCCGACAGCTCTAGGGCTGCCGGTTATCGCTCGTTGGGGCAGCGATTGCACGCGTTTGCCGGCGAACGCAGTGTACTGCTCTATTATACGAATGCATGTACTGTGTTAATGAAGGTGTTGTGCCAGTGAGAGGGCGAGGATGGGTTGCGATTTTCGCGGTAATTTTGTTGGACGGGTCGTTTAGTACGTGACGCGGTCTACGATGTCGGACATGGACGTTATTGTTTACGACGTACGCCGAGGATTTTACTATCAACGGATTGGGACGCTTACAGATGCTTGGTCTTCATCCATATATATATATATATATGGATGTTGTATATAACTTTAATGTGTATATAACTCGGTGTCTGTTAATAAATACATGTCTTTGTCTAAACACTTATGAATACACACGGTACATATAACATTTTTTTTGTCTGTCTGTCTGTTTGCTTAAGATAATTTCTGGCGGATGAGCCGATTTTGATGAGATTTTTACTGACAGATAGCTCATATAATAAGGAGCTATTTAAGCAATATAACAGCACGTTACAACTAAAAGAAGCAAGGCAACAATCAAAATTGTGGCAAAATATATATATATATATATTTTGAATGCTTTTGCGTGCGGTGCGTTCACGTGAAGTTACGCAAAAAATGTTCAAACTCGGACAAAGTTGCGAGCGCAGCTAGTCTTTAAAAAAACTTCCAGACAGTTCATTGTGCCTATGTTAATTATGACAGTTCATTGTGCCAATGACCTAAGTTACACTTAAATTGGGTACATTCACCTACATAGTTGAAGCGCTAAGGCCGTAACGTCAGTAGAACATTCAGATAATATACATACATGTTATGTATTACGTAGGTATTGTCACAGTCAAATGAAATAAATAACTTTTCATTATCTCCACGCTTATGAGCCTCGACCTCAAACTGGCCAAATGACGCTTGGAGGACCAAGTAAAATAATTGAATTTAAATGCACGGAAATTATAACACAATCACGGGATAATCGATCCGAGCGGGTGTTCCTCAAGGCGCCGTGCTCTCCCCGCTCCTCTCCGTAACCGAAATTCCCAGAAGCCTTTGGGGTTGAATTTATTAAAATCCTATCTTGGTGCTTCTTTACGTTATAAAAGTTAGAGCTCGCTTAGACCGTAGAAGTTGTGCTCTGCGATTGCCACCGCGCTGGGCAGGCGTGGCAATTGTGGGCAAAAATCCATCCGATAGGCAGGCACCTTAGGGAGGCCTATGTCTAACTGTGGACTTTCTATGGCTTATATGATGATTTTTCGTCAACCATTTTCGTCATTTAAAAAATAATTTTATTACTTTCATATGTGATGGACAAATCTATTTATTATATTAGGATAAAGCAATACAATTTTGTTTGTTTATATACATAATATTTAATAGCGAGAAAACGTTTTTATTAACATAAAAAACGTGGCCCTTTTAGATAACGAGATAAATGTGTGAAGGGCAAGTCGTATAAAACCGGATATATAAAGGTCTGATAGTAAATTAGTAGAATAGTACCTAAGGTACCAGAACCTACACATAGCGGTATATCCTAGTATAGCCTGAATGCACAGGGCAGGGATGGGCAGCGGCATCCCCTTTGAAAAAGCTGCGTGATGCGATTGCTAACACGCTGCAATGATGTGCAAAATTACTTTTTTCTTGGAGAGCCTATGTCGAACAGTTGACTTCCAAATTCCAAGAAAAAGTGGGGTACCGATGAAATAAAATAGTAACCACCCAAAACACTAAGCAGACCAAAGCAAAGAAATCGTGATTTAAAATATTCTACTAGTTTTTTTTCCGTACGGTAATTAAAGATAATAAATATTTATATCTCTATATGTATAACTCTACTGTACGTGTGTATATCACTGAAATCTTTATAAGAGTATGGATAAAAATAAATAATTAAAATCATTGTATAATTCTCTTGGTACGCATTTGGGTGGCACCATTTTTTTTTGAGCGGTGAAATACTCATGTTCTACCCTACAATTCATTTGAAAGGCCTACCGCCAGCATTTTGGACTAAGCACACGGAGCTGCAAGCATGTCATCACGGTACTCAGTCTATAGCGGCCCCTTTCACGGCCATAGCCTTGTTCCCCTATGGAGGGTATGCATGCACCTGTGCCGTTTGTCGGCCTTCAAGCGGGGCTCTTCTAAGGAGGTATGGTATAAAGCGCAGGCGCCCTGCTTTTATTTAACCGAGACGTCGTCTTCGTCGGCCTTAGTCGACACGCGGCGTCCTCGAGAGTCTATCGACGGTAAGCCCCAGGTCGCGATCTTGGAATTATGCCTCCGATATGCCTCCTCGTGTTTTGGGAGTTCTATAATTAGTGTTCCCGTCACAGCCCTCATGTTGAAGCCGGTGAACTCATGAACCAGTATTCAAGTCGATGCCAAGGGCTTCCAGATTCAAGATATCCCTTGCTTTGGTCTTGGGCACCGCTTCGACAAGAGTGTGAGCCAGCGCTTCCAAGCAGACAGCAAGGGATACAAGTCTGGCATCCAAGATTTCGTTCACTGAGCTAATAATGTCCCGGCTAAAACAAAAGACGGAGAAAGAGGCAGGGACAGATGCGGCTGTAAGTTGAGCGCACTCCAGGCGGAGGGAGTGCAACTCCCGGCGCATTTGGGCGACTTCATTGCATAGGAGCTCGTTTTCATCGCTCGTTCTTCACTCGACGATGGTTCCAAATATTTCCCTTACAGAAGCGATAGCATTCTTTATGTAGGATCATCTAGTCTAATATAAAGTTATGGAAAAGATTGACTCCACTTTAATCCGGAAATTTCCTCTTGAAACTGGTTAATTATAATACCCGATCTCCATTACACATGCGAAATTCCTATCTTCATCCATAAGTATTTAATTATTCTAGCGCAGCGGTCAATAACCTAGTCTCTAAAAAGGGCCGCATAGTTGATTAATTGAGGTAGGTCGAAGGAGTTCGATTTCATTTCCTGCTTTTGAATACTAGTATTTGAAAGCAGGAAATGATAGGAATACTATATTATTTAAAATGCTAACGCTACTGATAACTTGAAGCTGAAGATTTTTTTCATAACGATGTTTGTAAACAAGCTTATTTTCCGCAGCCTATATATGTTCGTGGTATCACAAAGATATAAAAAGCATGTCATCAACCTTGTCAACTAACGATGCCGTGTCACATTACCCAGTAATTTCACTGCTTGTCTCACCCTTCAAACCGACACAGCGAACACTGAGTCCAGACGACCTTTGTCAGAGGTTTACCCACAGTAAAGGGTTAGGAAAGATTATAGACAGTAGAGTACAATACCGGCATAGAAGAATAGTACTTTCTTTACAAGTGTCGTAAGCACGAGGTAGCGGATCCAACAGATAGCGGTATATCGAAACAGCGTTGTCAAATAGCCAGAAATGGCAGTATTTCCGTCGCAGAGCTGCACTCGGGCCTGACTAACGAGGCAAATATTAACAGAATTCCCCCTTCTACCCACGCGATGATGTCTACTCAAGAATTACAATGTCGGTAACGGACCGCAAGTAAGACGCAAGCAGAATGCGGGCCGTGAGGCCGTGAGGGCTTGAGGACCCATTAAACGCGACTTTGATTGCACTTTAATGTGAAATGACTTGTTTTGCAAATGTCACCATAACCATCGACAAACATAGAGTATCCAGTATCCATATTGCCTACTATAGATAAAAGTGATTTTGATAAATCTGATCACCGTTTAGTTCTGATAGTATTATTTGAATTACGCTCATGCGCATACGCATTCGCATTGCACTTCGCTCGGTTCACACTGGTTGATTTACATTCGTCAATGTAAGAGACGTAGTTTTCTCTCTTTTTTTTAAATATTTGTATCAAAGTTGTTTTGAGGTACACTATTTTGGATGGATACACCGCCATCTGTCGGTCGGTACTGCAGTCGCGTTAAGATTGCTGGTACAGTTACTTGACTCCGCCGGTGCCGAGTGCGGCCTATGTCCTGCAGTGGACATCCTTCAACCATCCGTAGTAGATATGAATGCATTTTAGAGCTGCCAGTGTAGACGGCGCAGCCTATATATTTTGTGTGAATGACATTTAATCGCTCGCTGCCTCTGCACCCGATGTATAGGTCCAACCCTAACATAATTACAATGAATACTTAAACTTAACAGCATAAAATTATCAGAATACTGGTCATTCCGATAATGTATATAAGAGCAAACGCACGCTCAGCCCACTGTCGGTACGCGTAATCCTTACGAGTACGCGAAAAAAGTTAGCCGAATAACTTCTTTTCGGTAGCCACATTTGTGTTTTCTAATAACACAGAACAGTTTAGCTCTCAAGCTGTTAACAGTGCGAGAATTTAAAAGTTCAACGAATAAAATTTAAAACTTTCAACTTTAAGCACGGAATCCGTGAAAAATGCGTGCCGTTTAAAAAATTCGTCGAGAAACCTCCTTTGTGAAATTTATTGTTGTGTTTTCAAATACAGAAATTCAAGCCGTAAACAGTGCGAGAATATCAAAGTTCAACGCATATTTTTTTTAAATATAGAACACATTAAGCACGGAAGTCGAGATAAATGCGTGTAATTTAAAAAAGTTAGTCGAATAACCTTTTTTGCGCGACAATCTTGTTTTTAAATATAGAACGGATTTAGAACGTTTTCGAATATGTATGAAGTTCCAAAAAGAGAGTTCGATCCGTTTTTTATTGTGTATTTCTTTTGTTTCAAATTATAGTCAAAGAAGGACTTGAAAGTTGGGGGATGTAGAAATACATTTTTGATATATACAGGTAAGATTTATTAGTTTATAGTCTTAATTTTTATACTAATATTATAGTTGCAATATAGTATTGATACGATACACTGCTTAATCTGCTGTTATATTAAGAAAACGGATGATAGCAAAATATGTGTGAGCGAACTGGCCGGTGTATTTGCAAGTTCTATCATCTCCGTTCTACATTAAACTACACTCGATAGGTAATAAATAGGCAGTTGCATACACATTAATAAATAATAAATAAAGTTACTGAAATCTCATACATTGACCTGACTCCGAAATACGTCGCCTAAAGCATTTGTGTTACGGACGTCAGCCAACAGAGGATTCACAAATATAATACTTAAATATATATGTTTAACACCCAGACATAGAACAAACACAAATATCATCTTATAAATATTTGTCCTAAGTGGGGATCGAACCCACGACCTTTGGCGCGCAATGGATTTACGGGTTGTCAAGTTACTTGGCCTTGAGGTACCGGCAGAGTAGAATAGTACCTCCGTCTGTAACGGTTGTCGTAAGGGGCGACTAAGGTACCAGAGCTGACAGATGGCGGTATATCCATCTGAGACAGTGTAGCTCAAATGCACAGGGTGGGATGGGCAGCAGCGTCCCTATTACGAAAGTTGCGCTCTTCGGTCGCCAACACGCTTGCCTAGCGCGGCAATTATGGGCAAAATTCCCCTTTCTTGCGGAGGCCTATTTCCAATAGTGGACTTCCAATAGACTAACTAACTTCAACTATACCTGCAATCCTTCAAATATAGCTATACTAGCTATGATAAGATTGACAGCTGTCATGCTGACGTATCTTCAAACTTTGGTAGTAGACCAGGTCGGCAAACGAACATACAGTCTACGTGATAGTAAGAGTCACCGCAGCCTATAGACGCTCGTAATATTACAAGGATATCATTAGCGCGTTGCAATCTTTATGACTTGAGAATATTACCTATTAATTTTAAAGCCTTTCGTACACGTCCAATTAGAATTTGTTATGCGAACACTGCTATTTGGCAGAAATAAGTAAGAGTAAGGTATTACTGCAAACTAACTTTTTCTTAATTTTAAATTATCTTTACATACTAGGTCTGCCCGCGACTTTGTCCGCGTAGTATTGTGACTTTGGGCAATATATATTCTTTCGAATACAAAGTTCCACGTACTGCACACTACGAACGTAAATTTTTCACCCGTATTAGCCACATTTTAAATCAATGCTCCGTTCATTTCAGATGTAGCGTGATTTAATATAGCCTAATTTACTACTTATTACGTAACCTATCTGCGAGTGAAAGTCCCATCCAAATCGGTCCAGCCGTTCCAGAGATTAGCCGGAACAAACAGACAGACCGACAGACTAAATTGTAAAAAAGTTGAGTTTGGTATGTGTACCGTATATACATTGATATGCATATAGTAGAAGGTGGTTATTTTAATATTACAAACAGACACTTTTATTTTATTTATATGTATAGATGTTAATATGTAAAACCTTCGTATTTAAATAAATAAAACTTTATCAAGAACAAAAACGTACTCAGTGGCTATATAATATTATAAGGTTTCGTTAATCACTGTAATTATCAGAGATTGAATTACAGCTATTAACGACCACTTTCACTAAACCAAAAATTAACTTGCACTATACAAAATTTTACTTTTACTAAACCAAAGGTGTTAAAACAGAAATAATTAAAAAAATACAGCCACACATTATAAAGTAATTATGACAAAAGTAATGATAGAAAATATAATACAAAAATCAGTATGTGCGTATGTGTGTTTGTGTTTATGCATGTGTTATGTAATTATATTTTGTGTGGGTAGGAAAGAGGATATATCTGGATTAAATTTTCAACTTCTTCATAAGTATGATTCTGTAGCCATTTAGTTATTTCACAATATTTCATAGTGTACACAATCAAAAGCTATAAATCGAAAAAAGCTTTTATAGCATCATGCGATTCCACCCAAGCATTAAAAATATTTTTAATCGTCAACATCCATTGAACCAGGAACCCCTTGTGAAACCCAATTGATTTGTGTGCATGAGATTAGTATTATAAAAATGTACCAACAGTTGCAATAAAATTACTACCTCTTATCTCATTCAGTCTTTCCATCCAAAGGTTGAGTGGAAGAAATCGTTATTTGCGATAAGCCCATTGTACTTTATAATTAATGTTTTTTTTATTTCATGTATTTTATGTTTGGTGTACAAAAAAAGTATTTATTGTTATTATTAAAAATTTTTTTTTAATCTTACCTAAAAGTAGGTTGTACTGATATCAGTTTAAAATTAAATAGGTCAGAAGTACTACCAGATTAAAATAGTGGAGAAATGTTACTCAATATCATTAGATCGTTGATTAATGCGCATGAGATTGTTATTATAAAAATGTTCCAATAATCGCAAAACATTTTTTTTATTTATTTAACTTTATTGCACAAAATGTACAAATGGCGGACTTAATGCCAGATGGCATTATCTCCCAGTCAACCATTACATGAAACAGAAAAAAAAAATATAGTGGTGCAGACAATATATCGGACCTTTACCGCCGTCTTAGGGTTACCGACAAAACCCAAATTTCACAGGAGAAGGATTTTTATAAATATTATTAAGCAATTAAATTTTAGCAATCGCTATAACTTAAGAACCGTTTTTTTGGAGGGAGACGTCGACTGGGATATGTCCGTTACGGCTTTAAATACAAGTTACGATTAAAAAGCATTTTCAACAAAAGTGTCCCTTACGATAATTTGGAGGTAATGGCTCGATATATACGAAATAGATAAACGTGGCATACATATTTGTATAAATAAACGCAAGAAATGCATATGATATAAAATATATATATATAAAATAACGTACATCTGAAATAGTTTTTAATCTTACTTACTATAGGTGGGTTGTACTGATATCAGTTTAAAATTAAATAGGTCAGAAGTGCAACCAGATTAAAATAGTGGAGAAAAGTTACTCAATATCATTATTTCGAGATAATTGCCAAATTTTTACAATTATTAAATATTACCGTCCGATCAGGAGCGACCAGCTCTATCAGGGGTTTAAGTACATAAACGAAAATCCCCCCTTTTCCCATTTCTTGGGAGGTAACATGTCTAAATATTATGACACTTCTATTTTTAGGCACAGTACTCTCAAGCAAGGTTAAGGCTTGGGATACCGCCGGAATAGAATAGTACCTCCCTCAGTACCAGGTGTCGTATGAGGCGACTGAGGTCAGGGGACCAATTGATGGCGATATAACCATCTGAAACAGTGCAACTTAAATAATACAGGGTGGGGATAGGCAGCAGCATTTCCGTCGCGAAAGTTGCGTTTTAGGATTGCCACCACGGTTGCTCAGCGCGGCAATTATAGGCAAAAATCCCTCGATCATGGGGAGGCCTATGATCAAAAGTGGACTTTCTATGGCTGATATGATAAAGGTTAAGGCTGAAATTACTCTAAAGTCCTAATGCTAACGACCTTTGTATGAGGTCTACCTCAAGTAAAGAGTATGATGACTGCACCAACATATAGATTGGAAATGAATGAAGGAGTTGGTATACGACCTAGAATAACTTACCTTACTGGTAGAAGAGGTATAAAAAGGGCCAGATCAGAAGTTATAAGAATAAACGAGTGCGAATGAAAGAACAAATGCGAGTGAAGAAAGCGAGAGTGGTAATCCAAGTAGTAGGTGGAGATCCATAGTCTCTGCCTACCCTGATGGGATATGGGTGATGTAATAATAATAATAATAATATACTCTTTATTGTACACCAAGAAAAACAACACAAGAACATCATAAAAACATGGAATAGTAGATACAAGAGGCGGCCTAATCGATATCGGCAACCTTTGGATAGAAATAATGTTAAAGCTGGTGGAAGTTAAAGGTGAATTTAGTACAACAAACAAGCATACATACATAAACATACACATACTTATACATTACATAAAAATACACATACATTCAAATACATATAAAAGACATAGTTACAGAACAAGGAAAGTGACAGAATCAAAATGACAGATAATACTCCTTCATCATTCTCTTAAAAATAGAAAGAGAACGAGCAGATCTCACTGCAAGGGGGAGCGCATTCCACAAATGAACGGCTTGAACCGTAAAGGACGTATGTATGTATGTATGTATTTATATACCAATTTACCGTAGTTATTATTTGAACTCTATAATCCATACATAACCTTTGCAACATAATTCAAGCAATAATATATTTTCCACGCTGTATTAATATTTTATTATCAATAATGTTAAAACATTGCACTTCACCTACTCCGTACATAACATATTTATCTAACTTTATATTATTACGAGGAAAGATTACATTTCTTGATGGTATGTTACAATTTGAGGTAAAAACTACTACACAATTGTAATATTTTTTCAGCATTAGAAGGCTATATCTTCACTGAGTCACATATTATATTTTAACAGAAATAAACATTCTTAGCAAAACCGGATTAAATTTTTTATTTATGTATTTATTCATCAAGTTTTACTAACGATATACATATTAAAACTTATCGTAGGCACCTAATATGTATGTTACATATAAGTGAGCACAACACATCTTAATATGTATATAATATTATGTTATCGAATGTGTAATTTAGACGACACAGTCAATCAAACACAATTGAGTTTCTCTTACATACCTGTAAGAAACGACATTTAATGTTATTATTTACAATGTCAGTTCCAAATCACAACTATTTTAGTGGTATTTTATTTAAACAAGTGATTTCTTAGATTATGACAATGTGACGTTTTTAGGTTATAATTATTTTACCACAGATAAAATTGAATGACATTAGACGCGCGACTGCGCGGGAAAATTTTAAACTAAGAAAAATTAATTTTACATGTATTTAATAAAAGCATTAATATTTTTGTTTCATCATCATCATTGGTCCCCTATTGGATTTAGACTTCTCCAAAAGAGGAGGAATTTCGCCTATATTTGCCGCGCTGGACACGCATGTCGCCAATCGTAGAGCGTAGCTACCGCCATCTATGTGATCGGGTATCTCAATCGTCTCTTACGACAACTGATACAGGGGGAGATACTATTCTACTCTGCCGGTACCTCACGGCTGATATCTCACGTTTATCATCAAACGGACCGTATGCTTGCTTGCTGACTTTATAACATCCCTACTAGTCCCTACTAATATTATAAATGCGAAAGTAACTCTGTCTGTCTGTCTGTCTGTCTGTCTGTCTGTCTGTTACGCTTTCCCGGTTAAACCTCTCAACCGATTTTGATGAAATCTGGCATAGACAATCTTTAGACCTTGAGAAAGGACTTAGGCAATTTTTGAACTCGAAATAAGGGTTGTCAGGGGTTGCAAGGGGGGATGAAAAGTTGTTTGCATGGATCGCTATTTTTAGAGCTAGAAACTTAAAACTTATTTTTCAGGCCATTGATTCGATATAAATAAACGTGACATTCAAAGTTTATATAATTTGAAGTAAATAGGTATGGTACCCAAAAAACCATTCCACGCGGACGAAGTCGCGGGCACAGCTAGTAATATATATATGTAAAGAATTAGAATTCTTTATGCTGTGTGTACGGATAAAACAGTTCAGGTTTACTCTACCTCTACATCCTCTATGACAAGTGTCGTACATGACGGTGTGTGGGAGAGCAGCAGAATTCGTCAAATTTGGCGATAGTGATACCTAATAAGTAAATAATTAGAATAATTCATTGGAAGAGGAATCGACAATAATAAACTTTAAATGTCGTTTCTTTGATTTTTTCAGGTAGTGTTGTGTACCTGGATAGTAATGTTTTTTTGTCCGAATAGTAATTTGTTTTAAATAAAATCTTTGATTTTTCAGAGCAACACAATACTTTTATTTTTCCGGAGATTCCTAATTTTGCGGTCGAATTGAATCGAATTAATTTATATATACATTAAGTAAAACGTCCTTTTTTAAATATACTCAAATGTTTATTATGAACAAAATATTGTGACTACAAAATGCTTATAAACTATCCGATCTCTAAAGTCGGATCAAACTCTGCACAGTAATCAAACATTGATTAAAATCGGTTTCGTAGTTTAGAAGTTAACCCAGATAAACACGGAGACCCGAAATTATTATGTAAATATAATAGATTTTATTATCTTCACTGTACAATTGCCGTGAGGTACCGGCAGAATAGAATAGTACCTCCCACTGCACCAGGGGTCGTAAGAGGCGACTAAGGTACCAAAACCGACAGATAGCGGTATTTCCATCCGAAACAGTGCAGCTCAAATGCACAGGGCGGGAATGGGGAGCAACATCCCCGTCGTGATAGTTGTGCTCTGCGATTGCCAACACGCTTGCCAAGCGAAGTAATTATGTGCAAAAACGTCCTTTCTTGGAGAGGCCTATGTCCAGTTGTGGACTTTCAATAGCTGGTATGATGATGTTGACTGTATAATCAAACAGGCAAATCAGATTTAACCTATTAGTATTGATATAAGAAAATGTTTAATTATATATATTTCACAGCGATGTAATTATGCAAATGGCTCATTGATTGATGGATCAAGTCACGTGTTACTGAACATTTCTGTTGCTTGCTATAATATAATTAATGGACTATTTTCATAGATTCAAGACATACAATCATCATCATCATTATATCAGCCATTGGAAGTCCACTGCTGGACATAGGCCTACCCAAAAAAAAGAAGGGATTTTCTCATAATTGCCGCACTCGCAGAGTGCAGCTTTCGCGACGAGGACATTTCGGATGGATATACCGCCATCGGCTGGATCTGACGGGGATGCTGCTGCCCATAT
>JACJUM010003053.1:4733144-4826820 GCA_020976665.1 Heortia vitessoides
TTTTATGTTTGGAAACAATCAATGGGGATGGGCAGCTGCATGCCCGTTGTAAAGCTGCGCTCTGCGATTGCCAACACGCTTGCCCAGCGCGGCAATTATGGGCAGAAAAATTCCTTTCTTGGAAAGGCCTATGTTCAGCAGTTGACTTCTATTAGCTGGTATGATGATGGTGGTGACGATAATTCGTATGTGTAATATGGATGAATGTTAGTAACTCTTTCATGCAGGAACTTCTGAACAGATCAGGGTGATATTTGGTACAGACATTTCTGATAGTCTAAAGTAATATTTGCACTATCTTTTATCCCGTATTCATGTTCCCGCGGGATAGTCTGGCTATTTGTATGCTTCTATTAAATCGGCATGAGTTTGTGCACAGTTTATCATGTCACAAGGGAGAAAAAGTATATATTTTCCTGGATTAGAAAGGTTCCTCAGGAATGTGATAAAGAACAATTGAACACACAGACTTAATTGAAAAATCACGATAAGTACCTGACGCTCACGAACTGGGTTAAATCTATATTTGTAATAGTAACAATGTTTTTATAACCAATTAGTATTAGCTAGTCATTGTTGGCCCAATGGCGTATTGTTTGTTTTACACGGATGTCGGGTTCGGTCAAAAGTGATTAGTCATAAAAAAATAACATTCATATTTCCAAGAATGATTAATTATTTATTATTAATAATGAATTTATTGCATTCGTATTTCGAAAACTGATGACATTGATGACCCTAAGCATCACCTACGCATGATGATGATAATGATAATAATTATACATTTATTAATCTGAATTAATTTGATAGAGAAAAGTTTTGTATTATGTAGTTATTTATTTCTTATTATTTAATATAAACAATAATTGATCGAAATTTCCACTACAAAAATAATAATTATTCACCCAGTTACATAAAATTATCCTTACTAAGGGTCCTTAATTAGTTTTACAATACAATCAAATAGAATAATCTAAGCAAAAATAGTATTTTAGTTCGTTTGTAACAAATAAAATCAAAAACTTAAGCAACATTGTTAGGAAACAACATCCCTACTAATATTATAAATGCGAAAGTAACTCTGTCTGTCTGTTACGTTTTCTCGCTTAAACCTCTAAACCGATTTTGATGAAATTTAACACAGACCATCTTTAGACTCTGAGAAAGGACATAGGCTATATTTTTAATTCGAAAAAAGGGTTGTGAAGGGTCGAAAGGGGGGATGAAATTTTGTATGGAAGTATCGCTATTTTTGGAGCTAGAAACTTAAAACTTATTTTTCAAGCCATTGTTTCGATATAAATAAACATGACATTCAAAGTTTATATAAGTTAAGATAAAGAGGTATGGTACCTAAAAAAACTATTCCACGCGGACGAAGTCGCGGGCACAGCTGGTAAGCTATATTTTTATCTATAATTTTTTGCTAAAACGTCTTGTTTTACTCAGACAAGTACAAGATAGACAATAAACAAGACCGTAATATATTTGCCTTCGTTTACACATAAATCATACAACATCACAAAAGATTTTGTATGACTTATTTACGAAGTTCGCCTGTATTAGTACCTCTCATCTAATTCTACCGCCAACTAGCAGGGTTGGCATTGTGGCATCCGTGTGCATGCATATAGAGATATATGATATACATTGACCTGTCTCTGTAGTAAGTCGCTTAAAGCACTTGTGTTACGGACGCCAGACCACAGAGGAATCACAAACATAATACTTAGATACATATATATGAGGTTTTTTATACAATTTTATATCATGTGTATTTATTGTGCTTATTTATACAAATATGTTTGTAACGTTTATCTATTATGTATATATATTGTCTACAACAATGTATGTATATTTTGTGTTTCGTGTAATGGTTGACTGGGAGATAATGCCAGCTGGCATTCATTCCGCCATTTGTACATTTTGTAATATTTTGTGCAATCCAGTAAATAAATTTTAAAAAAATGAGCCGTGGGGTACCAGCAGAGTAGAAAAGTAGCTTCTCCTATACTAGGTGTCGACAGTGTCGACTAAGGTACCAGAACCGATAGATGGCGGTATATCTATCCGAAACAAATTTAGCAGCATTCTCATCGCGAAGTGGCGCTCTGTGACTGCCACAACGCCTGCTCAGCGCGGCAATTATGGGCAAAGATCGTCCTGTCTTTGGGAAGCATATGTCCCACAGTCGATACATAACACCAAGACACAGAACAAATACAAATATGTATCATGTAAATATTTGCTCTGGGTGGGGATAAAACCCACGACCTTACAAGATAGGATTCCTACTATCTGTCTTGCAGTCAATTGTATTCTTCACATAAATAAAAAACGTATGTTATGATTTCTATGTGGAATGACCATTTTGGTTGATTAAGAAAGTCAGCAAACAAACATACCGTCCGCTTTATGGAAAACGTGATCGCAGACTATAGATAATCATGTCATCACAAAGGTATCACTAGCGTATCACCAACCTTGAGAACTGAAGATACAATGTCTTATTTACCCAGTAATTCCACCCTACAAACTGGATCACATCAATGCGAACACTGCTGTTTGGCGGTAGAAATAGGTGAGAGTGAGATACTAAGACTGAAATTGCATTTGAGCAATACTATTACAGGTGGTTATAACGCCATCTGTCGGTTCCGGAACCATAGTCGCCTCTTACGACACATGATACAGGGGAAGTACTATTTCACTCCTTATAGCTGCACCGCACCAATGTCGTAAAATTTGGTCACATATATAAATAGGTTTGCAGTCCCCCAAAATTGTTTTAACAAATATATTTTAGTTAATAAATACATTTTTGAACATAACAAATTTGCTCAAGTACAAAAGAACATACCGGGAATTCGCACATTTGACATAGATAAGGAAATTGATAAAGATTTTGTTGACTGCAAGTTATAATGTATCTACTGCATAAAAGCTATAGTGAAGTTATAATATGTGATCAGCTATCAAAGTGATTTTGACGACACAATCGTACGACCCTTGTAATAACTCAAGAATATCACTAACGCATTGCCTCTCACCCTTTAAACCTAAACACAGCACCGCAAACACAGCTATTATCTGGTAGAATGAAAAAAGTTTTTTGGAGGTAGAAATAAGTGAGAATGAGGTACCTAAGCACATGACATTTGTAAGAGGTCTACCTCTAGTGGAAGAAAGTGTAGTTGAAGAGAAACACACGCATGCATAAATACTGACTATACAAAATATTACAATAACTGTTATAATTAAAAAAAAACAATAATAGGTATACCCTTACAGTACAAAGAACAAGATATAATAGCATTCAATATTATAGCTACTACTGGAAATGAATCATTAAGAGGATGCCATATTTTAGTTAACAAAGAATAATGAATGTTAACTTGGACTCAGACAAGTTTATTTTGTTTGGGAAATACGTTTTAGCTTATTTAAATGAATTGTAGGTAAAATATTTTAGTCATCATTATCATAACAACTGTAAAACCAGAGCTGGGCACAAGAAAGATAGAATTCTGCCCGTAATTGCCGCACTGGGCAGACGTGGTGGCAATGCAAAGTAGCGATGGGAACAAAGCTGTTCACCCCCATGCTGTTTCAACATCAGCCGGTTCCGATATCCCACGGCGGATTACTTAAATACGAAAATATCAACACTCGGATCCAGAAAAGTTTGCAATAACCATCGAACCCACGATCTGTGACGCATAAGTTAGGGAAACTACCAAATGTATTGTCAGTCTGTCAAAGTTTCATCACAAATATAGTAAAGAAAAAATTGAAGACAAGATTTTAAAATACAACAAAGTAAGAATTAAAAAATAATTTTATTTAGACACCCCACGCGTTGTGCCATATGTTTCGTAGTCCTAGCAACCCGCTATTTATTTATTTAGAATACTGCTAGTATTTTTTGTTTATCATTATTTTCACTTTGTTTTTGTTATAAATAATATTTTTATTTATATATTTGTTTTATTCATTTCAATGTTGAACAATATTAACTAGACGAGTACTTACGCTGGAAATTAGATAGACGGTGCGTATGCGCAGGCTGCGTGGTCTCACTTGCTCTTACACAGAGGAATTTCTTTCACCCTGAGATCCTGATCAGGATAATGAGATAATATTATATTGGCGCCGATTCTTGATATGCGTACAAAGTTTCAATTAAATCAGTCCATCTAAAGTGTGTCAAAATCGACTTCGAATGAGTCGGTTACAAACATACACACGTGCAAACAAATGAAGCTAATATAAAACGTGTAAAAAATCATCGTAAAAAAATATAACGAACGAGTCTAGAACCTGCGGCTTCCTGGTAACGCTTCGAGTACACACCATCGAGGCCAAGGATATCTTGTTAAAAATAAGACTATAATTATGTTCTTCACTATATAGTATAAAACAGAGTCACTACAAAGTCACTAAAAATAAAGCCATTCCCCGCTGTCTGTCTGTCCCTATGTATGCTTAGATCGATGCGATTTTTAATAGGTAGAGTGAACCAAGAGGATGGTATATGTTTTTTTTTTTCGGACGATCCTATTGCTGAACTGCTCAGACGTTAATTCGCGCCACACTACAGCGCCACCGAAAAAAGAGGGCGGGGCCTCTCATAGATGAGAGGTCCGATGCCCGTTTTCATCCTGCGTACCCCGCGGCTGAGAGATCTGAGCGGCACCGACGACGATCGCCCGAGGGCGCCTCTAGAGGGTCGACCTAGGCTCGGGCTGCTGTCGTTGGGGGTGAATTTAATTATGAAAATTTAGCAAAAGAGGACGGACAGAGTGAGCCCGACAGCTCTAGGGCTGTCGGTTATCGCTTGTGGGGGCAGGGACTGGATTCGCCGGCGAACGCGGTGTACTGCTCTGTTATACGAAATGCATGTGCAGTGTTAATGATCGTGTTGTGCCAGTGAGTGGGCGGGAAAGGGCTGCGATTTTCGCGCGGATCGTCTAAGACGTGACGCGGTCTACGATGTCGGACGTGGGCGTTTTTCTTTGCGACGTACTTCACGGAATTATATATAAACGGATTGGATAATACATGCATAATATAGTAGAGATACATTGATTATTTAAGAGTTTTCTAATGTGATGTCGTAAATAAACACATTATATTGCGTTTACATTGCAAACGTATTGTACACCTTAAAAATGTCTACAAAAAAGTCTGTTGTGGTACATGCCTGTCTCTAATCACTATTTTATAACCTTCATGGTACCCATGCGAAGCCGGGGCTGGTCTCTAGTTACATTATTAAATAAATAAACAAAAATTGACGTATCGCAAGCGATATAATTGACGTATATATACGTATTGACGTATCGTGCTTGCGGCCTTTGAATCAGCGTTAGGCTGATTTTCCATGAGAGGTTTGTAAATGCACACAACATCTTATACTTCGAGAATACAGGGTCTTATTGATCCTGATTGACCTTTGAAGAGCCTAATGGCGCAGAGGGTAGTGATACTATCTCGTGCACCAAGGGTAGGTTCGATTTCTACAGAAACAAATTATCATCATCTGCAAGACGGCCACCCCAAGTGATTTTCAATAGGACCGTGTATGCGGCCTGTGTCCAGCGCGATCCTGCGGCTTCAGTCAGATCGTCTGTCCATCTTGCGGGTGGACGCCCTACGCTGAGCTTGCCAGTACGTGGTCTCCATTCCAGAACCTTAAGACAAATAAAATATTACAAACAAATATTTATATAAAAGACAATTAACTGTAGAAAAATATAACTACAATTTGTTTCTCTGTAAATAAAGATAGCAATCTTATTTGAGTATATCGAGTAGATATCACACAACCATATAATATTTACACAACTAACCAAAAATCTTACCTGTGAATAAAGAAACGACAATTTAAGTTTATAATTATCACCTCTCGATTTATATGACTTAATATTAATTAATTAAACTAAAACAAAATTATAATAACATTATATGAACAGAACATATTTGTCTTTGACAATGACAGCTCGATAGACGCGACACGTTAACGGTGCGCGCGCATATATAGATTAAAGAATTATATTTCTTTACATGTATATAGTAAATACATGAGTATTTATTATTTGTTCTGTGTCTGGAAGCTAAATATGTATTTAAGTATATTATATTTGTGACTACGGAGTCAGGCCATTTTTACTGTCTCCGTAATAAGTTAATACACGTCATAAGATATACTTAAATACACATGTAACACACATAAAACAAACACATCATCATTATATAAGCCATTTGAAGTCAACTGCTGGACATCCCCTACAAAACAGGGGGAATTTTGCACGTAATTGCCGCGCTGAGCAAGCGTGGTGGGAATCGCAGTGGGCAGCTCTCGCGACGGGGATGCTGCTACCCATCCCTGCCCTTTGCATTTTAACTACAATTTTTCTGATGGATATACCGCCATCTGTCGATTTTGGAACCTTAGTCGTCTCTTACGACACCTGGTACAGGGGAGGTACTATTTTATTTTGCCGGTACCTCACGGCATTACGGAACGGAACAGATACACATATTCATTATACTTACAACACAACACTTAAATATTTGTCTTGGCTGAGATGTGAACCTACGACCTTTAGCGCATAAGGTTAGGACTTTACCGAATGCGCCAGCGGTCAACATTATATCAGCAAATTAGAGTATATTATGAAATACCGATTGAAATTAAATAATAAAATTTCATTTAATAATAAATTCCCACAACTTCTTATACATTGATCTAACTCCGTGGTAAGTCGCTTAAAGCACTTGTGTTACGGATGTCAGACAACAGAGTAAACACCAATATACTTCTTAAATACATATATTTAACACCCAGACACAGAACAAACTCACATATCATCATATAAATATTTGCTGGCGCACAAGATTATATCACTACCATCTGCGCCTTCGGGCCCGTATTTATTTTCATAAAAACTGAATAATTCGCTAAATACTAATAATTTTTATTGTCTTCATGATTTTTTCTATATAAAATCTATAGTATACGCAAATAAATAATAATGATTATTATTATTAAATTGAAGCCGGAAGTCCGGCAGATAAGTAAGTTGAAGTGGCAATCGGCAGGCCATTTGGTACGCAGAACCTGGTAAGTAGGTTCTGGAATGGAGACCACGCACCGGCAAGCACAGCGATGGGCGTCCACCCGCAAGATGGACCGACGATCTGACTAAAACCGCAGGATCGCGCTGGACACAGGCCGCATACAACCGATCCTATTGGAGATTACTTCAGGAGGCCTATGTCCAGCAGAGGACGTTTTGCGGCTGATATAAAGCTAAAGATGATGATGATAATGATGATTACAAAAAAAATGTGTAACTGTGTTTGTCCGGCATGTACATCTAAAGTGCTGAACCGATAACAATTTTAATTGTTTTGCTTGCTGTGTAGGTACAGGTCAATCCAACTTCAGAGAAATGATAGTTTGATATCTTAATTTATAGTCATAATATATTTCGTGCCGTAAGGTATCGACAGAATAGAATAGTACCCCGACTGCATCAGGTGTCGTAATAGGCGACAAGATACCAAAACCGACAGATGGCGGTATATCCATCCGGAGTAATGCAGCTCTAACGCACAATGCGGGGATGGACAGCAGCATCCCCGTCGCGATAGTTGCGCTCTGCGATTGCCGGCACGCTTGCCCAGCGCGGCAATTACGGGCAAAAAGCCTCCTCTCTTGGAGAGGTCTATGTCCAACAGTGGACTTGCAATAGCTGATATGATGATAATGAATATTTTTTCGTGATAAACATACAAAGAAAAAGAAAAACTACAAAGCTGTTTTTAAAAATACGTTCACCAAAAGAAAGCTACTTTTTCACCAAGTAACATTAGCTATATTTTGTATCTTTACTCTTAAGGGAAAGAGAAACCACGCGGAGGAATCTAAATAACTATACTAGTACTTAATAAAACATTTATTTTTTATATTATGAAGTCGGCAAACAACAATACAGTCCGTGTGATAGTAAACGTCACTGCAGCCTATACACGCTCGTAATATCACAAGGATATCACTAACACGCCGCCAACCTTGTGACTTAAGGATATTATGCCACATGACCCAGAAAATTCACTACCTCTCTCACCCTTCAGACCGGAACACAGCAATGCGAACACAGTCAATTTGGCGGTACAAATAGGTGAGAGTGAGGTATCATTGCAGACGATATTTGCAAGAGGTCTACCTCAAGTCAACATAAAAATATACTATAAAGGGCTAAATACCTGAGCGAATATCATGTGTAAAATACTCCTTAGTCTTTAAGGAAATCGTTTTACCTAGGAAATGGAGCATGTTCTAGGTCACTCGTAATGAGATTATGTTCTAGGTTTTTAGCCTATACAGTTTTTTACGCGTCGCAACAAGTATATGGTGTGGAAATTACCATTAATGGTTTTGGCCTTTGAGATGATGGCATGGTGTCACAGCCATTGATACCGTAAATGCACAGAAATTGCGTTATCATATCGAGCCCTTACCGCCAAATTATCGTAAGCGACACTTTTGTTGAAAATGCTTTTTTTATCGTAACTTGTATTTAAAGCCGTAACGGACATAACCCAGTCGACGTTTCCCTCCAAAAAAACCGTTATAAAATTATAGCAATTGCAAAGATATATTATTGCTTTTATAAAAATCCTTCTCCTGTAAAATTTGGGTGTTGTCGGTTACACTAAGACGGAGGTAAAGGCTCAACATCATCATGATACCTACCATTGGAAGTCCACTGGTGGACATAGGCCTCTCCAAGAAAGCAAGTTTTTTACCAATAATTGCATCGCTGGGCAAGCGTGTGCCGAGGATGTTACTGCCTATCCCTGCTCTATGCACTGAGGTGCACAGTTTCGGTTGGATATACCGCCATCTGTCGGTTTTTGTACCTTAGTCGCTTCTTGTGTGAAACCTGGTGCAGTGGTAGGTACTAATTTATTCTGCCGGTACCTCACGGCACGAGACAATTGAAACACAGCACAAAGAAATTGCATACATGACTTCATATAAACGTCGTCTATATTGGTAAACAATAACATCGAAAAGCGAACCAAGTATCGCTTTGCGATGTTATTGTTTAAATGGTGAGAGTAGCAGTTAAATTAATGTGACATAATACCTTTAAGTCACAAGGATATCAACGCGCTAAAGATATCCTTTTGATAAAACGAGCGTATATAGGCTGCTGTCATGCTTACTCTCGAATTAGCATTGGCCCTCTCAATAGCTCGGGTTGGGTTACTTTGAGCAACTCCGATTTTTTTATTTAGATCATACCGTGAGGTACCGGTAAATTATATCTAGTACCTCCTCACCGACAGATGGCGGTATATCCACCTGACACAGCGTAACCCAAATGCAACAGAACAGGAATGGGCAGCAGCATTCTTAATTACTCTACGTTTTGCGATTGCCACCCCACCTCCCCAGCGCGGCAGTTATGGGCATAATTCCCCCATTCTTAGGAAGGCGTTCGACGTTTGGACGTTGTCCAGGTGCTATAGTGATTAATTCTTTGAATTGTAAATATTCATCCAGACCTGTATCATTAAATCCGATTTTCCGCTTCAAACTCAATTTAAAATGTATGTTTTATCATCATTCGTTATTGATATTGATAGCGTGGAACAGAAAAACTCGCTCGCATTATGTAACTGCATATCATTTACATAATGTCAAATATAATAACATAATTATATGTATACCTTAGACCTTTGAGGTGAGATCTGCTCGTCCTCTTTCTATTTTTAAGAGAATGGTCAAGGAACATTGTCTGTCACTTTGATTTCCCTTCTTCTGTAACTATGTCCTTTATATGTATTTGAATGTATGTGTACATTTATATATGTTTGTTTGTTGTGCTCAGTACACCTAAACACCAGATGGACACCAGCTTCAACATTATCTTTATCCATAGATTGCCTGTCAGAGATTGCATTTAGCGATAAGGCCGCCTCTTGTGCCTGCCATCTTTTTGTGATGTTCTTGTGTTATTTTTCTTGGTGTACAATAAAGAGTATATTATTATTATTATATCTAACTATTGCGCAGGCACAACTTGCGCGTACGATTCTAGTGGTGCCGATAGGCGAATGCGGACGAAGAGTACGAGGTCATAGACTTGAGCTGATTGGTAGGGTTAGGTTACTTTATCATAAAGCTCCTCGCATTCCAGTACTTGATAGCTGATAAGTAGCAGAGTGTGTATTAACCCAGCAGCTTAACGTAAACCTGGGAAGATGTGGGCAAGTACATCCGGCTGTGAGCGTACCACTCCAGCTCCATCCAGCTACAGCAGCTTCTCGAAAAAAGAGGGGATCCGCTTATCCGGTATCTTGAACGGATATTTATATCGTGAGTAGTGGATTGCTACTATGAGTGGGGAGCGACTGCAACTCCGGTACCATTCTAATTGAGAGGGAGTGGATCTCGGTCCAGTCTTTAATAGCAATGGGTCCAGGTCCACCAATAAGACCTGCTGCATCTGCTGCTTGCATTGGTATTATTCCTGGTAACGCAGTCTTCATAACAGCTGGTGATGAGTGAACACCATAAACAAACCATGAAGTGCACTCCATGGAAGATAAATGAATAAATTCACACAACATCTCATCTTGACTTGACTCCGAAATAAGTCGATTTAAGCACTTATGTTACGGACATCAACAACAGAGGTATCACAAATACAAGTCTTGAATACATATTTTTAACACCCAGACACAGGACAAACTTAAATATCATCATATAAATATTTTTCCTGAGTGGGGATTAAACTCACGACCCTTGGCGCATAAGGCAGGATTACTACGTCATCAGGCCTGTCAAGACAAGGATACAATTAAATAATGATAAATTTCATGTATATCTGATACGTCAATAAGAAACCAGAAACGAGAAAATGTATCACCGATTCCTAACAGTCAAATATAGTGTCTAATGTATATACATACGTGTCAATTTTCTTTGACACGACCCGCGACATGCAGCGCTGCGACACGACCCAATTAAATTTAGTTAAACAAACACGTACAAAACTAGTCTTAGAAAACAACATAGCAATTAGTGTTATACTGGAAAATATTTAGGCAATATCGAATTATCAATTATATCATCTAGTTACAGGGAATACGTATCAATTTCGCTTAGCACATTGCAGAATGCGAGAACTGCCTTTAATTGCTATCTGAGTTTTTTTTTGTATTATTAAGTAGATAAGCATACGGTCTGCTTGATGGATGTGCGTCACTTCAGAGATGTCACTAGCGCGACAGCCCATCTCCGCCCTCTCACTGGCACAACACGATCATTAACACTGCACATGCATTCGTGTAATAGAGCAGTACACTGCGTTCGCCGGCGAACGCGTGCTGTCATTGCCCCAACGAGCGATAACCAGCAGCCCTAGAGATGCCGGGCTCACTCCCTCCGTCATCTTTTGCTGAATTTCAAAATAAAATTCACCCCGAACGATGGCCTCCCGAGCCTTAGGTCGAGTCTTTAGTGGCGCCCTCGGGCGATCGCCGTCGATCCCGCGAGCCTTGCGGGCGCGACCGTAGCTAAACGCACGGTTGCGGCTGCGGGGTACGCAGGGTAATCATGGGCATCGGACCTCTCATTTATAAGAGGCCACGTAGGCTAAGTAGTCCAGCATATTGGTTATAGGTTCGTCCGAAAAAATAAAAGAAAACTGAACTGAACTGTCTGACTTGAAGATATTATGTAATTACACGGTCCCTCTTGTCCTTTAAAGTTGATGGTAGAGGTAGGTGAGTGTGAGGTACCAATACACACGACCTTTGCAAGTTTACTTCTTGATTAACATATCGACGGTCAGATAATATTCAATTGGCGTAAGGGACAAATAGGCAAATATTTTTGTATTTATTTATTTCTGACTTTTGATAATAGTTTCAAGTAAATGAAGATTCAATTTAAATAATATTTGTTAAAACCAGCTTCAATATAATTAAAAATGGCTTTTCGAATAACAAAGTTGTAACGAATAAATTGTTTTTATTTTCTTTTTTGTTCTCCTCGTAAACCTGTACATTTTCCCTTTCAACAATTGAACTTGAGACCATCGGTATATGCTGAATGTTAATTGTAGAATAATTTAATGTGATAATTTTAAAAATTCTAGACCCATCAATAAGCCTATTTACTAGAAAAAAATCATCTTGTCTTAGGCTGGGTTTGAACCTGCATATTTTGCATGCTGGTGGACCGCACTACCATTATGCTATCTAGAACTTTGTAGTCTCTTCGAATTTTACCTAGTGCTTTTTTTGTGGTGATAAATCAGTAACATCTATATTTTTCTATTTAACATACATATCGAGTCAAATCAAAACCAACATTTTACAGGAGAAGGATTTTTATAAATATTATTAGGCAATTAAACTTTAGCAATTGCTATAACTTTATAATGATTTTTTTTGGAGGGAAACGTCGACTGGGATATCGAGCCTTTACCGCCGTCTTAGCGTAACCGACAAAACCCAAATTTTACAGGAGAAGGATTTTTATAAATATTATAAAGCAATTAAATTTTAGCAATCGCTATAACTTTATAACGTTTTTTTTTTTGGAGGGAAACGTCTACGGGGATATGTACGTTACGGCTTTAAATACAAGTTACGATAAAAAAAGCATTTTCAACAAAAGTGTCGCTTACGATAATTTGGCGGTAAGGGCTCGATATGTACAACGCCTGTGTCCCATCGGGGTAAGCAGAGATGATAGATCTCCACTTGCTAAGATCTGGGCATATCACCAAAATGTGCTGCACGTATGGACTTTGGACCTTTTTTAGTATATTCTTACCCTAGGATAGATTCTAGGAACATTGTTGACATAGGTTTGACGGGCCCAATGGCGCAGATGATAGTGGTTCAGTCTTTTGCGCCAAAGATCGTGGGTTCGATCCCCGTCTAGGATAAATATTTATATGATGATGATATGTTTTTTCTGTGTCTGGGTTTTAGATACCTATATATCTGGGTGTCAGGTATTTAGGTAGTATATTTGTGATCTACCGATGCGACATACCACGGAGTCAGGTCTTTTTATACACGCTTGTTTATTCTTGGTACTTCTGACCTGACCCTTCATAAATAATAAAAATAATATACTCTTTATTGTACACCAATAAAAACAATACAAGAATATCACAAACACATGGAATAGTAGGTACAAGAGGCGGCCTTATCGCTAAATGCAATCTCTTACAGGCAACCTTTGGATAGAAATAATGTTAAAGCTGGTGGAAGTCTGAGGTGCATTTAGTACACACACACACATAATAATAAACATACATACATATAACACACATACATTCAAATACATATAAAAGATAAAGTTACAGAACAAGGAAAGTGACAGAATCAAAAAGCAAAGTCAAAGTGACAGATAATACTCCTTCACCATTCTCTTAAAAATAGAAAGAGAACGAGCAGATCTCACTGCAAGGGGGAGCGCATTCCACAAACGAACGGCTTGAACTGTAAAGGATTTGCTATAGAAGCTTGTCTAATGCAGAGGCATTTTGAGTGATAAATTCTTTGACGATCTTTATTACCTCTTCTTCCTCTTCTACCTGGTTAAGTATGTTCGCCTAATTTATACTTTTTTGTTGCTGCTTTTATCCGTGCTTAAACCTGTAAAATATTTCTGAACCTGTTCTAAAAGATCACAAGTTTGGTCAGCTTTCTGCAGTGACACGAGCGTTGGGTATGTTGAAGTGCGACCAGCTTGCAAATGCTTGTTTAGCAACATGGTAAACAGAAAATATAAAATGCGGGCACTGCGAGCTTCATCATCATACGAGCCACAAAGAAAGTCTACTTCTAAACATAGCCCTCTCGAAGAAAAGAGGATTTTTGCTTATAATTGCTCGCCAAACGTGTTAGCAATCGTACAGCGCAGCTTTCGCTACTGGGATGCTGCTGCGCATCCCCACCCTGTGCATTTGATCTGCACTGCTCCAGATAGATATGCCGTCATCTGTCGCTTCTAAGTCGTCTCTTACGACACCTGGTGCAGTGGGAGGTACTATCCTACTCTGCTGGTACCTTACAGCAAACCGGTACCTTACAGCATGCTTATAAATTAATAAACAAATTTCTACAACATCGATTGGACGGGTATCGATGGGAACCCACAACATTTGGCGCAAAAGACTGAATCACTATTATCTACGCCATTGGGCCCGTTAAAACTATGTCATCAATGTTCCTAGTATCTATCCTAGAGTAAGAATATACTAAAAAAGGTCCAAATTCCATACTTGCAGCATATTTTGGTGATCGACGACGACGACAGTTAACGACTATACTATTCGGAGAACTAAACTGGCTTCGATTAAGTATGATATTCGATAGGTCAAAGTTCGTCTGTCCATGCTTAGTGGATAGGGTTGGCTATCGCCTTTAGCTAATACATATTATATATATATATATATATATATATATACGCCAGGGGTCCCAGGTTCGATCCCCACCCAGAACAAATATTTATATAATGGCAGTGTTCTGTATGATGGTGTTAAACATATGTATTTATGTAGTATATTTGTGCTTCTGTTGTCTGATGTCCGTAACACAAGTGTTTTAAGCGACTTACCACGGAATCTGGTTAAGTTTATAATGAGATGTTGTGTGAATAATTATAATCTTCTAACAAAGTTATTTCCCACTAACTGTCTATCCCTATGTATGTAATGTTTAAAACAACGCAACGGATTTTCATGCGATCTGTTTTAATGATAGAGTGTTTCAAGTGGAAGTTCTATATAATGATAATAATTTTATTTCATAAGTATTTTAAATGGATTGTTTACAATTATAAGTTGCCAGTGTAATAAGAATACAACATTCTAGTAAAGCAGCATTGTTTTAAACCAGGTTTGACCGTAATTCATCATACATCCCTATTCATCGCCAATCCCTATAATTTTCATGTTTTAAAAAAGAATTATTTTATAGACTTAAACAGAATCAAATATATATATTACATGTATAATTTATTAATAGGTCACACTGCACCAGGTGGCGGTATATCTATCCGAACTATATGTCTGAAATATATGTCGCGATAGCTGTGTTTTAAAATTGCCAACACCCTTGCCCAGCGCGGCAATTTTAGGCAATAAACCTTCCTTCTTGGAGAGGCATATGTCCATCAGTGAACTTCCAATGGCTGGGATGATGATGATCAACGCCTAGAACTCACTATGAAAAGAAGACTGTACTGTTTGGGGGGGAAAAGCTGTTCATACCATAAAAGTGTGTGAAAACATAAACTAAGCTAAATATAATAAAACTAAGCTATATAAAATTGTGTTTAGAGTCGAGTAGTATAGAATATTTTAAATTTGAAGTACGATAATATTTCACTGTCAATGAAATGTAATTTCGTATGAGAATAAATATCTTTAAAAACAACTTTTTTTTCTAAATTTTTTTGTACTGCATGTCGGTTACGTTGCGGCGACAAGGCAACCCTAAATAACACATGGCAGCCCTGACAATAATTTGCAAGACAGGATCCGATGGAACTTTTAAGATTATGTTAATACTGCGATCACGTAGGATATTTGACATTTCTAACCTCGTTGTTTTAGTATCGTGAGGAATACTTAAACAAAATGGATAAATAACGAGACATTTGACGGTTTTCTTGACGTGAATTCTTGTTTACATTACCGGTGCGAGATTGCTTCCTAAAAATACTGACTAGCACCGCTTCGTGGTTTTAATCGCGTAGTTCTTCATCCCGTGGGAATAAAGGAGTATAATATCATCATACCAGCTTTTGGAAGTCCAGTGTTGAACACAGGCCTCCCCAAGAAAAGAGGAATTTTGCCTATAATTGCCATCCTGGGTAAGCATGTGGGCAATCGCAGAGCACAACTTTAGCGAAGGGAATGCTGCTTGCTGCTCATTCCAATTTAGCTACACTAATTCGGATGGGTATACCGCCAACTGTTGGGTGTGGTACTTTAGTCGCCTCTTACGACACCTGATACAGACTATTCTATTCTGTCGATATCACACAACTTAGTTTGAGTAATTTGTTGATAATGTAACTTGCGATTAGCAAAATAGTTTTCGAAATCTATTCAGTAGTTTCTTAGTGTATTGGATACAAACACACAACTATACAAATTTTGCTTGTGTAGTCAACATAGTACACTGTTGGACATAGGCCTCCCAAAGAAAGAGGGAATTTTGCCCATAATTGCCGTACTGGGCATGCGTGTCGACAATCGCAGAGCGCAGCCTCGTAACGGAGATGCTGCCATCTCCGCCCTGTGCATTTGAGCTACACTGTTAAAGATGGATATACCGCCATCTGTCGGTTCTGGCAGAACAGAATTTCTGAAGTACCGGCAGAGTAGAATAGTACCTCCCTCTGTACCAGGTGTCGTAAAAGGTGACTAAGGTAACAGAACCAACAGATGGAAGTACATCCATCCGAAAAAGTGCAGCGGCAGCAGCATCTCCGTAAAAGCTGCGCTCTGCGATTGCCCGCACGCTTGCCCACCGCGGCAATTTTGGGCAAAATTTCCAGCAGTGGACGGCCAATGGCTACAATGATGGTGGTAGTTTATTTCTGTCAACCAACTTCCTCTATCATCATCAAGCAAGAGTAGATTTTGCCCATAATTGTTGCGCTATTTGATTACCTTGGCATACCTCTCTCGCTTCCCTCACTCGCATTAGTCTATTCAAACTCGTTTATTCTTGATGCTTCTGACCCGGCCCTTCTTCAATACCTCTTCTACCTGGTTTATATCTAAATATTTATCACGTTAAACATAGACATATAAATAAGATAGGAAAACGTCTGTTGGGTCAGCTACTAGTAGCAATCAGTTTGTAAAATGATTCGGGAACAGAAATTTTCATTTGATCAAATGGACAAACATGCGTACATTTACAATAAAAAGCGTCCCAACAGCCTACAGACGCACATTAAATAACAGAGATATCACTAGCACGCTGCCAACCTTGCGAGTAGACTTGCCTCTCTCACCCTTCAAACCGGAATACAGCAATGCGGACACCGCTATTTGGCGGTAGAAATAGGTGCGAGGTGATGTACCAATGCAGACGACCTTTGTATGCGGTCTACCTGATGTGAAGGTGTAATGAATGATGTGGTATGATGTTCATGTGTTAAGAAATATCGCTGGTAATGTCTTTGCGCTATTGCGACCTTTTAAAGTTTAAGGTCACGGGCGACATCACGTGGACCGCGTGCTTGTTCGCTATTTACAAAAAAATATGAATCCAGTTTGAAGATGTTTGCAAATCAGACATATTTAATTGAAATCTTAGAGATGAATATAGTATTTTGGACATTATCTCAGTAGTAGCTTAAAAGAAAAAAAACATTTATCGTCCGCACAAAAAAAACATTAATATAAATTAATACAATACAATAAATAGGATTATAGTCAGACAAAGAAAAAAAAAAGGAGTATGCAAGAAAAAGAAAACAGAAAATGTGAAATAAGACTAAGAAAAGAAGATGAAATTAAGTGCTTGCCTCAGCATAAGCACGGGGCATCGCATTGGATACCACTTCAGCGCTGGTCTTCCGATAGGACTTCGTAGTGACGCCCTAAAGTTTAATATTTAAAAATAAAAACATGTACCAGTAAATGAGCGAAGATAAGTCTAAATAATATATATACATAAATATAATTAGACAAAAAAAAATAGTGATGTCAAAATAAATACGAACATCAGACTGCAAAGGAATAACAAATATAATAATACATATTTTTAACACCCAAACACAGGACAAACATAAATAATGTCATATAAATATTTGTCCAGGGTGGGGACGACCTCTGGCGCGTAAGATAGACTACTATCATTACTATATACTATCATTACTATCAGCCCCCCCCCCCCCCCTAAATGAAACAAATAATTTTGTGATAACAAAATGACCATTGCACTTGTGTTACGAAGAACATCAGACTGCCGAGGAATCACAAGTATAATACTTTAAAATATATTTAACAGACGCAAAACAAACACAAATATTCATAATAAAATTGTTTGGCCTGAGCGAGGTCGAACCCACGACAGTCGGCGTTCAAGGACCACTTAGATCTAAGCAACGAAAGCAACGAAACTAAGCAACGACTTTTTTTGATAGTGTTTCGAGAAAAAGGTTTACATGTATCATCATCATTATATCAGCCATTGGAAGTCAACTGCTGGACATAGGCCTCCCCAAGGAAGGGGGATTCCCCCCTTAATTGCTGCGCTCGCAAGCGTGGTGGTAATCGCAGATCGCATCTTTCGCAACGGGGATTCTGCTGCCTACGCTCAACCTATGCACTGTCTCTGATGGATATACCGCCATCTGTCGGTTCTGGTACCTTAGTCGCCTCTTACGATACCATGTACTAATGAAATGATAGGACTAATAAAATAAAAACATATCGTCGTTTAAGTTCTAACACAGGGTAATTCAAAATGTTGACACCTTGTACAATTTGGAAAACATTGTTCAAGATTCATAAAATCATTTTAAAACTAATTGCTTGTGCATTTAGTTGGTGCAAAATAGATTTCGTTTAAACAATACACGGTTTAAAACGTTTACTGCACCGTTAGAAATGTAATATCGTGTTATCATTGGGCTCAACTATTAAGTTGCCAACTTTGACATACGCGGTGTTAGAACTTAAGCGAAGATATAGCCTTTAATTTTGATGAATTAAGTAAATGAGCGAGCTCGAGCAATTATTAAAGCATGCGGAAGGTTATTGAGAAAAAACAGGATATTACTTTCTTGTCTCAAGGCTGGTGAAATTCCAACGTCTCACTAATGACGTCAATAGCTTGAACATCGCCTTACTAGCGAACCGACCCGGCTTCGGATTCAAAGTGGATGCTAATATAGGGCTGTGTGGCATTTGATCCACGCCCTTCGACCGCTACCAAACGTGACGAGACGTTTGAGCTACAAACTGCTGTGCCTCATACTTTTAAATCTCTGATATCTTCTAAAATATATATATTAGTGAGATTTTGACGGGACTGATGATGCAGATGGTAGTGGGCTTATGTACCAAGGGTCGTGGATTCGATTCGATTGATAAACATTGGCGCAAATAGTAGTGATCTTGTGCGTCAAAAGCCGTGGGTTAGATATTAGTGTTTCTCCTGTGCCTGGGTGTTAAAAATACTTATGTATTTGAGTATTATATTTGTAATTCCTCTATTATCTAATATCCGTAATATAAGTTCTTTAAGCGACTTACCAAGGACAGTGTCAGTCAATAAATCAAGTCAGGTATAAAATGTGTCAATTTATCTTTATTTGTAAATGCTTCAACAGACAATTTGAATCTAGATTAAATGTGCAACATTAGTAATCTAGACTATTGGACTACTAATGCCACGTTTATTTATTTTGTATATATATTGCCTGCACCACTATATATATATAAATATATTTTTTTTTTTGCAGTTTTGTGTAATGGTTGCCTGGGAGATAATGCCATCTGGCATTAAGTCCGCCATTTGTACATTTTGTAACATTTTGTGCAATAAAGTTAAATAAATAAAATAATAATACTATATTGAAT
Source organism: Heortia vitessoides (assembly GCA_020976665.1). Classification (NCBI taxonomy): domain Eukaryota; kingdom Metazoa; phylum Arthropoda; class Insecta; order Lepidoptera; family Crambidae; genus Heortia; species Heortia vitessoides. The sequence continues at coordinate 4,752,800 of JACJUM010003053.1, forward strand.
TAAATAGATAGATAAACAAAACATATTTTTTGTAATATATATCATCAACATAACAACCATTGGAAGTCCAGTGTTGGGCATAGGCATCCTCAAGAAAGAAGGAATTTGTCCATAATTGCCGCGATGGGCAAACGTGTAGGCAATTGCAGAGCGCTGCTTTCGCGAAGTGGATGCTGTTGCCCAACCTCGTCCTGTACATTTGAGTTACACTATGGCGGTCCGGTATTATTCTACTCAGATTAACGGGCTTAGCGCATTTGTGACCCTACCTATATTATGCCAGGGGTCGTTGGTTCAATCCCTACCCAGGACAAATATTTATATGACATTATTTTTGTTTGTCCTGTGTCTGGGTGTTAAAAATATGAATTTAATTAGTAGATATTTGTGATCCGTTTGTAGCCGGATGTCCGTAACAGTAACGGAATCAGGTCAATGTATGAGATGTTGTGGGAATATATTACTCTGCCGGTAACACACGGCCTAACCTAAATGACTTATATATTAATAAATATAATAAAAATATACAATCTGCGGATGCTGCGCTCTACGATTGCAAACAGCTTGCCCAGCACGGCAATTATGGACATAAATCCTCCTTTCTAGGAGATGCCTATGACCAGCAGTGGACTTTCAATGGCTGGTATGATGTTAAATATAAAATCAACTGTATTGTAATTGAGAGTACAGTCCAAATTTAATAGTTCAACTCTAAAACGAAACCTGCACATAAACTAACAACCTCCATTTTTCACTCAATAACAATACAAACTTCACAGTTTGTAAAAAAAAACATATATATGATACATATAAATAAAAGATTGTCCAAACAAAATGATAAATATATATTTCACGCCATTCTAAGGGCTGGAAAAACAATATATAAACTCCATTATGTTAACTTCAACGAATGAGTGATTTCTAGTAATTTTGAACCTATTAACACTATTCTTTGTGGTACCGCCAGAGTAAAAAAGCACCTACCCCTGTAAGTCGCTGCACCATAATATTACATACACTGTTGGTAAAACACAAACAAAATATAAACGTAGGTATTTAAAAAAAATAAATATAAGACACGCTTTCAAATTATATCAAACTAAACTATGAAAAATATTTTTTTTTAAAACGAATTGAAAATAATGAACAAAAAAAAACAATGAATATTCTGAAAGAATTGCGGGTAGCTTAGAATACTACAAGTATATTTTGTAATAAATATTTTCAATTTGTTTTATATAAAAATTATATATTTTAAAAGTGTATTTTGTAGTTTTTTTTTTAAATTATCTTAAAATTATACGACTTTGATTCATTGTTAAATAATATTAACTAGATGAGTACTAAAGCTGGAAATTAGGTAAACGTTGCGCACGCGCAGGCTTCGTGGTCTCACTTGCTCTTACACTCACGAATTTATTTCATACCAAGGATTCTGATCAGAATAATAAGGTAATCTTATAGAAATATTATATTGGCGCCGATTCTTGATATGTATACAAAGTTTCAATTAAATATGGCCGTCTAAAGTGGGTCAACATCGACTTCGAATGAGTCGGTCACAAACATACAACTAAATCTAATATTAAGCGTGTCAAATAGAAACATAGATATAAACTATATCCGGACAACGCAAAGCGATATAATTTAAAAGGAGAAAGGACATAAATCAATATTTAAAAAAAATATACAGATATATTTTAGGCTCTAAGTTCCTATCTTATTGATAGTTATTATGTAGTATATACTTTAGTAAATATTACATATTTAACAAGCTGTGCCCCCGACTACGTCTGCGTGGAATAGTTTTTTTGGGTACCAAACCTCTTTACCTCAACTTATATTAACTTTGAATTTCATGTTTATTTGTATCGAATCAATGGCCTGAAAAATAAGTTTCAAGTTTCTAGCTCTCAAAATAGCGATACTTCCATACAACTTTTTATCCCTCTTTTCGAACCCTGACAAACCTTATATAGAATTAAAAAATAACCTATGTCCTTTCTCAGGGTCTAAACATTGTCTGTACCAAATTTCTTTTAAAATCGGTTGAGAGGTTTTAGCGGGAAAGCGATAGACAGACAGAGTTACTTTCGCATTTATAATATGATGTTTATATGCATATATTATATATACATATATAATATATGTATATATATGTAACGCCACCTGTCGGTACCGGTGTCTCAGTTGGTGTCTATAAGCTTAACATTGCTGATTTTCCTCTAGAAATTCAAGCACCAATAAATCATGATTCCTCGTAATTACAATTTTGATAAATCGTCCGTATATGTCGTCATAAAACCAGTTCACGACGAAGGCTTGACCGTGACTACGTAATTTAAACAAAAAAATATATATATGTATATGAGTGGAACAACAAAAATGCTGAATAATTAATTTGTTATTGCTATTTTTTTTTATAATCCATCAAGATGTTAAAAGTTTTATTATAAGCTGGCCTATACGTGATATTTTTTTAAATTAATATAAAAAAACATTTACCAGTATAATTGTGGTTCGTTCTGTCTGTTGCGATGAAATGAGACGGCGTACGACTGCCGACTTAGTTCCAGATTTTTCAGCGGAGCTTGGCATTATAACATTAATAATTCACACAACATGTCACACATTGACCTAACTTAGAGATGTGTCACTTAAATACTTATGTTATGAATATAAGACAGCAGAAGAATTACTAATGACTGCAGGTACTTCCAACAGATACTTTCAATCTTCTATGTTTCACATCGTGGATAAGAACATGAACTTACAAAATTGAAAGCTTGAAATACATAAAATTTTGCGAATGTAGTCATTTTAACTTTGAAATCCTTTAGTGAAAATTTTTAGTAAAATAAACCGTGTTTAAAAGTCGTTAATAAAGTAGTTTTATTATTTATATGTTGACGGGCCCGACGGCGCAGATGGCAGTGAACCTATCTTGTGCGTCAGGGGTCGTGTGTTCGATTTCCACCCAGAGCGATTATTTATATGATGATATTTGTGTTTGTTCTGTGTCTGGGTGTTAAATATATTTATTTGAGTAGTTTGAGTGTTAAATATATTAGTGATTCCTCTGTTCTCTGGTGTCCATAACTCAAGTGCTTTGAGCGACTTACCTCGGAGTTAGGACAATATAAGAAATGTGGGAATTTATTACTATTTATATGTTATTGATAGAATTAGAAACTTACCAGTCGGAATGTATTACAAACTAGCGACCAACCCTAGACATAGGTCTCCCCAAGATAGGGGATTTTTTGCTCATAATTGCCACGCTGGGCAATCGTGGGGGGAATCGCAGAGAGTAACATCGCTGTAACGAATTTCTTCGCTCCATCGGTCAGTTCCAGTACCTTAGTCGCCACTTACAGCACCGGGTACAGAGAGGTACTATTCTACTCCACTGGTACCCCACGGTAATGAGGATAAATATGGTTATTGTGGGTTATCCATAAGATATAGACTTAATATGTGTATCTCTTACGTATATTATGCCACCATAGACTTTTTTGTTCTATCTCGTCAGGTTCAGCCAGCGTTTGCAATGGAATCGCAAAATTGAGACATCACATTGAAGACCTTTTAAATGATCAGTGTTTTTCTACTATATTATGCATGTGTTATACATATAAACCTTCCTTTTAAATCACTGTATCTATCCAAAAATATTGCATTATGATTTGTTGCGTTGTTGTAAAGATATAAGCTTATGCCTCCTCTAAACTACTCGCGGCGAAGTACTCGAGATACATTGGCTATAGTACGAAGTAGGATACTACACACTCGTTCAACTCCGCGATGAGCTTATTCGCTAGAAGGCACAAAGGTCAAACACCGTTACACGATTTTTATATATATAGATAGATATTTTAGAAGACATTTTCTGTTATGGTTTTTTTTACAGCCCTTAATGTTTGATTCCTCATCGACTTCTATTGATAATGTAGTCGCTTTGACTGTTTTCTTCATAATTTTAATATCTTCAGTATTACCCCTCCCCCCTTCCCCCTTTTGCATAAAAAAAAACCCTGTAGAAAGCCAAAAGAGACTGCCCATCCTCGCACTGCAGTATTTGCGCTACACTGTTTCAAATAAACAGATATACGCCATCTGTCGGTACCACACGGCATCTTTGACAAAAAAAAACAATTCATTTCATGGCGCATATGTTTGTTATCTTATCTTGTTCGTCCAGGGCGTAGGTTCGATCTCCACCCAGGACAAACAGTTATATTAAGAGTATTTTTGTTAATTCTATGTCTGGATTTTAAATATGTATTTAAGTATTATATTTGTGATTCCAGTGTTGTCTGATGTCCGTAACATAATTGCTTTAAACGACTTATCTCCGAGTCAGGTCAATGTATGACATTATAATACTAGCATATATATCTGACCGTGACGTACCGGCAGAGTAAAATAGTACCTCCTACTGTACCAGGTGTCGTAAGAGGCGACTAAGATGCCTAAACCGATAGATGGCGGTATTCCCATCCGAAATAGAGCAGCTCAAATGGACAGGGTGAGAATGAGCAGCACCATCCTCGCTGCGAAAGGCTGCGCGCTGCGAATGCCAACAGCAGTAGACATCAAACGGCTGGTATGACGATGATTATATATATCAATGATATATATGTATGAATTAAATGTATTTAGATAAGCCTAACCTGTGCAATAGTTTATAGTACAAAATGTTATCGAAACTCATAAACTTTTGGCATGTAATTTAGTTTGGCTGTTAAGTACCGTTTTTTTTTCCTCAAAATCCTGTTCGGCAATTATTCATGGACGTCAGTAGCATCTACTGTAGCATCGCCATTGACGTAGACGATGAATTCAGGTCTAAGAACTGGTATTACTTGATTACCTTGATTCTATGTCTAACACGCCCATGTAGGATAATCTAGGTTTTAAACACGGACAATGGACGGCCATTTTATGAATTATTATAATGACAATGACAGCTGTCAAACTAACGTGATTATTTTATAATTTTTGTTTTTTTTTTTAATTTTAGATTAATTTTACACAATATTCTTGATATGTGATAACCATTGTAATGTTTACAATGTCAATAACAAACACTGATGGCTAACAGCATATTGTTAATATATATCGTGCAATACTTTTACATTGGCATCTGTAATTTTAATTAATTTATATTTATTGGAGTTTAGTGCAGAATAACACAGAAGTCATTTTGACCGACATTTAGAGAAAGAGGCCAGTCCGCTCATTTCTCCATCCACGTGAGTCGTTGAGATCTCCTTAGGGGTCACGAGATCTGTTTAGTCTGAGGGGTCTCTAAGGTGCTCGAGTGGCTGTCCTTTGGGATTTGGGCCTTATTTTATCTTGCTTATTTATCACAAATGATCTTATTTTTTGTAATGCATGTCATGTTTAAGATTAACAATAGGAATCATAATTTAAAAAAAAAATTGGATTCTAACGAATTTTTCGGTCCTTTTTTATTAGACTAAATCGATAATCCTTTAAGATATTAATTAACCTTTAGACGCTCATATCTCCAGAATATCACTAGTACGTTACCCACCTTGTAACTTGAAAATATTATGTCACATTACCCAGTAATTTCACTATCCTTCTCACCCTACAAACCAAAACACAATAATGGGAACACTGCTGTTGAACGGTAGAAATAGGAGAGAATGAAGTACCTTGACGACGTTTGTTTGGGATATATCTCCAGTGAAATGTAAAAATAAAACAGTTTTTATTTTTTTGTTTCTCTCACTTAATTAGCATGTATTATTTTAGAAAGTTTTACAACTTGAATATGCTGATTGTCCATTATGATTAATATTCTTAAGTTTTATTTAAAAAAAACACATGAAATACTTGTAAAAATTTTGCTATATTTCTATCAAAGTATGAAAAGCAGTGAAACATGAAAAGTATAAAGAACAAAGAATTACTTTACTTTTACCGTTTACAAGATTGACGGCAGCAGCAATTTAGCCAAAATGTCAAACTCAAAATGTAGAACGGTAAATAATCCGCGTGTTTAAAGTAGAAAAACAAGTAGTTTTATTATGAGTAATGAACTCGTTAATGATAAGAAATTTATATTATAAAACAAGGAAATTGGAAAATACGCTTATTCTCTTGTATCTAGTAGATACCGCTTATTTCGGTAGAGTACGTAATTTGTGTATTGGATCTCCCAGGCCAAACACTTATGTGATGAACATTTGTGCTTGTTCTGTGTCTGGCTGTTATAAATATTTAAGAGTTATACTCATAATCTTGATTGTCTGACCTCCGTAACACAAGTGTTCTAATGTACTTATCTCGGAGGTCAATGTATGAGATGTTTAAAAAAGGAACAAAAAAGAAAGACTTTTTATATGTAACTAGCTATGCTCGCGACTTCGTTCGCGTGTTTGTCGGAAACTCTATCGAGATTATTTTTTGATTGCTCTCGTTGGTTTATGTTATTATATAATCGTGAATAAGATTTTTTTAAATAATATGTAAAAAAATATTTTTTTTTTAAATAATAGGTCAAAGTACTTCAGCATTAATTATATATATTAACTTTTGTTTAAAATAAAGCACGCTGTAATCAACCGTTTCGTAGGGTGCCGACCACGCGTTTGAGCCGCGCGGCATGGTACCTCGCAAAGATGCTTTCGCGAGTGGTAGTAGCAAGCACGGCGGTGGGGCGGCCTGCTTGCACATTATAATGGTAGCAAGCCTTCTTCGACAAATACTGTCGCGGATTTTTTTTTTATTATTAAAAAGGAATAATTCTTTCTTACATAGTTTTTGGATAACTTAAACCGTTTATGCAGCGCATGCGACGAAAGACCTCAAATGTGAATAATTTTCCCCGTTTTTGCAACATTTCTCACTGACGCTTCGCTCTTATTGGTCTCAGCGTAATGTTATATAGTCTTTCTCTATAAATGGACTATCCAACAAAAAAATAATTATTCAAATCGGACCAGTAGATCCTGAGCGCGTTTAAACAAACAAACAAATAAACAAACAAACTCTTCCGCTTTGTAATATAGATTAGTATAGATGTAACCACTAGTAATTTAAAATGATTTAACTAATGCTGATGCCGATCTATCATAGTAAATTCATTTAAAAAGCTTTTTTCATATTTAATCTGAAGAAAGCAACAATGACATGTATGTTTTCACAAATTAAAAACATACGTCCATCCGGTTTCGACCAATATTAATGATATCCATGTGGATAGGTTGAACCGAAAAATATACAAGGAACTCGATCTTCGGAAGATGAACACCACGATAAAGCCAAAGATGACCACTAGTTTATTTGAATCTCCATGTGACAAAGTAACACTGATATTGATCTTCATAATGACATCTGTGTACATCAATTAAATATTATAATTTGCAATATATCCGCTGCATATAAATATGTCGTTTCTAGAATTCTGTGCGTACTTTTCAAACTTACTATTACTCATAGTGGTTTTATATAAACCAGGTTTTGCGCGCGGCCGCTCCATTAGATGGCCGAGCGTTCGTACTGGACGGATCTTAGCTATTTTATAAAGCGCGCGCATAAAACCTCTTTTATGAATACTCTGTGCCACTTCGCGCCAAAATTGACGTCAGAAGTGACAGTTGCTTTTTTTTAAAGAGACAATTTGGCGGCAGTTTTTTTCTTATTATTTAATAATGTGAATTTCAGACGTTTGTGAATGTGATTCTTTTGTTATCTAAATAATCATAATTACGCAACTTTAACGTTAAACGTGTTCGATATCACGGAATTATGGACAAATGGATCGTTAATATACAATAAAGACGTGATTAGTTATTGAAACTATAACGAGTTCTACGCACGCATATTGTTTTGGAATATCTGTGGAATTTTTGTAGGTTTCTATCGTTGCGGGATTATTTTTTTAATTTATTCTAAAAATGAAGGACTTCGTCCACTTGTGGAGTAGAGTGACGCCGAAGCGGTATGCCAACGGCAACTGTGATGATAGAGAACTGTGTGATTTATCGAAGAATCGTTTGAAAAGATCTGATTTAAATACTTTCGAAGTGAATTTTGCTGAGTGTGAAGGTTTAAACAATAAATTCAATGATGACATAAATTTTAACCAAAGAAAAGATGCAATCATTAACAGATTATTCGAGAAAAGGAAAAAGGGACACAGCACGAGACAACCAAAAAGTAAGTAATATTTTTAGGCATTTATCTAACTGATATTATGATTAAAGCATTATGTGTGTGATTGTGAATTTTTTATTTGCGATATTTTAATAGTGTTTTATATACATTACTATGTATTTTATAGTGATGTAATCTTTAATAAATCAGACTTACTTCTAAGGCAAAATTTTAATAAACGTTTTCCTTAAAAAAGCAAGTAAAACATGAAAACCTAAATCAAGATACGTAATTATATTTGAAAAAAGCTTTAGAACGTGAATATTAATTTCTATATTTCCAATGTACATATTCAACCAATGAGAGATATATATATATATATATATATATAATTCTCTTGCTCGTCAAAGTTAAAAGTTTCACTCTTATATTAAAATTTTCACATTTGTCACAATAATCGAACAAATGTAATATTTTTTCGAACTTAATTTAAATAAAATAAAAACATAGATATTTTGTATTACACTAGAAGAGCTACTTTATCTATTTATTCATAAACATTATACTATATTTATTACAATGTAAATACATATCTTATACATATATTATTGCCGTAGGTTATCGGCATTTCCGTGAGGTACCGACAGAGTAGAATTGTACGTAGGTATACCAGGTGTCGTAAGAGGCGACTAAGGTAGCAAAACCGACAAATGGCAGTACATCCATCCGAAACAGTGAAGCTCAAATGCACAGGGTAGCAGCCCCGTCGCGAAAGCTGCGATCTGCGATTGCCAACACGCTTGCTCAGCGCGGCAATATGGGGAGGCCTATGTCCAACAGTGGACTTCCAATAGCTGATATGATGATAATGAATTAGGAATAGCAAAAAAACACACCTCTCACACATTATTTTGACGAAATAAGTCGCTTAAATCACTTATGGATATCATACAACAGATAAATCACAAATATAATACTTAAATATATATTTAACACCAAGACACAGAACAAACATAAATTATTTAAACTATTATCGTTTATGTATGTTGTATATACACAGTATAGCTTCATACTCTATGTAATATATACGTATATAATATGTTGTATTAACAAACCTTGTAATCTATTAGACCATATACACACGCATTCACACCTACATGTACACTACAGAGCATAGGTGCCTGCCTATAAGAACAGGCTAGACCTAGTTTAGGTACTTAACGTATCAAATTGTATTTTGGTTTGTTTCTTTTTAGTTGTTGAATAAAGTTATTATCTTATAAATATAATAATATATTTATCTTGAAAATATTGTGTGAATATATTATATAATTATTTTATCTCGCTAACGTTGGAGCAAGCAAAAATTTTGATTATAAAATTGTTATATAAGGAAGAAAAACAAGATGGTCATAATTTATATCAATTGATCAACAGATTTGTATTTGCATAATATAACACACGGTGATATAGGAGTAAAGCCTTGATCTCTACTTAATTATGTTTCCGTAATATCAAACTTGATTGTACATTTTGTTTGTCACGATTACCTCAACGGTGAATTGCAATACTTTTTCTAAATGACTGCATATAAAAATTTAGTAGAGTAGAATAGTACCTCCCCCATACCAGGTGTCGCAAAAGGCGACTAAAGTACCAGAACCGACAGATGGCGGTATATCCATCCCTAGCAGTGCTACGTACATGCTTAGGTCGGGGATAGGCAGTAGCAGCGTTTACCCAGCACGGCAATTACGGGCAAAATTTCCCCTTTCTTGGGAGGCCTATATCCAGCAGTGGAATAAGCTTACGGTGCACTTGATGATAAACGTGACCGCAGACGTTAATGTCATCACAAGGATATCACTAGCGTGTCGCCAACCCTATGAACTGAAGGTACTATTTCTCATTTACCCAGTTTCACTGCCTCTCACTCTTCAAACAAGGACATAGCAATGCGAAAACTGCAAATTGGTGAGAGTGAAGTACCAACGCAGGTGACCATTGTTTGAGGTCTACCACATCTGAATCCGCATCAGACCCGATCGCATATTTTGAGAGTTGTGATTTAAAAACTCATTCAGATGGCCCTAACAATGTATTTTGTCTTTAACAAATTATTGGTGGAGGTCCACGTAAAATAATCTGGTTTCAATAGTAAAGAAAAATAGTAAAATATGTATTCATTCATTGATTCCGTGATAAGTCGCTTAAAGCACTTGTGTTCTGGACATCAGACAACAGAGGAATCACAAATATAGTACTTAAATACATATATTAAACACCCAGACACAGAGCAAACATAAATGACATCATATAAATATTTTTGTCACATTTAAATTCACATTATTTGGCACAAGACAGGATCACTACCATCTGCTCCACCAGGCTCGTCAATAAATTCAAATTCTCATCATACATTGACTTGTACATGTTAATAGATGCCCTTGACCTTTATGCCCTCTCACTGGTTCTCCACAATAACAAACACTTCACACACATTTTTTCTTAGTGCAGGCTACCGTTTTCGACGGCGAACGCGTGCAGTCCCTGCCCTTCGAGCGATAACCGACTGCATAAGAGCGTCTTTTAGTCCTCCTTTCTTTGCAAATTTCTTAACTGTCCCTGACGATGGCCACTCAAGCCTAGGTCGAGCCTCAAAGACGCCCTCGATTGATCACCTTCGATCCCGCGAACACAGATATGATCGGGCATATGGTCGCTTATTAAAGAGTAGCGGAATTTTTGACACTAATCCGTGTTGATAACATAAATGCAGGCAAATTTAGTTCGAGGGAGACTTGGCTATAGAAATAGACGTCTTTTATTGATCGTATATTCTAAATCAGATCATGACCGCGACATTTGGTGTCTACATTCCATTTGCTATTATTTTATTTGTAAAAAAATATATAATACTAATATATTCAATTTATATAATCACAAAAAAATAAATACAATTCTAAAGTGACTTTGGACTTGTCGTATTTCAGCGATGTCTTGTAAAGATCGGCTAATTAAAAAATATAACGACATTTGTCACTAATAGCAACAATAAAAAAGTAATTTAGAATTTATTTGAAGGTTATTGGGGCTCCGTATTGAATTATTTTCTTTTGTAAAATAATAGAAAATGTTTTTTTTATACAAATTATTTTCTTACATATACATATCGTATGTATTTAATTTTAAACGTACGTCAACTGGTATACATAGGCCTACCAAAAAACTTTTAACATGATTAAACCATATCGGTAGAAAGGGAAACTTTTCTACTTTACCACTTTATATTATTTCTCTACATCAAGCATTTATATAAGGTAGACCTCATCCAAAAGGTCGTCTGCATTGGTACCTCTGTCTCACCTAATTCCACCGCCAAATAGCATTGTTCGCATTTCTAACAATAATGAGTTTCATAGCATAGCCATAAATCATAGCAAAAAAACATTACAAATTATTAAAACAGCTAATAAAGTGCCGGTAAATTACTGCAATAAATTTACGGAACACTATAAAACAAGTCTAACTAGTGATGTGACGACAACCTTTGTTTGCGTATGCGACTGGATCTTTCGACGTCACTAGTTAATTGCAGTCACTGTGCGCGTTCACTATGTCTTGCGACATTTTAAAAATATATCTACAGTTCTTTGTTAAGTAGGGACATAGGCCTTTCCAATAAAGGCCTATGGCCTATTTTTCGATGGGCACGCGTGTTGGCAATGCAGAGAGCAGCTTTTGTGACGGAGATGCTGTTGCCCATCTCCGCCCTGTGCATATGAGTACAGTGTTTTGGATGGAAGTACCGCCATCTGTCGGTTCTGACTCCTTAGTCGCCTGTTACGACACCTGGTACGGAGGCAGGTGCTATTCTACTCTGCCGGTACCTCACGGCTAAATAACTTATTTTTATAAAATCTTTAGCTGTCCCGACAGACGTCGCCCTGTCCTAAGTATGTATGTTTATCTTTAAGATAATGTGATAATGTTACGACTATACATTAAAATGTAAACTGTCTCTAGTAGGCTTCCCAAATTAATTCTAACATGATTAAACGATTAAACAGTATCGGCAGTGAGGCGGACTACTTTTCTACCACTATATTTCTCCATATCCAGCCGTTCACATGAGGTACAACAGGTTCTCAGCATTGGTACCTCACTCTCACCTATTTCTACCGCCAAATAATAGTAAACGCATTGCTGGGTTCGGGTTTTAAGGGTGATCTCCCATTCTTAAAACCCGTTAAATTACCAGGTAGATGTGACATGATATACTTATTCAAGTCACGAGATTGGCGACGCGCTAGTGATAACCCTGCGAGCGTCTATATGGTGCTGTAAGGCTTACTAACACGTAGACTGTATGCTTGTCTGTCGACTGGGTCTAATAATAAAATATTATTTATTTAACCATCATATGAGCCATAGAAAGTTCATTTGCCAGTGGGCAGGCGTGGTGGCAATCGCTGAGAACAACTTTGTGATGAGAATACTGCTGCCCTTTAGTATTTAAGTTGCGCTGATTTCGGATGAATATACCGCCATCTGTCGGTTCCAGTAACTTATGTCGCCTCTTACGACACCTGGTATAGAGGGAGGTGCTATTTTTTCTAATAAAAAGCAAATAATTCTCGTTTCACAGTGTTAGTTACCAAACTCCTCCGAAACGGCTTGACCGATTCTCACGATATTCCATGTGCATATTTTGTACGTCTGAAAATTGGCTGTTATCTATTTTTCATACCCCTAAATGATGAGTAATCTTGCCCTAACAATTTTTTTACATTTTTGTGTGGCATTAAAAATATATACAGGCCTAAATTTCCACCCTTCTATCACCAACCCCATTTTATATTTGTTGGATTGTCCATTTATAGAGGAAGGCTTTAGGCTATATAAAATGAGACCAATAGGAGCAAAGCGTCAGTGAGAAATGTTGCAAAAACGGGGAAAAGGCTATTATACCCCCCAAAGTCACTATTCTACGCGGACGAAGTCGCGGGCACTGCTAGTCAGATATATGGCAAAACAACGTTTGCCGGCACAGCTAGTGTCGTTATATATTCCAAAACGTAATTGAACAATGGAAACATGTTGTTTATTTACATTGCTGCCACAACCGACACATAACAGGTAATTATATTGTACGTGAAGTACATTTCCTATGCAAACAAAGCACTTTGTAGTGTCGCATGCTTTGTTACGTTTCTTTGGTTCAAGTTGACTGTCTGATTTTTGACGGGCCCGTTGGCGCAGATGGTAGTGATCCTGTCTTGTGCGCCAGGGGTCGTGGGTTCGATTCCCACCCAAAACAAATATTTATATGATAATATTTGTGTTTGTTCTTTGTCTGGGTGTTAAATATGTGAAGGTGGGTTGTTGGAATAAAATTAATGTAAGTATAACATATACATTTTGTCCATTTAAAAAATGTTAAGATTTATATTATTCTTTGAACTATGTCTGTCCGTTTGTAACGGTATATTGGAAATGGTTTATTTTCATCAGAATTTCACTGGTTGATACAGTGTGTTATACTAGCTATTGCTCGCGGCTTCGCTGGCGTTAATTTGATTAAAACAATTAATTGAACTTATAAACTAATAAAGTAATTAAAGTTTTAAAGAAAACTTTTAATTATAAAAGAGAAGACGTAATTTTTAACAGGCAAAAAAACAAGCAACAGACAGATTATTGAGCAAATATTTTAATATATTTTTATGACCTACAAATTTATGTACTAACTATTATATAACATAACACAAATCATTTTTATAAAATATAATTATCACTTGTCATGCTTAAACCTGGCATGCTAAGGCTAACTGGAAATGTTTTATATCGCAATTAACATTGCATTTTTGTCGCAAGGTTGGATATATAATCGGGGTCATTTTGCATATTTAATACCTTTCTTATAAACCAAATTTAGCTGACCCGGCAGACATGGTCTTGCCTATATACCTAGGTTTAAAGAGTCTTTATTTCTCAATAAAAATACAATTATGACTTACTTGAGAACATAATGTAACAATTTATTAATTTAAAGTTCGAGTCGTTCGGATCAATGTCGTAAATAGAAAACAGAAATCATAAATACACTACTTAAATACATGTATATAACACCTAGACACAGAATAAACATCATTTAAATATTTGTTTTGGGTGGATTTAAACCAAAACCTTTCGCGCATAAGATAGATTGACAACCATCTGCTCCATCATTCATATCATCTTTCAATAAAGTATGCCTTATATCCATAAACCTATCTCAAGGTAGTGTTCTAGGTCCAATTCTATTTCTAATCTACATCAATATCCTGTGCTCGATATCACTACCGAACTCATCATCATCATATTAGCCATGGAATGTCCACTGTTGGACAGAAACCTTCCCAAGTTATCAGGATTTTCACTCACAATTGCCGCGCTGGGCAGGCATGACTGCAATCGCAGAATTCAGCTTTTGTTGAATATTTTCATTTACTACAGTTAATCCGAGTAACTTTAATCTATCAGGTTAACATTAAACTATTAAGTTTACTTCGAACTGCTCTAATTGAAAAATATATTTGTAAAAAAATTAAAAGGCATAGTAGAATAGTACCTTCCTCTGTACCAGGTGTCGTAAGAGGCGACTAAGGTACCAGAACCGACAGATGGCTGTATATCCATTCGAGGCGTTGCAGCTCAAATGCACAGGTATAGGCAGCAGCATCCCCGTCGCGAAAGCTGCCCTCTGCGATTGCCAACACGTTTGCCTAGCACAGCAATTATGGGCAAAATTCCATTTTTCTTGGGGAGGCCTACGTCCAGCAGTGGGAATTAGATAAAGTTGTATGAATTTATTATTATTAGTTTTTTAATATTTTGTTGTTGTTGTTTAGTATGTTGATACATCTAGAGCAATTAACCTTATAACCTGAAGTTACGGTACCCATCAATTTCAATACCTCTCTAACCGTTAGTAGTGGGAGGTATACCTCATGATATCAGACGTCAGGATAGTTTTCTTAATAACTTAATTTTTTTAAATAGCGCCCTCTATCGGTTAAAAAATACACTTCAATTAACATTATTTATTGGTTTCCGTCAACCTTCAGCATGAAGCCAGTCCGTCGCAGTCCACCTTGTCGGAGACCTTCTCAATTTTATTAGGTCATTATTTTTTTTTTGTACACTAAAGAACATAAATCACTTTGTGTGTGAACAATTTTTGTCTCACCTTAGTAATGTTATGAACGCGAAAGTTTATGATATTTTCGCCTCGGTCGTCCTATACCAACTCTTCCATTCACTTCCGCTCTATATATTTGTGCAGTCATTCAACTTTCATCCATCCATTCTACATGTCCGAACTTAAATATTGGTTAAAAGTTACACTTTAATTAATTTTACCATGGCTTTATACTTATACGTACGTTATATAAATAAATTCACACGCCATCTCATACATTGACCTGATTCCGTGATAAGTGGTGTAAAGTACTGGAATATCAGACAACTCAAGAATTACAAATGTAGTATTTACCGCCGTACTTTATTTACTAATGCTGTTTCTTTAACTTTATAATCCCATTTCTGATGTACGTTTTTTATATATTTTTTGATATCATATGTATTTATTACTGTTATTTAAACAAATATGTAACGTTTATCTATTTTGTATACATATTGTCTGCACCACTATATATATTTTTTTTCTGTTTCGTGTTGACTGGGAGATAATGCCAACATTAAGGCCGCCATTTGTACATTTTGTAATATATTGTGCAATAAAGTTCAATAAATAAATATAACACCACAACACAGAACAAATAAAAATATCAATCAAATAAATATTTGCACTGGGTGGGATTGAACTTACGACCTTTGGCGCTCAAGATAGGATAACTACCATCTGCGCCATCGGGCTATTTATGTATATACGTCTTGAAAATAAGAGAACAATCATTCGCACAAGTATAAAATAAATAAATTAAAACCTAATTAGTATTGGTAATGGGTACATTACTCTCTGCCTCACGTTCCAAACACGAGACAGTTACACGCTTGTAATAAAACAAGCCTTATATTTATGACATAAAGTCTGACTTTGAATGATAACATTGACCTTGCGTTTCACATGCTGAAATCTGATGCACGTGATTTTTGTGCATACATTGTGGGAAAATGCATTCCAGATATAAATATATAGATATAGATATAATTTCTGGAATGCATTTCCTCTAAATAAGACGAAATCATCGAGTAATGTTGTAGTAAGGAAAACTTACGAATTCTCTTTTCTTCTGACGACTCTATTTAATTCACCCCCTTTCTCCCTCATCCATATCTGTTTTCTGCCTTATCTATTTTCTTTAATATCTTCTTCTTATTCTTCTTCCAATAAACATATATATAATACTATACACTTGAACTCTAGCTGTTGCGTGATCTTTAAATTCACACATGATCCTGACTCCAAGATAAGCTTAAAGCACTTTTGTTAGGGACATCAGATAACAGAAGCATTTAATATCCACATAAAGTTAACAAATTATCGTCATTTATAATGTTTGACCTTATAGATCGAACCCACGACCCTTAGCCCACAAGATAGGATCATTACCAATTGCGACATAGGCCTATATTTATTAATATTGTTTACATTTTGGCGCTACAGTATCGTTCACCTTAAAAAGGTCTACCAATAAGACCGCGATGGCTTATGTCTTAGGGATAAACTACAATAACCATTATTTATCCCCATTGGATTGCTAGTATTACATGAAATCAACCTAAAATTGAGACAAACACCATAAAAACATTTTAAAAAGACATTATTTTGACAGCTGTCAGTCTTATTAAGCTATATTTGGCTTACAGGGCTATGGTGATAAAGGTTGTCCTTCTGTCAGATATTCTCTTATCTCCAAGTAGATGACTTCTGGATTGATTAATGACATTATAGGTTCAAGGGGGTGTAAATAAAAATACGCAGACAATAAACAATGAAAATATATGAATAAATGATATTGCAGTGTCTGCTTGTAAGAAAAGTAATAAATTTATTGATCATTTAAAAAACTTAAGTGTAATTGTTTTGATGCCCAAGTGCCTAAACTAGGTCTAGTCTTATGTACAGGTATATGTATGTGGTGCTGTATAATACATTTTTTGTTATTCATTTAACTTTATTGCAAAAAGTGTTACAAAATGTACAAATGGCGGACTTAATGCCAGATGGCATTATCTCCCAGTCAACCATTACACAAAACAAAAAAAATTATATATATATATAGTGGTGCAGACAATATGTCTATATATGTGTATAAATAAATGCGTACAATATAAATATATATATATATATCTATATATATTAAAATAACGTACATCAGAAATAGGGTTATAAAGTTAGAGAAGCAGCATCAGTAAATAAAGTACGGAGACAGCGTTTCAGGATTAATTTGTTTGGGGATTTGGGGAGCTGTCACTGTAAAAGAGTTTGTCAAAAAACTAGAGTGATGAGAAGGAGTTAAGAGCGAGAGAGTGTTAATATTTTTATCGTGAAAAAATATTATGACTATATATTCTGGTAAAAACTGCCATATTTCATAAGTAGGAGTATTATTATAAAGAAAAATAAATAATATATATTTATTATTATCAAGGAGGAGTTGGGTATCAAACTATACAGAGAAAGTAAAAAAAATATTATAATCAGTTCAGTCAAGTTAATTTCAAACAAACATCGTACAACGTAATTTTTATATCATCATGATAATGCATCATTAGGGGAATCCCAGCGCAACTTTCGTGACTAAGATACTCCTGCCTATCCCCGCCTTATGCATTTGAGCTACACTGTTGCGGATGGATATACCGCCATCTGACAGTTCTGGTACCTTAGTCCCCTCTTACGACACCTGGTACTATTCTAATGTACCGATACCTCAGAGAAAGTCTATTTCTGCCAAGCATTCAAAAATACAACGATTCATCTTAATATTATTATAGCAGATGTAGATATTTATAAATGATAGCATAATGCATGCCTATAATCATTAGGCAAGTCAACAAAGTTATTTCTTAAATATTGTGATAATGTAACCTTGTGTTTTCACCACACTATTGTAACGATATTGTATTACTTTTGAAGATAATTTTAATTCGAATAGGGCCTCAGACCAATTTGAATGTACTAGTCCAATATGGCCCAATATTATTTTTCATAATACGATTTCTTAAAAAATAATTATAAATACTCCCCACCACATATCATACATTGATAAGTCGCTTAAAGCACTTGTGTTACGGAAGTCAGACAGTATAGGAATCACAAATATACTACTTAAATACATATATCTAACACTCAGACACAGAACAAATATTTGTACTGGGTGGGGATCGAATCCACGACGTTTAGCGCATACTACTATCTGCGCCATCGGGTCCGTCTGATTTAAGTTCTTAAAGAGGATATATTGTCTGAAGTACAAGAATATAACCTTTGAAGCACTTATATCAATATCAGTAATGATTGTTTACTCATTTAGCAGTTTGTCCATGACCGATGAGAAAATAAATACATATTTCGCAATTTTCACGAAAAACATCGCAAACGACCGATAGATAGGATATAATCCAGGAATTGAATATGAATGGCCTGATGATGCAGATGGTAGTCTTGTGTGCCGAAGGCCAGGACAAATTGTGTAATTTATTCGTAAATGTTGTTTAATATCAGTAACACAAGTGCTTTTAGCTTCTTATCTTGTTGTCAGATCAACGTGTGAAATTTAATTATATTGAAAATAGTCAATGATACTCATGTTATCAGTGATAAGTGAAATTGACGGGCCCGATGGCGCAGATGGTTGTGATTCTATCTTGTGCGCCAGGGGTCGTGGGTTCGATTTCCATCCAGAGCAAATATTTATATGATGATATTTGTGTTTGCTCTGCGTCTGGGTGTTAAATATATGTATTTAAGTTTTATGTTTGTGAGTCCACTATTGACTGGCGTCTGTGACACAAGTGCTCTAAGCAACTTACTACGGAGTCCGGTCAATGTATGAGACGTTGGAATTTAATATCATTTTTATAATAAAAGATAATTATATTTAAAATATTTTTTAATCCTCTTAAATTTAATCAAAAATCTGTGAATACTATTTGGTTAAAGTACCAGGGTATCATCATTTATGAGGAAGATGTCTTCATCGATATAGTGAGGGCGTGTCTTCAAAAGTAGTACATACATATATATATTGTTTTTCATTAAACCAACAGGCAAACAGCCCGGTATACTACAGCCTATGACGCTCGTATTACATCTTTAGGGCATTGCCAACTTTGTGCCTTGTTGATATTATGTCACTTATTCGGTAATACACTCCCTCTATCACCCTTTAAACCGGAACTCAGCAATTTGGCGGTAGAAATAGATGAGGGCGAGGTACCAATGCAGACGATTTTTGTACGAAGTCTACTTCATTGAAATATTCTTTTATTTAGTGCTAAAAATAGGATAGAACATTTGTACTAGAACAACATAACTTGTTAGGTAATTACACGAAAACCACAACCGCTACTAATCGAAATAAACGTTAAATACCAGGCTTCTATAACTTATTAAAGTGCTCATACTGCGGTCTGACATAATGATTGCAAGGCCTTACAACTGGGCATGCGGACGATACTTCTAGAATCAACGTACACAATACTTGAGAATGCACATAACATCAATTACATAGATTACTTGTTATGTCATAATAAATTTCCACTTGTCATTGACTCTGGATCCGCCATTATAGCTAATAAGAACCGACTACAACTCGGTGGTTTACAAGAAATATTCCGTTGTTTTGGATGATTAACTTCCAAATGTCAACATAAGTGGTATTGAGTCGTAAGGTTCCGGAATTGAGGCTACGTGCGGCAAGCACAGCGTGGGGCGTCCACCCGCACTATGGACAGATGCTCTGACTAAAACCGTCAGCGCGGACACAGGCCGCATACAACCGGTCCTATTAGAGATTACTTGGAAGCCTATGTCCAGCAGTGGACGTCTTATGGCTGATATGATGATGATGATATTGATACGTCAACACTGTTAAATACAAATAAATATACCGCCGATATACCGCCACCTGTCGGTTCTGGTACCTTAGTTGCCTCTTACGATACCTGCTGCAATGTGAGGTACTATTCTATTTCACTGGTAACCCACGGCTGGAACAAACCGTTAATTACATTAAAATCTATATAAGTATATTTCATAAATACATATAGTATAAAAAGAGATTATATTAGATATTTTCCGATACAAGTTATTTTTAACATAAAAGAAAAGAAAAAGAAAATGGCGATGTATCTATCGGAAATAGCGTAACTCAGATGCAACAGGGCGGAGGTGGGTAGAAGCACATACATCGCAAAACCAGGTTCTGTCTAGCAGTGTCTATCAGTCTTACGAATGATATGAATGAACTATAGTCCTCTAAATAGAATAGCTTGATTTAATAGCAGCTGTTAAACTAATGTGTTTTTCTATTTTTTGTCTTAATTTGATATTCCTGAATAAAGTGACAAACCTCAGTTGTCTCTCGCCTCCCTCTTATTACAATCGGCAGAGTATTACCAGTGAAGAGGATGCACGTTCGCCAGTACTTATTTCGCTGGCATAATCACATCACGTACTATTGACAGCATATTTAATCTAAATCGTTTCATATGTTTGAAAGCTGGTTTTTATCGTCTGCAAATCGATCGTATAACACGTACTAATAATTATAGATGTTATATAGATAGACGAAGTTAAATAAACACTTCTGTATGTTTACTGTGGTACCGGCAGAGTAGAATAGTACCTCCCCCTGTACCAGGTGTCGTAAGTGGCGACTGAGGTACCGGAATTTTACTGTGGTACCGGCAGAGTAGAATAGTACCTCCCCCTGTGCCATTTGTCGTAAGTGGCGACTAAGGTACCGGAATTGATAGATGGCGGCATATCCACTCAAAAGTAGTATTGTTTAAATGTAACTGGGCGGGGATAGGCAGCAGCATCCCCGTCGCGAAGCTACGCTCTGCAATTGCCAACACGCTTGTCCAGCGCGGCAATTATGGATTAATTCCCCCGTTTTTGAGGAGTCCTATGTCAGCAGTGGCTATGATATCTTTTCTAGAGGTAGATCACATACGAAGGTCTGCATTTTCACCTCTCTTTCACCTATTGATGTGTTCAAGTTTAAAGGGTGAGAGAGGCATTGATATTACTGATTAATGTGACATAATATCTTCTTGATATCTGTTTGATGATAAGCCGTGAGGTACTAGCAGAGTAGAATAGTGCTCTGCGATTGCCAACGCGCTTGCGCAGCGTGGCAATAATAATAATAAATTCCCACAACATCTCATACATTGACCTGATTACATATGTTTTTAAGTAGTATATTTGTGATTCCTCTGTTGTCTGACGTCCGTAACACAAGTACTTTAAGCGACTTACCACGGAGTCAGGTCAATTTATGTCAATGTATAAGATGTTGTGGAAATTTATAATGTAAAATTACATAGATGTTTGTCATGGGTGGAACTCAAACCGACGATCCATAGCGCAGAAGATAGTTACTCTGCCGAATGCGTAATCGGGCCAAATTTCTTTTACTCGTAGAACAGCTGTCTAATAAAATATATTGTAGATTAAAAAAACATTCCATTTATAACATAAGAGATTAATAACAAAATGTTGCATGCAAGAAAAAATGGCCTTGATTCTATAAATAAAATGACTTATGCATTCCCAATATAGACTTTATTGCTAGTGAATAAAGACCTTCAATGATTAAATGATATTTGTATGTGTACATATATAGAAGACGAAAACAACCGTATTTTTTGTTGCAAGTCATTCGACAAATAGAACGTTATAATACAGATAGGATGCGTAGGCCCGTGTTCTTTTGTTATACCAGATCAACAAAGAAGCATACAGTTCGCGTGACAGTACGCGTCACCGCAGCCTATACACGCTCGTAATATCACAAGGATATCACTAGCACTTGCCAATCTGATGACGTGAAGATACTATGTCACATTACCCAATATTTTTAATATCACTTTCAACCGGAACACAGCAATACGAACGCTGATGTCTGCCGGTAGAAATAGTTGAGAGTGAGGTACCAATGCAGGCAACCTTTTGTATTAGGTATACCACTTGTACATATTAGATTTATATTATAAACAATAGTTTATAAATATAATTATAACAACAAAAACATATAGATCATTAAATATGTTACATAATTCTAATAATAAAGATTAGAGAAGATAAACAAAATACATATAGTCAACCATTACACATTATAAAAAAACCTTTTTTTATAGTATGTAGTTAAGCAGGCTCGATGGCGCATATGGTAGTACTTCTATCTTGTGCGCCAGGGTCCTGAGTTTGATGCTCGGTACAAAGAGACAGACCACTAAACATTTACTTTAACAAATGAAACATTTACTTAAGTTTTACATTTTTGATTAGTCTGTTGTCTGATGTCCGTAAGACAAATACTTTAAGCGAGTTATCTCGGATTCTATATATGAGATGTTGACTGAATAAAAGGAATGCCATAGATTTTTAAGTGTCGCGTCTGCGTTGTTTTCACTAATCTTTTTTATCATACAGTTTGATACATGTTCATTCATAGGCTAGGTCGTACATTAAGGGGGGAGTGTAAGGTGGGGGGAGGAGATACAGTCTGAGATGGCTTAGTGACCTAGTGTTAGTTTTGTGCCAATATCCCGCCCTCTCTCTTAGATCTGTTGTCCGTGACTCGTAGTATTACTATTAAAATTTATTCTGTCTGTATGTTTGTATTGCTTTTACGCTTCAACCACTAAACCGATTCGGATTAAACTTAGCATAAACGTTGATGAAACACTATTTAAAAGTATAAGCTACTTTTGGTTTTAAGGAATAATTATATATATTAATAATAATAAGGAACTTTTTGAATTATTGATTCTGAGTTAAAAATTTTGAAAAATATCCCCTCGGCGGCTTGCTATATAAATGCATTTTTTTTTTGGATTACATTGCAAACGCTGGTGAACCCATAACATATGCAAGGCAAGAAATAACTATGATGACAGGCAAATCTGATACCAATAGGGAACTACCAATGAAACCTTCATTAAAGCAGACAAAGCAAACAATTAGCAAATGTATGTACTTTAACATTCCTTTACTTTTAATAGTCAGCTCAGTCAGTTAGTACTATGTGTCATTAATCCGTTATGGCAAACGTTCCACGAATATATTGAATGTAAACCCTTATTGATTGTGACAAAGTTCTTCCTATTTGCATGTAAATTTACGATTAACTAGAAATATTTACAACATTGTGGTCAAACGTTGAAATGATAATAAGTGTGCGTCAAGGGTTTTTTTTTATAGTTAGTTTCCATTATGGAATAATTCATGGAAACATACATATAATGGACGTAGGACATCCAACGACAAGGTGGACAGACGATATAGTTAGATACGCAGGATCGTGCAATATTCAGTCAACAACATAGATGGACCGATGGCGCTGATAATAGTGACCTATCTTATGTGCCAGGATTCGTGGGTTCGATCTTCACCCCGGACAAATATTATATGATAATATTTGTGTTTGTCGTGTGTCTGGATGTTAAAAATATGCATTTGAGCAGTATACTTGTGATTCCTTTGTTGTCTGACGTCCATAACACAAGTGCTTTAAGTAACTTACCATGGAGTCAGGTCAATGTATGAGATGTGAGAATTATATAGTCATATTGGAAATTTGGGATTTGAGATCGCCTAAGTCCATTAGTTGATAATAACTGCAATGGTTTACATCACCAAAAGTTGACAATCATGCAAACCATTTACATGAGGCAGACCTCTTACAAAGGTCACCTGCATTGGTACCTCACTCTCGCCTATTTCTACCGCCAAAAAGCAGCATTAGCAGACTATATATAGTATTTTCAACCTTCAGACTAAAACAATTAGTCTGAAGGTTGAAAATACTATATCAAGTCAAATGTTGGCAACGCGTTAGTGATATCCTTGTGATATTACGATCGTCAATAGGCTGTCGACCTGGTCTAATAAAAAAAATGTTGTTCATCTTGTCCGCCATATTCGATCTATAGTTCTATAGATCTAGTGCTTTAAGTGACTAATATCGGATTCAGATCAATGTACGAGATGTTGTGTCTATTAATTTTTGACGTGACAACGTCTTATAAATTGGTTTGCCGGGTGACAATTCAAGAAACTGCGTTACGCTCCGCTCACGTTATGCGCTCACAATGAGAGCGAGTGAGAGGCACGCGTCCCTTCCACTCGGGCATGGTTAGCCCGCCTAAGAGCGAGAGAGACAGACATAAAAAGTGAAGGGCACGCGTCCCTTCCACTCGAGCACAGTTAGCCCGCCTAAGAGCGAGAGTGACAGAGCGAGAGAGATAGGCATACACCTATAGCATATTTCATCCTTATTCCTACTATACGAATGAATATTCACATTAAAATTATTTTACCACTCAAAGTCGTTGTCACGTAAAACTTTCGCCCGTATACCGACTTTTTAAATAAAACTTGCGACCAATGTCCAGCAGTGGATGTCCCACTGGAACGTTAACCGGGCAGTCCCACGCGATAAATTAACCATTTTTCTATCAGACCTCATACAAAGATCGTGTGCATTGATACTACACTATAATATTATATAACAAATTAATAGGTCAAATATTTGATGATCATTTGTGTTTTTTATGTATTTAGATGAAAAATATGTATTAGAAGGCTTATATTTTTAATTTCACTGTAGTTGATGTGTGTCTTTAATCACTTATTCACAAATTACATCTACACTAATATTATAAAAAGGAAAGATTTGTATTTTTGTAGCGAATAAACTTAAAAAGTACTGGACCGATTTTAATAATTCTTTTTTATTAGAAAGCTACATTATCATTAAGTAACATAGGCTATATTTAGTACTAGATTACTTTAGATATTCCTATTAAAACCAACCTAAGGTGTAAGAAAATTAGCCATAAAATGTCTTTCATCGCATACGCTGCGAAGAATATTAATGATAGGACAAAAAACAATATTATAGAATATATCAATATCTACAAAAAACTTTACGAGACCATATGTTTAACTATTGTAGTTACGTCTCTATAACTACTTTTTTACATTTAACAAATTGATAGAAATGCCGATCATAATCAGACGTTGTTATCCATTTATATTTTTTTTTCCAAATCCAGGACAGGCCGCTAGTAGTTATATATTTTGACCCAGTATCTACTGTTCATCAACATCATATCAGCCATAAGACGTCCACTGCTGGACATAGGCTTCCCACAATTAATCTCCAATAGGGCCGGTTGTATGCGGCCTGTGTCTTTAGTCAGATCGTCTATCCACCTTGCGGGTGGACGCCCCACGCTGCGCTCGCCGGTACACGGTCTCCATTCCAGAACCTTACGACTCCATCGGCCATCGGTTCTGCGTAATAAATGCCCTGCCCACTGCCACTTCAACTTACTAATCCGCATGTACATTAACATTAACTATATACCATTAAAGTAAATAAAAAAATCCATTATATATTCTGTGAAGGTGTATTGTTTATATATAATAATTTCTTAATAAACAAATGCACCAACTTTTAGTGTCCTGTCATTGTTCGACATTTATAAACACGTTTGTGAAGCAAATAAAAAACATTATCAGAGGTAGACCTGACACAAAGACCGTCTGCATCGGTACCTCACTCTCACCTATTACTACCGCCAAATAACAGTGTTCGTGTTGCTTTGTTCTGATTTGAAGGGTGAGAGAGGCAGTTAAATTACTGAGTAATGTGGTATAATATTTTCATGTCATAAGTTTGGCAACGCGCTAGTGATATCCTAGTTAGATTACGAGCGCATATAGGCTGCGATGACGCTTACTGTCATGCATTACTATTTAAAAACATTTGACAATATGTTTATTATACGCTATCAATATTGTCAAAGCTATTAAGTCTATATTATATATACATTTAATATAATTAATACATGCGTCATTACCAAGACATATACATTAGATTATCTTCATCATTAGTTTTAGTCAAAGATTTTATTATTTAAAGTCTAGACTTTATGTCGTAAAATTATTTATAATAATAATAATTTGAAATGCCAAACAAGTGTCGTTTAAGGTGAGTGAGGTGCCGCTGCCGTCAGATACCGCCCAAAACAGCGTAGTTCTGATCCAAAAGCACCAGTCCTACCGCGAAGCGCGGTAGCTGTTGAAATTACCCATTTTTTAGGGAAGCCTAAGCGTGAGTTAAAGACATCATGGAATAGTACCTCCCCATATACCAGGTGTCGTAAAAGGCGACTAAGGTGCCAGAACCGACAGATGGCGGTACATCCATCTGGAACAGTGCAGCTTAAATGCACAGGTGGGTATGGGTAGCAGCATCCCCGTCATGAAAGCTGCGCTCTACGATTGACAACACGCTTGCCCAACGCGGCAATTATAGCCAAAAGACCTTCATTCTCGGAGAGGCCTATGTCCAGCAGTGGACTTTCAATGGTTGGTGTGATAATGATGATGGGGAAGCGGAAGCCTATGTCCAGCAGTGGATTATAGATGCTAGCACGTCGGTATGTTTGATCTGAATTCATAGTATGCGGAGTTCGAGGCTTTTGTTTATTGTGAACAAAACATCAGTGAAAACTTAAGAGGGAGAACAATACGAACGAAGCCGGATGTAACATCTAGTAGTCTGTATTCGAAGCCATGATAATTTAAAAATAGCTTTAAAGTAGTTTTATAATTAAATTCAATAATAGAGGTGAGTAAGTCGTATCTAAATATAGATTACGGGTTATTAAAAGCAATTCTGGTAAATTTCCATTGGTTTTACACAAACAGATTGTAAACATGTCTGAGAATTAATCCGAAGATATATAATTTGCTAATCAGATGTTGATATTGCAAAAAAATATTGACAGTGGAAGATTCACGCACGGACATACTAACCTATTTGTAAAATAAATACTGTAATAACATATTGGAGTACATACGTCAAAAAACAAAACGAAGGCTGTCTGTTTGTACCTTTATATGATTTTTTGTGTATTACGAAGTCGGCAAACAAACATAAAGTTTGCTTGATGGTAAACGTGACCGCAGCCTGAAGACACTCGTGTCGCAATGATATCACTAGTGTCGCCATCTTTGTGAACTGAAGATACTATGTCACATTTGTTCAGTAACTTCACTCCTTTTCTAAACCTTCAAACCAGAACACTGCGAACCTTTCTATTTGGCCGTAGAAATGGGTGAGGGTTATATACCGATGCAGGCGACCTTTGTAACAAATACTAGAGACAGACTAGTATTTTTTCTAATTGCATCATAAATGTGTTTATAAAATTTAGTTAAATAACAGGACATAAAAAGCGGTTGCGTTTGTTTATATAGAAATTACACATATACACACATATACACATACTAGCTGTGCCCGCGACTTCTTCCGAGTGGAATAGTTTTATTTTTGGAATACCTCTTTACCTTAACTTATATAAACTTTGAATGTCATGTTTATTTATATCGAATCAAGGGCATGCAAAAAAGGGTTCAAGTTTCTAGCTCCAAAAATAGGGATACTTCCATACAACTTTTAATCCCCCGTTTCGACCTCTAACAACGCTTTTTTCAAATTAAAAAATTGCTTATATCCTTTCTCAGGGTCTAAATATTGTCTGTGCCAAATTTCATCAAAATCGGTTGAGAGGTTTAAGCGGGAAAGCGTAACAGACAGACAGAGTTACTTTCGCATTTATAATATTAGTAGGGATAAATACCTTCACAAACTATATAACATTGACGGACCGGGTGGCGCAGATGGAAGTGATCTTGGGCGCCAAAGGTGTTCGATTCTCACTCTGAGCAAATATTTATATAATGATATTTGTGGTTGTTGTTTCTGTTGTCTGACGTCCGTAATGCAAGTTGCTTTAAGCGACTTACCATGGTGTCAGTCAGTCAATTTATCAGATGATGTCGGTTAAAAATATGTTTATTTTTAATTTATTTTAATGGTAAATAACAACACGGGGGCAAATTATATAACTATGAAATTATTAATTACTTAATTGAAGATACATTTCAAACATTAGTGCAATGAAAATATAGCACTATAATACATATTTATCACCTTTATATAAAACAAACAAATTATCATAAAATATTTGTCCTGGCTGGGGTTCGAACCCGTGACAATATCGAACAAGATTTTCAGATAATAAACCTCAGGTCTCAGGTATCGGAATCAAATTTCACAATGTACATATATACAAACATTACACCTGTGTTCCACCGGTGTAGGCAGAGACTATGGCTCTCCATTTGTTACGATCTTGGCATACCTTTCTGGCTTCCCTTACTCACATTAATCCTTTCGTATTACATATATACACGTTCGATTATTCTGGTACTTATGACCTGGCCCTTCTTTAACACTTCTTGTACCTGGTTAAAATATGTTCGCCTCGTTCGTCCTATACCAACCCTTCCATTCACTTCCGCTCTATATATTTGTGGAGACATTCTACATACATCCACATTTCTACACGTCCAAATGATCTTGAGATTCCTTTCTCTACTGTCATCATCTTTTACACCACATCGATCTCTTATTACAATATTCTTTAATCTATTTCATAAAGTAATCTCTCATCATCACAGATAGTCAATCTTCCAACGGCGAGAGATTGCTGTGTAAATCTTTTTATTTGAAAAAAAAACTAATTTGCTTACGTCAATGGTAATGACGGGCATTATTTACGATGAATCGAAACTTGACGGGTTTTTTAGCCACGCGCTAAAGAACATTCGAGTATAAAATTTATTGTTGTGTAGTCTCGTCTCGTATTATAATTTGCACGGAAACGATACTGTTTACAAATGGTATTTTGATAAACAACTTTTTTACATAAAGAGATCATCATAGCAGCCATAAAACTTCCACTGTTAATTGGAATTTGCCCATAATTGCCACTCTGAGCGAACGTGCTGGCAATCGCAGTGCGTAGTTTCGCGACGAGAATGCTGCTGCCCATCCTCGCCCTGTTGCATTTGAGCTACACTCTTACGTGTGGATATACCGCTAACTATCGGTTCCGGTACCGCAGTCTCTAGCACTATTCGACTTCACCGGTAGCACACGGCATACTTATAAATGTAATGGATAAGAAAAAAATCACTGTCTCAATCTTAACGTGGGTCTTGAACCTGCATTTTTCCCTTTCCTGACTATTTTTAAAGTTATTCGAATTAAATTTAAGGGATGCATTTTGATATCTTACTATCAGGTCCTTATTTACCTGGTATTAAAGAGCCAGGTCAGGAGTACCAAGAATAAACGAGCGTGTTTGAAAAGACTAATGCGAGTGAAGGAAGCGAATAAGGAATGCCAAGAGCGTTTAATAAAGAAGGGCCAGGTCGGAAGTACCAAGAATAAACAAGCGTGTATAAAAGGACTAATGCGAGTAAGAGAAGCAAGAGAGGTATGCCAAGATTGAATTGGAGATCCATAGTCTCTGCCTACCCTGATGTAAAACAGGCGTGATGTATGTATGTAATAAATAAAAATAAAAAACAAACTTATTATAATTCAATGCACATAGATCGTATCGTATTGATATGGGACCGTGATCTTCACAGCTTCCGTTCTAACTAATAATTGGCAAATAAATGAAGGCTGTATGGAACGGAAGAGACCTTCGCTCGCCTTTCGTTTTAGTAAATAGATCTGGAATTAATTAGTGTTTAATCATCGTAGCCTTTGGCCACTCGTGACATCACAAGGTATCGCTACAACCTTGTGACACGAGAGTATTATGTCATAGACTAGAAACAGGCTCGTCCTGTTGCACCTCTGGAGAGGCCTATCTTCACCAGTGGACGGTCTACGGCTGACATGACTATGATGACTTGAGAACTTCACTGCCTCTCGGACCCTTTACGTCTGTAACCAGGCGGTTGCAGCTTCATTATCCTAGTGAAAGACAACAAATTACTACATAGTATAAAACGAAGTCGCTTTCTACTGTCTGTCTGTCCCGTCTATGTATGCTTAGCTTTCTAAAACTACGCAATGGATTTAGATGAGGTTTTTTAAAGATAGTGATTCAAGCGAATAGTTCATCCTTACTAATATTTTAAATGCGAAAGTAACTCTGTCTGTCTGTCTGTTACGCTTTCCCGCTTAAACCTCTAAACCGATTTTGATGAAATTTGGTACAGACAATCTTTGAACCCCGTAATGGGTCGAAATAGGGGATGAAAAGTTGTATGGAAGTATCGCTATTTTTAGAGCTTGAAACTTAAAACTTATTTTTCAGGCCATTGATTCGATATAAATAAACATAACATTCAAAGTTTATATAAGTTAAGGTAAAGAGGTGCGGTACCCAAAAAAAATCTATTTTACGCGGATGAAGCCGCGGGCACAACTAGTGTATAATAAAGAAACTTTGATAATTTTAGAAGTTTCTCATGTGATGTTGTAAATAAATATTCTTTTTTATTCGATTACATTGCAAATGCTGGCTGAATCCGTCGAGATATTTTATAATAATGTACTACAGCATTGTACACCTTAAAAATGTCTAAAACAAGTTAACAGATTATATAAATAAAAAAAGTGGTTTCTTGCTCTATCGTACGATGTCTTCTAAACACAGATACTCACACACACACGCGAGACTATATACTTTTTTGTTCAATTATGATATTTTTGTAACTATTAAGTGTTAGGATAGATAAGGAACTGAAATGTTGTTGTATTTTGATATCTGTCTCATAGACATGGTGGGATTCTGATGACTTAATGTAAAGAAATTTTTTGCTTAGTTTTGGCATCATTCTTCCTCAATAATGTATATTGTCATGTATTTCTTCTATAATAAGTTTTCTTAAGTCCTTGAAGAGAAAATAAATATATTATTATTATTAATTATTATTATTACACAATCAAGGTATGTTTTTATGTGGTTTTGATGGTTTTGGATGTATGTATTTAAGTATTATATATTTGTTATTCCCCTGTTGTCTGGCGTCCGTAACACAAATGCTTTAAGCGACTTACCGAGGAGTCAGGTCAATGTATGTGATGTTGTGAGAATATTATTATTATTTAATAATGCCTATAAAAGGCCGATTCAAATAAAGACATATGACTTTAACTTTGCTATATTAAAAAAAAAGTGTATGAGAAAGCGCGGCGCCAACATAATTTAATTAGAACGTTATTATGCTAAAGACTTGATTCGGAAGCGGAAACGGATTCGAACTGAGATTTGCTGTATTGAAATCTCTAGTGACATATGTCAATGTCAAGGTTATATATATATATTATGTCAGATTATATAAAACGCTAGCGGATCGACCGCGACCTTGGCCGCGTGTCTTCACCGCGCCTTCGGGAACTCCCATTTTATTAGGTGGCGTCGTTCAATAGAATTTCATCATCATCATCATCATATCAGCCATTGGAGTCAAGTCCACTGCTGGACGGAGGCCTCCCCAAAATAGAAATAATTGTGCCCATGATTGCCGCGCTAGGCAAGCGCGGCAATCAAACGTAACGCGCAAGGAAACGTAAACTAAAATATACTTTGATACTTAAGTACCTAAACTAGGTCTAGCCTGTTCTTATAGGCACCTATATGGAAGAGAAGGTATAGGACGGCCGAGGTGAACATATGTTATCCAGGTAGAAAAGGTATTAAAGAAGAGCCAGGTCAGAAGTACCGAGAATATACGAGCGTATAAGAAAGGACTAATGCGAGTAAAGAAAGCGAGAGAGGTATACCAAGATCCATAGTCTCTGCCTACTCCGATGGGACATAGGCTTGATGTATGTCTATGTATGTGTGAGTATATATATAAATATATACTTATGTACCTAGTAGTTTTATTATTATGTGGAAATACTTAATAACTGTAATAAAGTGTACACAGCACTGTAACATAGTATTATGTAATTACTTATGTAAATTGACATTAATGAGCGAAGGTGGGATGCGGCTAATTACACGTTGTAGTTGAAGTTATTATGGTAGTAAAATGTACCGATATGTATATTTAACTCAATTAAGTAATATTATAATAATAAATCCACACAACATCGACATTGACCCGACTTCGAGATAAGTCACTTGTGTTACGGACATCAGACAACAGAGATATCATATAATCATTATCATTACAACTATTGGAAGTCCACTGCTGGATATAATCCTCCCTAAGAAAGGAGGAATTTCGTCCATAAATCCCGCGCTGGGCAAGTGTGTGGGCAATCGAAGAGCGCAGCTTTTGCAAAGATGACACTGCTGCCCATCCCTGCTCTATATACCGCCATCTGTCGGTTTTGATATCTAAGTCGCCTCTCACGACGTTTGGTACAGGGGGAAGTACTATTCTACTCAGCTGGTACACATATAATACTTAATACAAATTTAACATAAAACAAACACCAATATTCGTCATATAAATATTTGACCAAGGTGGGGACCGAACCCATGACCCTTGGTGCACAAGATAATTACCACCTGCGTCATGAATCCCGTCAAAATATAATGCAATAGGATCATCATTATAGCAGCCGTAGAACGTCCACTGATTGGCGTAGATCAAATGCAACAAGGCGGGGATGGGCAGAAGTATCCTCATCGCAAAACTACGCTTTGCAATTTTATTGGTACTACTCTTATTTAGAGTGGTCATTATGAGCAAACTGATCTATGATTAAAAATAAATCATTTTCGTGTGCGTCCAATACCGTCGTCGTGAAGCTGACATGATACTGATGATTTTTTTTATTTGGTAAACATGGTTATAGTGTTTTAACTGATATTTTACAATATTTTTTAATTATTTAGCAGATGGCTCAGAACTCTATCTTTATATAAAATAATTTCGTACCTATCACTATTTTTTTAATGAACTCCTAAACGACTGAACCAATTTTTAAAAAGTGCTTCAGCAACGTAAGTGGTGGTATAAATGGTTAGGGATAACCCACAATAACTATTTTTTATTCTCATTGCACTGGTGCGAAGCCGAGGCGTGTCACTAGTATATCCATCATTATGATCACACCAGCCATTGGAAGTCCACTACTGGACATACGCTCTCCAAGAAAGGGGTATTTTTGCCCATAATTGCCGCGCTAGGCAAGTGTGTTAGCAATCGCAGAACGCAGCTATCGCGACGTGGATGCTGCTGCCCATCCCCGCCCTATGCATTTGAGCTGCACTGTTTCGGATGGATATACCGCCATCTGTCGGTTCTGGTACCTGAGTCGCCTCCTACGACTCCTAGTGCAGTGGGAAGTACTATTCTGTTCTGATGGTACCTCACGGCACGGGAAAGAATCAAATCAATCACGCCACAGGATACAAAGAACGCAATTATATAAATATATACATAGTAATGCATTTTAATTACTGTGTAACATATAGTTCTATTATTTATTTAATTACTTCCAGGATTCTGTTATTCGTATAATGTTTCCTTGTTCATTTAATGTTCTAACGGGCCCGATGGTGCAGATGGTAGTGATCTTGTCTTGTGCACCAGGGGTCGTGGGTTCGATTCCCACCCAGAGCAAATATTTATATGATGATATTTGTGTTTGCTCTGTGTATGGGTGTAAAATATATGTATTAAAGTAGTATATTTGTGATTCCTCTGTTGTCTGGCATTCGTAACACAAGTGCTTTAAGCGACTTACCACGGAGTCAGGTCAATGTATGAGATGTTGTGGGAATTTATTATTATTTATTTATTCTTATTTATTCTTGTAATCAAAAGGGCTGCTGAATATTTTAAAAATAAATATTCTCATGCAAAATTAACATTAAATCAGTTGCTAAAAATACATTACAAGCAAACAAACGGGTCCAATGACGCTTCCTGTAGTGTTCCTGTTTTACACTCAAAGGGTCGTAAGAGGCAACTAAGGCACCAAAACCGATAGATAGCGGTATATCAAATTCACAGGGCGGGAATGAACAGCTGCATCTCCGTCGTAAAATAGCCAACACGCTTGCCTAGTGCGTTTTTAGTCAAATTCCCCCAATCTTGGAGAGGCATATGTCCACCCGTGGACTTCCAATGATGACTATTTACATATTAACATAAGGTAGGTATATAGCGACCGGTATATACCTACCTTTACCTACCGGTTTTAACCAAGAGTAACCGTACACCGGATTAAAACTAGTTAAATGCAATGATGTCATGGTTATAAACATTCAAATAACCAATTTCATTTAAAATCTGAATAATCAATTTTAACTTTTTTACTTTACTAGCTGTCCCAGTGAACGTGATGTTGCCATGTAAATTATCTACACTAATGTTATAAAGAGGAAAGTTTTGAGTTTGTTTGTTTGTCCCAATTAATCTCCGAAACTACTGCATTGATCTGAAAAGTTCTTTTACCGTTAGAAAATTATATTATCCTTAAATGACATAGGCTATATTTAGTTTTCTAAAAAAATAGAGTTACTTACCAAAACTACGATAATGTAACCCAAGGTGTAAAAAAATACCAAAAACTTTCTGTATTCGCGAACGCTTAGAAAACTATTGAAGATACAACACTGATGTACTACACTTGTTATTTACAAAAAACACTGTGACATCATATCTCTTACTATTAAAGTTTAGTCACAATTAGCTATTTTTTTATACAAAAAAAGAATCCCCCCTTTATTGGGGAGGCCTATGTCCAGGAGTGGACTTCTGCTAACTGGTTTAATGATGATGATCATTATATATTATATAAATAAATATATCTCTAGAGTTCAGAATTTGAAGTTAAAATGTATATATAATGCTTTAATATAATTAAAAATATACATAATAAACACGAGAAACACCACACGAACAACTTTAGTTACTATTATTTACTTTATCGTTCATTGATTTATGCTTTTCATTTCTTGGCATTGTGAATGACGGAGTTGGCAAGGAGCCATTTTCTTTTGGGCGGGAATCGGGGATACTATAGTGCGATCGACCGGTCATGATGCTGAATTTTATTATTATAACAAATACCGGTTTGGACTATCAGTAGAGTAAAATAGTACCTCATGTGCTAACCGCACAGCTACCCAGAACAGCACAGCTTCTTATCAGCAGCTGATGTGCAGTAATATTCTCATCTCGAGGCAACGCTCACGAAGCAATTACAGCCACCACGCCAGCCCTTGCGGCAATTATGGGCAAGATTCCTCATTCTTGTGGCAATATGTTTGCTTACCCACAAGGTAGATAGACAATTTGATTAAAACCACAGGATCGACTGGATGCAGGCCGCATACGATCGGTCCTATTGGAAATCACTTGAGGTACTGCATAGAGCAGCAATGGACGTTGTGCGGCTGAAGTCATAGGACAAAATGTGATATATATTTTTAATTGAACTTTTAATGAAAATATAAGTACAATATGCAATTGTCTGACCATGGAACAAGAGTAATAATGTTATACCCACACATCTCATACATTGACCTTACTCCAAGATAAGTCGCAAAAAGCACTTGTGTTACGGACATCAGATAACAGAGGGATCACAAATATAATACTTAAATACATATGTAAATATGACACAGAGAACAGACTGAAATATTTATCATATAAATGTATGCACTAGGTGGGGATCTAAGTAAAGTAAAGGCTTTAATATTAAATTTATTATAAATAAATAAATAATTCCTACAACATTGACCTGACTCCATGGTAAGTCGCTTAAAGCACTTGTGTTACAAACACCAGTCAACAGAGGTATTACAAAACATCATCACCATAATACTAGCCATTGAAGTTTACTGCTGGACATAGGCCTCTCCAAGAAAGAAGGTTTTTTACGTGTTGGAAATCGCAGAGCGCAGCTTTCGCGCCAGGGATGCCACCTCCCACCCCGGCCGTGTGCATTTGAGCTGTACCGTTCCGGATTGATATACCGCAATCCGTCGGTTCCGGCACCTCAGTTGACTCTTAAGACACCTGGTGCACTGGGAGGTACCATTCTACTCTGCCGGTACCTCACGACTCAATAAATATACATCATTAATCTTTATAGATAATAGTGGCATTACTGCGTTAATAAAAACAACTTTGTGATGATTAAAGATCGATTACTAAGCAGAAAATATACAATTTATTTAATCTTAAGTACTTGTAGTTGTCTGCTTTATTAAAATCTAGCTGTGCCCTGCCGTGTTACCTGCGGTTTTTATAAATTGTTATCCAATTTTCCGTGGAAATAATATATTTTCTTGCAATAAAACGTAGCCAATGTGTTAATCCAGAGTATCAGCTAACTGCATTTCAAATTTTATTAAAATTGCTACTAACTTTGCACCCCAGATTTACCTCTTTAGGGAGTAACTTTTTAAAAATCCTTTTCTTAGTGCTCCTCTTCGTTATAAAAGAAAACCCTGTGCAAAATTTCAAGATTCTAACCCTTATAGTTGAGGCCCTGTGTTGATATTTCAGTTAGTCAGTCAGTCAGCTTCTCCTTTTATATATATATTTAACATGCAAACTGCGTGACTATGATTTAAATTTAAAAAACTAAAAAATACGCTTTATTGATGAAAGAAACTAAAAAGTGGAAAATAATATCTAATTTAGAAATAAATCAATAAACATTAAATGCGTGTCGGGCTCCATATGTCAGTTCTTAAAAAACGAAGTTATAAAAGCGTGTTAAAAATCTAGAGAGAACGGCGCAATCTAATACGATAGGTACAATGGCACAAAGTACCAAGACAATTCGAGTACACTCTGACCTTAACGCTGCCAAAAATCTCATGCAGTACAAGCTATGCGTAGACAGCATGTGGACAAGCGTTCTGTGAAGCTGGAACACTGAAAAAATCTATTAAAAATGTATGACATATTCTGAAGTTACGTAAGCGTTGTTACTAATTGTGTCAGTGAAGTGGTCAAAATAGGTAATCAATATTTATGATTATATCAACCTGCTTCAATTTTATCTTGTAGCGTTGCTAGTATTGATTTTTTTTTGTCTAAATTGACATTGACAATTTATTTCAACTGTCTGACAGACAGAAAAGTGTTGTCTTGTTTAGGAGAAATGGAAACATAAATAGCTAAATTCGCTACAGGACAAAATAATTATGTTAGCTTTTCCCTTGATTAAAATTTTCCGTGCGCCTTAATAATAATAATACAGAAAAATATTAGCCAGTTTTTGGTTAATTAATTGTATAGAAAAGATTGTCATTCTTTAATATTATTTATTTTTGATACTAATATTAATCCCACCATATCTCATATACCTGACTTCGAGCTAAGTTGCTTAAATCACTTTAGTTTGAATTAGACATCAGACAACAGATAAATCACACATAAATATAAAATTTAAATACATATTTTAAATTCAGCACAATATATTATCATATAAATGTTTGTTCTGGGTAGGCATCCTACGACCCTTAACGCATAAGATAGGATCACTACCATATGCGTCATCAGGCCCGTCTCATATTCAATGTGATCTAAAATCTTCAATATTCAATTCCGTTCTCGGGTCTTCTCCAACCTATAAGCCTACATAAAAATATTAAGAAATGCAAATTGTCTATACAAACAAAGCAAATCACAGAATTACAGCCATTAGAAGTTGACAGCTGGGTAAGCGAGTAAGGCAATCGCAGAGCGCATCCCCACCGGGTACATTGTATCGGTTGGATATACCGCCATCTGTTGGTTCTGGTCGCCTCAGTCGCCTCTTACGACACCTAGTACAGGGGGAGGTACTACTATACTCTGCCGGTACCTCAAATCTCAAAGCAAATCCAATCCTAACCATTACAAACAGACTTCATACAACGGTCGTCTGCATTGGTAACACTCACCTATTTCTACCGCGAAATAACAGTGAAAATACTATACGAAAAGATTCATGAGTCCGATTCCCACCCAGGACAAAGATTTATGTAGTTAAACATAAGCATTTGTTCTTTCTGTTGAATATGTATTCAGGTATTATATTTGTGATTCCTCTATTGTCTGATCTCCGAAACCCAAGTGCTTTAAGCGACTTATCTCGGAGTCAGCTGATTGTATGAGATGTTGTGAAAATTTATTTATCTTCATATATATAATTCTACTGCACGTGCACGATTCAAATGATTTTTTCGTTAGTATTTGGGTACCGCCTTTGATAGTTTATATTCATGAACCAGCCCAGCAGTATCTAGCTTATTTATCAGGGAAACGTCTGTCACGTTGGGCCCCTAGTTATATATATTCATTTTATTGACAAGAGCGTCTGTTTTTTTTCCAGGTCTCTTCATACTGTTGATGATTGGTTTCTTCGCGCTCGCAGCGGGAGGAATCATCTTGTTCCTACATC
The DNA here is from genome assembly GCA_020976665.1 of Heortia vitessoides. Taxonomy (NCBI): domain Eukaryota; kingdom Metazoa; phylum Arthropoda; class Insecta; order Lepidoptera; family Crambidae; genus Heortia; species Heortia vitessoides. The sequence goes on from JACJUM010003053.1 coordinate 4,791,427, forward strand.
CTTACGATTTTATATTCAAACAGGTAAATGCTAACCTATTAAATTATTTTTAGGCCTATTTTAAGGAACATTCTTCGGCTTTCAGTGCTTGACGCTGGATTTGCTCAGGCGCCTAATTGCTTGTTTGAATATAAGTGAAAACTCAAATGATACTGTACTTAGGTGGGTAGTATTGAGAAAATATATTAAAAATACAATAAAATGTCTACTATAGAAAGAACTCGATTCTATTACATATATAATATTAATGAACCTGATGATCCTACGAGATCATTACAGTCATCTCATCATCATCATCTTACCACTAAAAGTCCACTGTTGGACGTAGGCCTCCCCGAGAAAGGGGGTATGTAGCCCATAATTGCCGCGCTGGGCAAGCGTGCTGGCAATCGCAGAGCGCAGCTTTCGCAACGGTGAAGCTGCTGCCCATACCCGCCCTGTACATTGGAGTTGACTTTTTTTGCATATATATACCGCCATCTGTAGAGGGAGGTACTATTCTGACCTGCCGGTACCTCACGGCTATGTTCATCATCATCAATACAGTCATCTAACATATTTAAATTAGGCCTCAAACTAGCCTGCACCGCACCGACGTCGCGCTGAGGCCACACCGACACATTTTGTGTACATTGAAAGATCCTCAGTATTGCTGCGTCCATATTTCATATAAAAATAATAATGTTTATGTGAAATGCAAAAGTCTTTACAGTTTCATTAGCAGAACTTTCCTGTTTCATTTTTGGTTTTATATATTGTAACATTAGCGTACCAGCATACAGACCGTTTGATGGCAAACGTGACCACATCCAAACACTCATGTCATCACCAAGATATCACTAGCGCGTCGCCATCAGTGTCAACTGAAGATACTATGTCACATTAACCCAGTCAGTTTACTGCCTCTCACACCCTTCAAACCAGAACTCAGCAGTGCGAATACTGCTATCTGGTGATAGAAATAGGTGAGAGTTAGGTACCGATGCTGACGACCTTTGTATGAGATCTACGTCGATCTACGTCGTATATCTAATATTATTTATTAAGAGGATTATTAGTATGAGAATAGAAATCTTTGCTTAACCCAGCATTAAAATACAATGAAGATCAAAGAAAATAGGTGTACAGATATGAACCTAAGCCGCCATTAAGGAGTAAATAATGAAGTTGATTAAGATGGGAGTAGAGGTTTCCGGATTTAAATTTCATATGTGTACACACGACCAACCTATACATTGCTTTTCCAACCATTCTGGTTATACAGTACATTGAAAGCCTCGAGCACTTCGTGATTTTCTACCTTTCTATATGTTATTGTCCGTTTCTGACGTGCGTTAATTGACTTATCTCGGAGTCAGGTCAATATACGAATAGAGTGTATTTTATATTACTTAGGGTTAATGTTATTGGAATCTTTATCGGTACTGGCGCTAAGAATCCCTTCTGTGGAAAATGTAATTTGATCAAATCATAAAATTATTTATGTAGTTCACCTATACAGACAGACCGACCAATTTTTGTTGAATAATCTTGAAATTTCGTGTTACGTTGTTTATCCAGGGTGAACTTTTAAAATACTGAACCGATTTTAATCAATTTTTTCTCACTGTGTACACTTTAATTTATCATGAAAGATACAATAGTTATATCTCAAGTATTTTACATTTTTAAATTATTTAATATTTATTTATTATAATTTAACCTTGGCAGAGTGTTGAATCGCCTTCTATTCGTTGATTCTCAGAAAGTGGTACTTCAAGATGGTGGAGAAATCTTCGAGATGTGGCGAAAGCCGGAGGTGGATCTGTACTGCCGAGTGTTCCTGTTCAACGTCACCAACGCTGAGGACTACATGGCTGGGAAAGACGACAAGATCAAGGTTAAAGAAATCGGCCCTTATGTTTACAAGTGGGTATATCGTTTAATTTTCACAATTTTCAGGACTATTTATTTATAATAAGGATAACCATGAAATAAATATTCATGACAAACAAACACATATTGAAACCAACAGCCAAAAAAATGGCTCTTAACACTGGACTATAACGAGACAGAGGAATGGCTAACAACATTATGCTAAACAGGACTATATTTAGCATTATTTATATTATATATACAGCATAACCTCAAATTCTATGTTCTCTAGAGATATATTTATTTATCCCTACTAATATTATAAATGCGAAAGTAACTCTGTCTGTCTGTCTGTCCCGCTTAAACATTTCAACCGATTTTGATGAGATTTGTCACAGACAATTACTTCTCGCTAGCTCTGCGAAAGTTTAACGTAATCCATGAAAGTCTTTCAGGACTCACTTTTTAATAATAAAATGAATAAATTCCTACAACATCTCATATCTATATATATATGGGTGGGAATCGAACCCACGACCGTTGGCGCACAAGATAGGATCTCTACCTTCTGCGCCATCGGGCCCGTCAAAGTCACTAAGGTTTGAACCTCGATTTGTACGGTTGTTGTTTCATCATTATATCACCCATAAAGCATAGTTTTCCAGACAGTGTTTCTAATTATTGGAAGGTAATTGTCTGTTAATGCCACGCCGGGCAGCTATGTCGTAGCATAACCACGATGTTGCTGTCCATTGCGCTACGCTGATCCCAATAAATACAACGACATAATTCGCTTCTGTTTGGATGTTTGATCACTTTGAACTGATGAAGCAGCCGAAAAACGTCCCCTGCTGGCTATAGGCCTCTCCAAAAAAGGGGGCGTTGTGGCAATATTAGAGCGTAGCTACACGACGGAAATGCCACCGATTCCTGCCCTGTTGCATTTGAGCTACACTGCCTCGGATCTGGTGATTTTAGTACCTAGAGGTGGCTACCTCTTACGATACCTGGTACAGGAAGAAGTACTATTCTGCTCTACCGTACTATTAAAAATTTAAATAGCATCTTTTCTTTTTAGTTACTGACCTTGAACATATATTACAGAGAAGGGCTAGAACATGAAATTACTGCCTTCAACGAGAATGGGACCCTCTCCGCCATACCTCACCATCCCCTCACTTGGATGGAGGAACTCTCTGAGGGAAACAAGGAGGACGACATTCTGTTTCTTCCTCACATCGCTTTACTGGTAAGTTACAAGTAAGAACGCTGAAAGTATACCTATCTCATTTCCATCTCAACATTTACTTCATCTTACGTCTCTTTCATACTATTGGCCAGCGCTTCCCATTTAGAAAAGTTGCACTGCGGAACACAATATAAGAAGCTTGTTAACTCCTTCATTGTCACAAGTAGATCCAGTACCTGTGACTGGACTGAAGGAGAACTCCGTAGTATTCCTTCTATGCCAGAAGTTGTAAATAAGGAGATCCAAAATCGAACCAAAGTGAAGTGGCACCGAGCTGAAATTAATTGTAAGATAACGATGGCCAATGGAGCCGTAACGTATTGGAATGAAGATCAGGTACTGGGAAATGCAGCGTATTGCATACACCCATATGGTGGACAGACGATCTGAAGAAAACAGCAAGATCGCGATGGATATATACCACACATCATCATACCAACCAACCATTGGAATTCCACTACTAGATATAAGCCTCTCCAAGAAAGGAGGTTCTTTGCCCATAATTGCTGCGCTGGGAAAGCGTATTAGTAATCGCAGAGCGCAGCTATCGTAATGGGGATGCTAATGCCTATCATCGCTCTATGCATTTGAGCTGCATTGTTTATGGTGGATATACCGCTATCTGTCGGTTCGGGTACCGTAGTCGCCTCTTACGACACCTGGTGCAGTGAAAGGTACTATCCTATTCTGCCGGTCCCGCACAGCCGCATTTAAACAGTCCTAATGGAAACCACTATAGCTAAGCGCATGTCCGGTGCAATTCGTTCTCTTTAAAGTCCTCCCAAATGAAGTCTACTCAAGCCGAGATATGTGCCTTAGAGGCGCCCTTGTGTGATCGCCGTCTCCGTAATCCGCAGGACCGCTCAACAATGAGCGGCCTGGCCTCTGTCCCTTGGCGACTCTGACCCTGAGGTCAAGGTCAGCCATATTCACAAGCAAGTAACTTAGCAATGAAACCGCGTGCTATTAGTATTACCATGTAATATGAAGTCGGCAAACCAACCGGTGACATTTCAAACTGAACGAAGATTGCCCAATAACGTCAAATCTTCAACCTTCAATGCAAGTCCGGATATGTATGTGTGTTGAAATCGGAATATCTAGAAAATTATCTAAGGTGTAGTTAATGGATGCCGATGGTGAAATGGAGGATAGATAAAATTTATCAAGTACTAGCTGAAATTTATCTAGTTCCATACAACTTTTCATCGCCCTTTTCGACCCCTTACAACCCTTATTTCGAATTAAAACATGTCCTTTCTCAGGGTCTAAAGATTGAAATTTCATCGAAATCGGTTGAGAGGTTAAAGCTGGAAAGCGTAAAGACAGACAGACAGAGTTACTTTCGCATTTATAATATTAGTAGGGATAGCACTCACCATTACAAATATACAAGTCAAACTTAAGGATCTATCTGTTTTATCCAAACTATGAGCAGACTAACGACATCCTCCGCGTTTAGACACTTTTTTTCCTTATAGGGCACATACTGATTGTGTGTACTCGCAGTATCCATTTTCTATCCTCATTGCATCCGCGTGAAGCCGGGGCGAATCGCTAGCTTATATATCATCATCATATCAGCCATTGGAAGTCCACTGTTGGACAAAAGCCTTCCCAAGACCTGTCTTGGGAATGCTTCCCCCCCTGGGGAATTTGCCCATAATAAGCGTTGGCCAATCGTGTTGGCAATCACAGAGGGCAGCTTTCGCGACGGGGTTCCTGCTGTCTATCCCCATCCTGTGCATGCGTAAGGACGAGTTACGAGTACTGGTACCTTAGTCGCCTCTTACGACACCTGATACTGGGGGAGGTATATACGCTTTCGTGTTTACTATCTATATACTTAGCAATGAGTTTTTTGACGGTCCCAATGGCGCAGGTGGTAGTGATCCTGTCTTGTGCGCCAAAAGTCGTAGGTTCGATCTCAACCCAGAACAAATATTTATATGATGATATTTATGTTTTTTCTATGTCTGGGTGTTAAATGTATGTATTTAATTAGTCTATTTGTGATTCATTTGTTCTCTGATGTCTGTAATACAAGTGCTCTAAGCGACATATCATGGAATCTCGTCAATATATAAGATGTTGTAAGAATTTAAAATTTTCGACCGAGATTTTTGTTCTCTTCCTGTATTCCGCATCATCACTTAGCTTCATAAACGTTCTGGAGCCTATTTACTTTGTTCATTGCTAGAAACTGATCTCTCTCTACAAAGGTCATTTCTACCAACAAACGTTGCTCGAATTGTTGTATTTGATAGGTACGTCTACTCTTGGACATAGGCCTTCCCGAGAAAGCAGAAGTTTTGACCACTATTGCTTCACGATTGCCACCATTTAAGTCCAGCGTGGTGACAATCGCTCGACGAGCATACTGCTGCCACTCCTCGGCCTTTTAGATGGATATACCGCCATTTGCTGGTTCCGATACTTCAATAATGCCGGTCTATATTGCCGGTACCACACTGCACAAATCGATTAATTCTATCTCGAAATCGATGCAATCATTGAGAAATACCAGAAATGAAACGCTGTGTAATTTCGTACCATCATTTAGGAATTTCCAATACGCCGTTCAGTGTAATTTTATAATCAAATGTAATGCATTCCAACTTTAGCTGGATGCAACAAAATTGCGGCTGTTGGTAATTGTAGCTATCTTCAAGAGATTGATCTTTACTATATCAAACTAAAACTATATGCGAATGTACAAATGACAAGAAAAGATTAAACTTTAACGGAGTGCAAATTTACAATAGTTTGCCAAAAGAAATGAAAGACATAAAAAGCTTATTACCGCTATTTAATTAAAAAAAGGTTGAAAACTACCATTTAATACCTATCAAACACATATTATACCATCTGCGCATTCGATCCGGACAAAGACATCGGCTGTATGCGCCTCTGCCATGTCGTACTGTAGCGCGCGCGTAATCACCTTTATGCTACATGCAGCAGGCACTCACGCACTCCTTATGTCTCACCCGGACTTTGACGTATTTGTCGACAACGGCAAATCATTAATCATTAAGCTCGATGTAGAAGAATTTAATTCTTGTTACAACTTCATAATTGTGTAATTGGGATAACCCGTGTAATTATGTTGATAAATAAATATTTTTCGTATTACTAAAATAGATTACGAAGGTAAAAAAGTCTAGAAAGCAAGTAATACTAAAATAAGTAAAGTAAACTTTGTATATATATACATTTTCCTTTTTTATAAACAAACATATGTTTATCTAAATCTTTATAATAGCATGTACGTATGGAATTTTGCTCGCCGTTGCATAAATTGAATTAGAATTAGTGTCTGTTTTAGCACATTAACTAAAATGTAAATTTCTTTAAATTTAAATACATTTTATTGGTAATCATGGTGGAGGTACTATTCTTGCCTGCCGGTACCCTACGGCTCAAGTGTACTTTTGGGGATGCCTGTGGCCAGTGTGTGCAGTTAATGTAATGATGATAGGGAAAAATATTATCTTTGCATATCAGCTATAGAAAGTCAACTGCATGATGTAAGCCTTCCCAGGATAAGGGAATGTTGCCTATAATTGCCGCACTGGGCAAGCGTGTTGGCAAACGTAGAGCGCAACTTGTGCTACGGGGATGCTGTTGCCCATCCCCGCCCTGTGCATTTGAGCTACATTGTCACGGATAGATATACCGCCACCTGTCGGTTCCGGAATATTAGTAGTGTCATAAGAACACTTGGCACAGATGGAGGTACTTTTCCACTCCGCCGGTATTTCATGGCCGCGATTTTATTATAGGTATAATAATACAAATGTATTATGCACGTAAAATTAAGACACAAACTCATTTAAATATTCTAAAAACACGTTAGTTTGCACTGCTCTCATTCTAATCACAGCTAGATACTTCGAAGAGTATTAATAACAATATCCTCTGTATGAGGTCTTCCTCTTAATTATACCAGTCATTGAAAGTCCTCTGCTGGACATAGGCCTCCCCAAGAAATTTGGAATTTTGCCCATGATTGCCGCGCTGGACAAGTGTGTTGGCAATCGCAGAGCGCAGCTTTCGCGACAAGGATGCTGCTGGCCATCCTCGCCCTTTGCATTTAAGCTGTTTTGTTTCGGATAGATATACCACCATCTGTCCGTTCTGGTACCTTAGTCGTCTTTTATGTCAACTGGTACAGGGGGAGTTACTATTCTCATCTGCCGGTACCTCACGGCTTACCTCTACTTACCTCTAGTAAATTTCATATTTACCGACCACCATTCGTTGCCAAATCCATATGGCTTAACAAATTTTAAGTTTCGTATTGATAACATTCTCAAACACATTATCTATTTGCAAAATAAATAAACACCTTGCAACGCGAGTGCTAACACATTTGCATTTAAAACCTTAGAACACTTGACCTAAATGGCAATGTCTAGCAAAATTGCTAAAGATGGATCTATTGCGCAAGACCTAGACTTGGCGAGCCTAGGTTTTGTGTTGAAATTTTAGTGCTTTAAAGGTTTGTACATGACCCAATGAGCATTCATATTTGATTTAACTTTTTGGAATTATTTGCACTATTCTTTCTGTTCTATTCTTTACCTAAGGTAGACTAGAGTACAATAGTTTTTAACATATGTATAAAAAAAATCACACAACATCTTTACATACACACATCATCTTTACACACACACACACACCATATATACAGATGTTATAATCTAAGAAAGAAATTTATTTACTCAGTAATTTCATCCGAGAGGTACCGGCAGAGTATAGTAGTACCTCCCCTTGTACCAGGTGTCGTAAGAGGCGACTAAGATACTAGAACCGACAGATGGCGGTACATCCTTCCGAAACAGTGTAGCTCAAATGCAGAAGGTGGGCAGCTGCATTCCCGTCGCAAAAACTGCGCTCTGCGATTGCCAGCACGTTTTCCTAGCGCGGCAACTATGGGCAAAATTTCCCTTTTCTTCAGGAAAACTATGTCTAGCAGTTTCACTACCTTTCTCACCCTTACTTAATGATGCGCTAGTGATATCCTTGTGATGACACGAGCGTATAGATCCATATGCTTGCTTGTTGACTTATTAATCCCAACTAATATAATAAATGTGTTTGTTTGTTTAATCATCAACCTCTATTAACTCCACCAATTTTTGTAAAGTTGTACAATATCGATTTATAGTAACTTTCGTTCATACAAGAGTACTGTTTTATAGGAAATTGACGCGGGCGAAGCCGCCGGTAACAACTAGTATTATAAAATGAAACCAGTGGACATCCTACGGCCAATATGTCGATCATATTCTACTCCTACAATTATTTTTCAATTATTTTCACTCTATTATAAGTATAATAATAAAAAATTGATAGAACATCTCATATATTCACCTGACTGCGTAATAAATCGCTTAAAGCACTCGTGTTACGGGCATCAGATAACAAAGGAGTATAATTCTTAATATATTTAACACCCAGACACAGAATAAACACAATTATCATTATATAAATATTTGTCCTGTGTGGGGATCTAAAACACGACCTTTGTTGCACAAAATATCGATACCATTTACGCCATCGCCAAACATAATATTGTAGGGTAATTTTATTTGTATATTAAACTTCACAATTTTTTTCACAGAGTATAGCAAACGTAGTCGCTCCACAAGGGTTCATGACTCGCTTCGGCCTCAACAATCTTATCACAATCACCAACAGTCAACCATTAGTAAAGATGACGGCAAGGGAGTTCATGATGGGGTACAAGTCCAAGCTGATGACCCTGGGGAACACATTCATGCCGGGCTGGATCTACTTCGATAAACTTGGACTTATTGACAGGGTAAGTACCCTATAATGGGCAAATTCCCTCTTTCTTGGGGAGACCTATGTCCAGCAGCGAACTTCCAATAGCTGATATGATGATAATATCAGGCTTATAATACCCACCCCACCCTATTATGGTCTAGTGCTTACCCCAGGATGTTGGCCTACCGATTCGAAATACTGTACCCACCTACATATATATAGAGTATAGATTGTGTGAGTGAGTTTGTCAACGCATCAGCCATTGCTTGTGAGGGGTCAGGCATACGCAAATACCTAATATAATAATGATTCATCAACATCATATCAGCCATTGGAAGTTCACTGCTGGATATAGGCCACCCAGAAAAGTTTTTACCATAATTGCCACGCTGGGCAAGCGCTGGCAATCACAGAGCACAGCTTTCGCGAAAGGGACGCTGATGCACATCCCTGCCCTGCGCATTTGAGCTACACTGTTTCAGCTGGATATGACACCTTTTACGACACCTGGTCCAGAGAGAGGTACTATTCTACTCTGCCGGTACCTCACAGCATGATGAGGATTGTAATCATTAAAATTTTCCAGATGTACGACTTCAATGGTGATTACGAGACGATATACACGGGAGCGAATGATATCACCAAGTCTGGACTCATCGAGACGTACCGAGGGTCACCTGACCTCCCCCATTGGGAGGGCCAGCACTGCTCCAACGTGCAGAACGCCTCAGACGGGACTAAATTCAAGGGGGCGGTCGCGAAGAACGAGTCTATACTGTTTTATAGGAAGAGTTTGTGCCGAGCAGCGCCTCTGGTAAGTTCACGATTCAAAATATTCTAGAGACCTCTCACAAGGTTGTTGCAGGAGTACCTCACCTATTTTTACCATCAGCTGGTCCAACCAATTTCATCACACCAGCTATTGAAAGTCCACTACTTGACATATGCCTCTCCAAAAAAGGAGGCTTTTTGCCCATAATTGCCGCGCTGGGCAAGCGTGTTGGCAATCGCGAAGCTCAGCTATCGCGACGGGGATGGTACTACCTAATCCGCCCTATGCATTTGAGCTGCACTGTTTCGGATATACCGACATCTATGGGTTCTGGTACCTTAGTCGCCTCTAACGACACCTGATATAGGAAGAGGTACTATTCTACTCCGCCGGTACTTCACGACAAATAATATAATATATGTATATAAAGCAACAGAGACAGCGCACGCCTGATATTTACAGATAGCGTATTCCAGAAACGTAAAGCCTAAATGGTGAAGGGGTTCCCGTTAAAAGCAGATGATTGCGTAGCCATGATTTGTGTTAAATATAATACTCTACCCAAGTTCGTAACATCATCATACCAGCTATTGAAAGTCCACTATTGGACATATGCCTCTCCAAGAAAGGAGGTTTCTTCCATCCATCCCCACCCTGTGAATTTGAACTGCACTATATCGGATGAATATGCCGCCATCTATCGGTTCTGGTACCTTAGTCGCCTCTTACAACACCTGGTGTAGTGGGAGGTACTATTCTAATGTGCTAGTACCTCGCGGCAATTATTTGATTACATTGTATATAAAACTGTTCCTTCTACAGGTTCCCGTGAAAGAAGGAGTGAAGAGTGGCCTCCAAGCCTACATGTACACATTTCCCGAGAAAATGATGGATAACGGGAAATACATCGAAGATAACAAATGCTTCTGCAGATTGGGTAAGTGTTTATAGTAATTCTGATCTAATCTATGCGGTACTTGCTTCTAATAGTTTGCAAACAATCATATGTCTGAGAGAGATCGTGAGATGAAAATCCGCCATTCTTAGATGACCTGTTTTCTAAAGGCGTCCCCTGGAAAGAGGGGCTCTACTAAACAGACTTCTAACATTTTTGTCATCTGAGCCGCCAAACAAGCAGTGAAGTTACCATGTAATGTCATATATCTTCAAAGCACAAAGATGTTCGCGCTAGTGATATCCTTGTGATAACACTAGCGCGTATAGCAACGCTTAACCATCACGCAAACCGTTTGCTTGTTTGTCGACTTAATCTACTTCACTACATAGTATAAAACTAAGTCCATTTCTGTCTGTCCCAATATATGCATAGATCTTTTAAAAAATACAACGGATTATGATGCAGTTTTCTTAATAGATAGATTTATTAAGAGAAAGGTTTATGTTTATAACATATCCTTATATATATATATATATATATCTATATATATATTTTTAATATAATGTCGTAAATAATACACATTTTTGCGCTTACATCGCAAACGCTGGACCCGACAAATCCCTTCACTGATAGAAAGCCACTTTAATCTGGAGTCACATAGACAATCCCTAAAATGGAAATACACAAACGGGATTTGTACTTTTGTACGTTTGTAACGATTAAACTCGAAATCTTTAAAATTTATTTCTAAATCTCTTTCACTTATCGTAAGGTTAACTATCAGCAAGTAATATAAAATATAATGTATCATCATTATACCAGTCGAGACGTCCACTGCTGGACATAGGCCTCCCCAAGTAATCTCCAATAGGACCGGTTGTATGCGGCCTGTGTCCGGCGCGATCCTGCGGTTTTAGTCAGATCGTCTGACCATCTTGCGAGTGGACGCCCTACGTTACGCTTGTAATCAAATATTTCATCCCTCTATTTTATATAGGGAATCATACGGGTGAAACTGTAGATCATTGCAAGATTCTCAATTCATCTAACTATAACCTTTGCTCCCTAGGTAAATGCCTCCCCGACGGCCTCATAGACGTTACAGACTGCTACTACGGCTTCCCCATTGCACTTTCTTACCCCCACTTTTATAAAGGTGAAGACATTCTATTCAGCAAGGTGGAGGGTTTGGAGCCGGACCAGGAGAAACATGAAACTAGGTAAGATTTGGTTAAAATTTGGTGACGGACCCGATTGCGTATTCGCTATTCCGTTCTTGAGCGCCAAGGGTCGTGAGTTCGATCCCTACTCGCGACAAACGGTATTTGTTTTGTGTTAGTTAAATACTTATATATAGACAAAATCTGAATAACGGAAGTGAATGGATGAGTTGGTATAGGACGACATTCTAAACAAGGGCCAGGTCAGAAGTACCAAGGATAAACGAGCGTGTATGACAAATGCGAGTAAAAGAGAGATTATATTCAGGACATATATTTGTATTTTTTCTGTGTCTAGGTGTTATATTTTTAATATCTCTGTTATCTGATATCCATAACTCTGAAGATTTACTTTAAATTTATTACGATTATGATTTTTTTCTTATTATTAGCTTCTTCCCTTCAGGTTTTGGATCGAACCACAATCAGGCCTACCTCTGGACGTAAGCTCCAAGTTCCAGATCAACATGGCCCTTGGAGATATCTCCAGCATCGAACACGCGGAGAGGTTCTCCAACATGTACCTGCCACTACTCTGGTTTGATATTGTGAGTAAAAACTTTATTTCATACAATTATTTACTCCTACGAGGGCTCTGTCTAAGTGGCTCTCTGCCCTTAGTTACGACAATGTTGAAGACATCCTGGCTAGCGTCACTTGAAGGTTTTAGAAAGCCTTCGTTACATGATAAAAAACAGTAGGTGATATACTGACACACACACACACACGCACTACACACATGAACACATACACACGCACACACACGCACTACACAAACACACACATGTTAATTTTCTCAGAGAAATTTTATTGATCCGGATCTACTACCGTGATATATCTTTTATAATAAATTATGTAGAAATAGCGTGGCATTCCCGACACAAGTGTCTTTCGACTACTTTTTGGTAAACCCTGGCAACTAAATATGAAAATAATTACTTTTTTATTTACTTCACAAACTTATATGTTTCTCACGGAAAATATGTTCCAACTATAAATTGAGATATAGCTATCCTATTCTAAATATAGCCTCTCAAGTTGGATCAAACTGTACACAGTGAGCAAAACATTATTAAAATCGGTTCATCAGTTTGAAAGTTCGTTCTGGACTCATAGTGTGACACGATATTTTTAGATATAATGAGAAGAAAAGAAGATATTCTGTCATTCATCTGTCATTTGTAATATGACCGATAGTTTTTAAAAGCCTATTCAAACTCAAATTTTACAACGTCAAAATAATAAAAAAATTTATTTCTATTTATTGTTGTAGAATAAATAAATTCCCACAACATCTCATACATTGACCTGATTCCGTGATAAGTCACTTAAAACCCTTGTGTAAGGGTTATTAGACAGAGAAATCTAAAATTCAATACATATTTTTACAACTAGACACAGGACAAACGCCAATATCGTCATATAAATATTTGTCTTGGGTGGAGATCGAATCCACAACCCTTGGCCCATAAGATAGGATCACTACCATCTACACCATCACTATACACTACAGTGAATGAACAAATGAAAATTTGTTATTATCGTTTCCAAATTCTCTCGTGGTTTCAATTCACTGTCAATAAATTATCTATATATTTACAGAGGATGTATTCCCTCACACCATCGCTAGAGCAACGTTTCAAAATGTACCTGAACATACTTCCAATCGTCGAACAAGCGTCCATGTACGTTCTGTTCGCGACCGGCGCCTGCCTCATCCTCACCACGGTCTACATCCTCACCTTTAAAATCATGTTCAAAACCTTCGACCAAAAAAAACAGCGGAACATCGCCATCGGCACCGACGTTTGGTTCGAGCAGGATAACAAGAGCAAAAAGTGCGGGCCAATATACGCGCCCTGCGAGATACCACTGAACTACACGGAATCCGACAATTCCGATACACAATTCGACGGCGACAGAAGGCCGTCATTGCTGAAAGTGCATGGTGATAGGATCAAAGAGTTGAGCCACAAATTGACTGATAAAGTCTATGATTCAGTGGGCAGTGTCAAAGAGAGAGTCATGGACGAAATAACACATGTCACACATATATTTGGTGATAGAAGAGACTCACTTATAAACGAGATGAGTTTGAACGACGCTTACAAAAGTGATTCAGGTGATGATAATAGGTGGCAAGGGTATGCGGAAGTCGGACAGACAGACAGCGATGACGACTGTAAGTATTTAGAAGTGATAGATAATGGTGACGGTTTCGATAGTGGAATAGCGTACGAAAACGATAGTTCGATGCAAATGGAAGGTTTACAGTCGATAGAAGACGAACTTCTGCGTATAGCTGATTAAATTGCTTTGTCACTTTGATTTAACTGCAAATTTAGTTTTATTATGAGAGCGGTTCAAAATGTTGTAACTGACGATTTGTGCTATTTTACAGCAAAATTGTTAACTATTGTCATTTCTTCAAAATGTAAGTTAAACATTTTGCCGTGCAACTCTTATATGTGGGATAGCATCTATTCCATTTACTTCGGTCACCAATTCTGGCAATTCTGTACTTAATTCTCTTTTAAAAGACTACTTGTGGCTATGATTCTGTCTGTATGTAGAGTGTAGTTCGATGTAGATAGCTCTCATATGATACACAAGGTTGTACTTTTAAATATGGCTTAATGGTTTTTATTTAATAGATGTATCCTTTTTTACCTGTAAGATTTTACCATTTATTTTATCCGTTTGGTTAGTTTTTTCTTCATTATCATATAGTTCTATATTGCATTTTACTTTTTATTAGGAGTAGAGTAAGTATAGCTATACTATTTCTCTTTTAAAGAGAAATATATCCATGAAATGATGGTAGAAAATTTAACTCGTACTAAAGTATTCGCTATTGAAGTCATCCATTCACTACTCATATTTATTCGTACCTAATCAATGACTGATAGATATTTTTGCTCAATATAACTTTAGTTTTAAGCGTGTAAATAGTTTATTCGGCCATATTAGATTCAACGCCATCTATTGACAGTTTTTAGTATTAGTAGCCCATAAAAAAATATATATGAATGTGAAGTGCTTGAATATTAATGGCGATGAGATGTTTTTGTGAAAATAAATTGTTAGATTGTACTAGATATGTCGCCCTAATCATTTCTCTTAAATAGTTCATGTAAACGACAGTCTTGTAGCTTACACAGTGTTTCGTACACACGCCGCTAGCGCCATCTAGGATATGAGCCAGAAGCTCCGTTTAATGCATACTTCTCTCTATTCCATAATGTCTAGATATTGATATATGAAGCGAAAAATGTGTATGTGTACACCCCTTTTTAAGGTGAACGTGAAATTCGACAGAGATAAGTGGAGAAAGAGTCCATAGCTTTTTTTTATAAAAAAAAAGTAATAGAAATGCATTAAATTACACTTTGTAGTCTATAGTCTTTAAAGCATTATCTTTTTTTTAAACTTACTAATTGTCAAAAAAGTTAATACTAATAATAATAAAATGGATTAATAACGAATCGAATTAAAACATTTTATGGATTATCGTTGCATTTAGATCACCGAACAATACATATATAATGTTATTTCACATTGTTCCACAATGAATATATAATAAATACTTCGATATAAATTATTGTTACAAAGTTTCTTATAATCTATTATGGAAGGCTGATGCCTGAACTAGGCCAAAGCCTGTTTTTCTGGCTACCAGGTCTCCATCCATTTTATTGTCAACATATAGTAACAATTTTATAAGATATATATTAAAATGAATATTTTGTTACTACACAGTTTTAAAATGTTTACGTACAAATGTATGCTTGTGTTATCAGAAAGTTTATTTCTTTTTATTTATATTTTCTTTCATTTTATTATATATTTTTTAGTTTTATAAAAGCCTCAGTATTCTATCACGAACAAACACATTCGTATCGTTGAGCAGGACTCGTACGCAGCCATATCCTCGAGCAAATGCCGACCTCAATAGTTCATAATAGCTGTCTCAGTCCTTCTCTTTCGCAAACAATAACTGTCCCAAACGACTGCTACTCGATCCGAAGTCATGCCTCAGAGGCGCCCTCGATTGATCGCCATCAGCCCCGATGCGATCCCGCGACCTTTTTTTCTTTATTCAGACACGAAAACAAAATTAGAGCACAAAAACACTAAGAATCTATGAGTTCTCAAGCTGTGACTCCAGAAGAATTATAAAATAGTAGCATGATAAAAGGTTAACTAGCGAACACTTAATTTAAAAAACACTACATTTATAAAGACATAATTTCCGAAAAAATAATAAAATAAACCGAAAATAACAATAAAAATAAAGTGAAAATTATTTGAAATGTAAAAGACGTAAATCCGTATCATCGGAAGTTATTAAATATGCTAATGTTTTATAAAAAAGCGTTAAAACGAGCGTAGAATTGGCTACTGAATATTCAATTAAAACACAAGAAATAATCTCATCGCAGTAAAATTAAACAAATGATACAAACACTAATCAATAGATGGCGTTCATTTAGAATGAAATATTCTATTTTTAATTTTGATTCGATCAACGGATTACGGAAGTGCCAAAAATATTATTTCAAATGTCAAAATCTAGAAAGTATACATGTTCCGCTTGTTATTAATATGATCAACTTTAACACGTTTCTTTATCCGCCAGTGATTTTTTAAAAGAATGTATTCTTTTATGTCTTCCATTTCTCTACTATGCATTTACATATACTCACTATAATCAGAAATCATATTTTTATACTTCACGTTCAAGTAAGATTATTGTTTTTCAATAAAACTCCTTTTAAACGGCTTTAAAACACGGTATCTTTTTATGTTCGACGTTTAACGAACTGTGCGGCAACCGTTTTGAATTCAATAAAATGCAGTTTAATTGATAAGGCGTTATTTTGTAAAAATATATGTGAGTAAATAATTAAAACCAATAAATAAAATATATTATATTTATACAAATGTGAATACGTGAGTTTACAATAGAAAAGCAAAAGTAATTGACACTTTTTAATTGTATATTAAATGAATGTGATCTTTAAATTAATAAAACCTTTTCAGAGATTATTTTTGTATGTAAAAATTAATGATATCTTGCCTTTTTCGTATTTCTAAGATAAATTTAAAATTATTATTTATAAACTAGTTTTATAATTTGAAATATGGCAATGTTTTATTGTGATAAATTAATTTAATGTCACGAGATGGGTTTTAATTTTTAATTAAATGAATAAATTTGTTAAAATAATCACCGTATGTAAAATTTTATAGAAATTTTCCTATTTTAGATTATTTTTTTATTAATTTATTTTCTTTTTTTATATTTTACTGTACGATGATTGGTTTAATGACATGTATTGTTAATATTAATTTCAATAATGTGTAAGTGGTATTAAGTATTACCTAAATAAACTGGTACTTGGTGATCTACTTATGAATATTGGAAATAAATAAATTAAATATTATATTTTTGTGTATTTTCTTATCGCCATGTTTCGAAAATCCGAATAACAAGCTATTACTTAAGATATTATCTACTAACACTAAAATTCTTAACAGTTAAGCGTTGGAAGCAATCGATAAAGAAGAAACAGTTGTTTCATTGCCTTAGAGGTTCTATGCATAAAGAAATGAATTATGTTTAAGATAATAATAATAATTATATACATACTCTTTATTGTACACCTAAATTTACAAACAATATTAATAGTATGTAATACATAGTGCAGTACAATTGGCGGCCTCATCGCATAAAGCGATTTCTTCTAGGCAACCTTTGCATGGAAAATGTGTGGAAAACATATTTAATACACAAGGTAGTATGAGGTGCACCAAGTAAAAAAAATTAGATTGTAAAGTCGGCGTACCGTCGATAGTTGAACGTGACAACGTCACAAGAAAATACTGATGGAATGATTGCATTTTTTAAAATATGTTTTAATTTTATTTATGAAAATGTATTATTGTATAGCAGCTGTCCGCGCGGGCGCATCGCTAACTCGAGTACGAGAGAGACAGATGTCGAACGCTGCCGAACGCGGGGACGATTGTGCCTCTTTGTCGCTCGTCCCGCGCTCTCGCTTGCACTTCAATCCTTAAACGGAACGCCTCAGAGCCGGGTAACGCCGCATGAGTCATGTTTTTTCGTGCGCGCAGCCGACTCCATCGAATTATAAGACGTTGTCACGTCAAAAATATGTTAACAAAAAATCATGACACAAACTTTAAAAATAAAAAAAATGAACAATACCTATATCCTGGAATTAAGTACTATCCAGTAAGAATGCTAGGTTATAGACCGCGCCCATCGGATTGCCCAAAGGAAGCGTATTCCACAGACGAACAACATAAACCGTAATGGCTTCAGCCGAGGTTCAGTAGTGCGCGGGCCGCGCGGCGGCGGGTGAGGGGGAGGTGGGCCTCGCCCCACCGCCGTGCTTGCCACTACCACTCGCGAGTATCTTTGCAAGGTACCATGCCGCGCGGCTCAGACACGTGGTCGGCTCCCTACGGAACGGTTGAATACAGCGTGCTTTATTTTAAACAAAAGTAAAAATATAATTTATGCCGAAGTACTCTGACCCATTATTTTAAAATTTTTACATATTATTTAATAAAAATCTTAAAATCTTATTCGCGATTATACAATAACATAAACCAACGTGAGCAATTAAAAAAATAATCTCGATAGAGTTTCCGACAACCACGCGAACGAAGTCGCGGGCACAGCTAGTTATTTGATATACACAAGTTTTCACTAGAAAATAATACGGTAAATCATTATACCGCCATGAATTCATTCAGCCGTAAAGAATCGGCAGAGAAGGATAGTACCTCCCCCTATATCAGGTGTCGTAAGAGACGACTATGGTCCCAAAACCGACTGATGGTAGATCTACAACAGTGAAGCTCAAATGCCCAAGCGCGGATGGGCAGCTGCATCACCGTCGTGAACGTTACGCTGCAATTGCCTACACGCTTGCCCAGCGTGGAAATTATGGCCAAAACACCCCCTTTCAACGCGAAGACACAATTTCCAATAAAAATAATTTCTCATCTAACCATAGCCAAACACTGCTCAATATATCAATCGGTTCAATTTTTTAACAGATTACCAATTGAAGGGCTACTTATACAAGAGTGGCTTTAAAAATTGAGTTAAAAACATTGTTGTTGGAAAAATGCTTTTATAGTTTAGATTAGCCGTGCAGTACCGGTTAGCCGTAAGGTACTAAGGTCGTAAGAGGCGACTAAGGTATGGCGGTTTTGATGAAATTTGGCACAGACAACCTTTAGACCTTGAGAAAGGACATAGGCTATTTTTATTCGAAATAAGGGTTGTAAGGGG
This sequence comes from Heortia vitessoides, assembly GCA_020976665.1. Lineage (NCBI taxonomy): Eukaryota > Metazoa > Arthropoda > Insecta > Lepidoptera > Crambidae > Heortia > Heortia vitessoides. The sequence goes on from JACJUM010003053.1 coordinate 4,810,546, forward strand.
TCGAAAAGAGGGATGAAAAGTTGTATGGAAGTATCGCTATTTTTAAAGCAAGAAACTTGAAACTTATTATTCAGGCCATTCATTCGATATAAGTAAACATGACATTCAAGGTTTATATAAGTTAAGGTAAAGAGGTATGGTACCCAAAAAACTATTGCACGCGGACGTCACTAGTTCTATTTAATTCACACATCTCATATATCCTCCCGACTCATTAGTGGCTTAAAGCACTCGTGTTACGGGTATCAGACAACACATGAACTACAAATATGATACTTAAATACATACATAAACACCCAGACACAGAACAAATACTAATTAAATAATCGCTATTTAATGTTTCCTACAAAATTGTTGTTATTATTGTCTTGTTGGCTGTCCTGAAATAAATGAGTGTAATAAGAATAATTATTTGTGGTAAGTGGGGATCGAAGCGACACCCTTGGTGTTCTAAATTGGGAGAAATAGAAAATGTCCTGACTGTCTGATGGACAACGAAATAAAAGCCATATATATATATATTTAAACAACCGACATTTATTACCACGCTAAACAAAAATCACTCAAAGCATAAATATGTCATACAAGAACGTCGTTGCGCTGGAGATGTAGTGAGTGTTTAGAATCCACCAGAAGAGGTAGCCATAGAATATACACTGCGTAGTTTTGTCTAATATCACCATCCTGAAAAAAATAGAAAATAAAACAAACTTTAATATGAAAGATAAAGAATAGTATGATAAGAATATATGAACGATGGAGTCGTAAGGTTCTAGAATAGAGACCACGTACAAACACCCGCAGCGTAGGTCGTCCACCCGCGAGATGGACAGAGGATCTGACTGAAACCGCAGGATCACGCACACAGGCCGCATACAACCGGTCCAATAGAAGATTACTTGGGGAGGCCAATGTCCAGCAGTGGACGTCTTGCGGCTTATATGATAAAGATGATAAGAGATCGAATGTGGTGTTAAAGATGATGTTGTAACAACAATAGGGGAAGGATTGTTGAGATGGTTGAGCGGAAGTGAATGGAAGAGTTGGTGAAGAACGACTGTGGCGAACATATTTTAAGGTAGAAGTATTACGATGACGGACGTGGACGTTTCTCTTTATGACTTACGTCGTGGATTTAACTATTGACGGAGAGGTTTATCAGACACATCAATAAATGGCACCAAACATTCAATTCACGTCATAATTAAGGAGCCTACAAACGCTCGTATTATCACAATGGCGTTTCCAGCTTTATGACTTGATAATATTATGTCAGATTATGAGTAATTTCACTTCCTCGCTCAGTACCTCCCACTGCACCAGGTGTCGCAAGAGGCGACTGACGTACCAGATCCGACAGATGGCGGTATATCCATCCAAAACAGTGCAGCTCCAATGCACAGGGCGGAGATAGGCTGCAACATCCCAGTCGCGTAAGCTACGATCGGCGATTGCCAACACCCTTGCCCAGCGCGGCAATTATGGGCAAAAACCTCTTTTCTTGGAAAAGCCTATGTCGAGCAGTGGACTTCCAATATCTTCACTGTAGACGATCTTTGAGTGAGGTCTACCTCCAGTAAACCTAACCCAGCTCTTACCTTGTGAAATGCGCTCTAGCTTTCGGCAAGTCTTCGTCTTTCTCCTTCAACAGATACTTTCTCCCGCCGATGCAACATTTTTTGAAATAGTCCTCTTTGTCGACGTTCTCTATTTCATAGTAGAAGTGTTTTTTGTCCTCGTCTTTTATACGGGACCTGAGTAGGACGAAGTTTTTGTTGTCGAATGTCCATTGCTTCGTGATGTAGTAATGCAGCGCGAGGTTGGCTATATAGATGCGGCGTTGGACTTTGAGCAACCTGGATGAGAATAATAACATTTTTTTATTACGTGACCAAGTCAACAAATACGCATACAGTCCGAGTGACAGTAAGCGTCCCAATACTACAGACGTCGTCGACAGACGCTCGCAATATCCGTGGAGTGCCGGCGGAGTGGAATAGTACCTCCTTCTGTACTAGGTGTTGTAAGAGGCGACTGAGGTACCGGAACCGACAGATCGCGGTAACTCGGTATCCATCGGAAGTAACAACAGGCAACAGTTCAGTTGGGTTGGCAGCATCATCCGCGTTGCATAGATACGCTCTACGATTGCCAACACGCGCGTTCAGCGCGGCGTTCATAAAAAAATATTTGTCTGTCTGTTCGTTCCGGCTAATCTCAGAAACGGCTGAAACGATTTTAACGGGACTTTTACTGGCCCACAGCCGATATTATAAAGAATAAGTTGGGCTTCTTTTATTCCTCATAATTCACACGGAAGAAGGAATAAAAGAAATGTAACCCCAGTGCTTGCTAGTCAATAATACGGATTTTTGGCCAAGTCGCACTTCAGAACTATTAAGAGATATATTTTTAAACATCAGCAGGTAATGGTCTTAGGTAATAAAATCAGATTCCGGAAGACTTACATTGGCTTTTTCCCGAGGATCCAGAGAAGCGCGTCGATAAATATGGCGGGCAGGCAATGTAGTAGCAGAACCTGAAATAGTAGATAATATTTAAAAGGTTTCATGCATTGAACAATTCTGTATTTTATGTTGAATAAATAAATTTAGAAAGTAGTTATAACTATCTCTGTAAACATTTCGTTTCGGGCTGTCTTCGTAAATAAAAAGTTTAAGTTTTCTGCCACATTTTTTACGATTTGAAAAATTTTGTACGATTCGCTTGTGAACAATAAAGTGTATTAAGTTTTAATAGAAATCTAACAAGTTTTATTGAATTGCTGCCTAATCCTAATATTTTATATCAAAGATTATCCTTTGAAATATTTTTTAGTTACTCTTACAAGCAAATACTCGTACCTCAAGCAATGTTGATGTAACCTTAAAAACTTATCATTATAACAGCCGTTGGAAGCCCACTGCTGGGCATAGGCCTTTTGGAATGGTGAATTTTGACCATAATTACCGCGCAGGGCAAACGTGTTGGCAATCGCAGTGCGCAGCTATCGCGACCGCACTCTGCATTTAAGCTGCAGTTTTAAATGGATATACCGGTGCAATAAGAAAAAGCCTAAACCTAAAACCGTAAGATCACGTTGAATACAGGCCGCATACAACCTGCCTTTTTGGGGATTACTTGGGGAGGCCTATGTCCAGCAGTGGACGTCTTATGGCTGATATGGTGATGACGAATAAGGAAAAAAATATTGTGGGTTTTCCCTAAGAGATAGATATATACCATCACGGACTTTTTTGTAGACCTTTTTTTGGTTTACAATACTGTAGTACATTATTTTGATCTATCTCGTCGGGTTCAGCCAGCATTTGCAATGGAATCGCAAAAAAATGTGTTTATTCACGACATCATATTGGAAACCTCTAAAATTATCAGTGTTTCTCTACAATATTATGTAGGTATTTGTATATAAGCCATGTATTAAAAACCAAACCGCATCAAAATCCGTTGAGTAGTTTTAAAGATCAAAGCATACATAGCGACAGACAGACAGCAGAAAGCGACTTTGTTGTATGCTATGCAGTAATATACAGGCTAGGACGCATGATTAAAAACTAAGTAGCTAGTATTTTCTTATCTGAGCATCTTTATATATACCAAAATTCATTATAATTATTCTGCAGTTTAATCGTGACGGCGTCACTGACAGCTGACATAGTAAGAACAGTTATAATTTTCGATAGCTGCGCTCTGCGATTGCCCACACGCTTGCCCAGCGCGGCAATTATGGGCAAAAACCTCCTTTCTTGGAGAGACTTATGTCCAGCAGTGGACTTACAATGGCTGGTATAATAATGATGATGATAATTTCCGAGCGGTTTTACAAATTTGGTGTTATAGAGAGATGTCGATAGAAAGTGATTTTAAATAAAGAAGAATGTTCGTTCCTGTCTGTATTTCGAACACAATACGATGATAAGCAGATTTGCGGATAAAATTTGGCAGGCGTTTAAGCGTATTGTTATATTTCGGACAATTTTATATATAAAGCCTACTGGTAATCTGATGTATAAGCTTTATATTATTGTGAAGTTTCTAATCTATTTAGTATTGCATACAACACAACCATACTCACAAATTTTCGTTTATAATGGATAAGGAATTAACTTATGTTTTTTTCTTTCACAGCATCACATATATCGACCCGACTTCGATAAATAAATTAAAGCACTTGCGTTACGGACACCAGACAACAGAAGAATCACATGTATAATAAATATACATATTCAACACCCAAACGCCGTGGTACTGGCGGAGGAAAATAGTACCTCCCTTTGTATCAAGTGTCGTAAGAGGTACCGGGACCGACAGATGGCGGTATAACCATCTGAAACACGGTGGGTAATGGGAAGCAGCATCCCCGCCGCGAAATTTGCGCTCTGCGATTGCAAATACGCTTGCCCAGCGCGGCAATTATGGGCAAAAATTCCTCTATCTTGGGGAGGCCTATGTCCAATAGTGGACTTCCTATGGCTGATATAATGAACATCCAGACACAGACACAGATTGACATCGAACCCACGACCATTGGCACTCAAGATAGGATCACCATCTGCTCCATCGAGCCCATAAATTAAGCACCTTTTGTATTCCTTCAGTGTGTGTAGGTTACCTTGATGTAGTGGATGGTTCGCGATGTAGTGATGGACCCCCCAACGTTCCACAGCATGTCGTTGAGCGGCGTGGATGCAGCCATCCTCTTCCCGATCTCGACCAGTTCCGACATGGTGATGTTGTTCAATTTACCAGCGCAGCAGTTGTAGATCGGTACATCATCACTTGACTCCAACCTGTTCATATATATCATCATATTAACCATTGGAAGTCCACTGTTGGAGGTAGGCCTCTCTAAAAGCCGTACAACTGAGCCGTTGGGTACCGGCAGGGAAGTATAGTACCTCTATCTGTACCACGCGTCGTGAGAGGCGACTGAGGTACTAGAACCGACAGATGGCGAAACATTATAGCTCAAATGTACAGGGCGGAGGTGGTCAACAGCATCCCCGTTGCGCAAGCTACGCTCCGCGATTGCCACACAGCAGTGTTCGCATTGCTGTGTTTCGATTTAGAGAGTGAGAGTTTCTGGATAATGTCAAATTAATATCTTTTAAGCCACAAGGTTAGCAATGCGCTAGTGATATCTCGTGATAGATATATTTTAAGATAGTTTAAAAGGACTGACTTCTTGGTCCCCCTCAACCAGGCGGCAGCAATGAAGCTCTTGACGGAAACGTCTACCGGAATATAGTCAGCTATTAGGTTGGGGTCCGTATAGAGACTGCGCATGATCCCTGAAAAAAAAACAATTAAATTTAGGTACTGGCTATTTTATATCATCACTAGCTGTGCCCGTGACTTCGTGCGCGTGGGAAAGTTTTTTTGGGTACCATACCTATTTACTTCAACTTATGTAAACTTTGATGGCATGTTTATTTATATCGAATCAATGGCCTGAAAAATAAGTTTTAAGTTTCTAGCTCTAAAAATAGCGATACTTCCATACAACTTTTCATCCCCCCTTTATAAATAAAATAGCCTATGTCCTTTTTTAAGGTCTAAAGATTGTTTATGCATTATTTCATCAAGATCGATTAAGAGGTTTAAGCGTTAAAGCATAACATACAGACAGACAGATAGAGTTACTTTCGCATATATAATATTAGTAGGGAAGTGGGGTCATCATCAGCTTTAAAACGTCCAATGCTGGCCATTAGCTTTCTCCAAGAAAGGGAGATTATTGCCCGTAATTGCCGCGCTGGGCAGGCATGGCGACTTTGTGACGAGGTTGCTGCTGCTTGTCTTCAGCCTGTAGTGTTTAAGCTGTGCTGATTCGGATATACACCCAACTGTCATTTCCGGAACCTCAGACGCCTCTTACGACACCTGGATCATAGGGAGGTACTATTCTACTCTATTTTGTCTTTAATTACCGCAATAGGTAGGCGTGTTAGCAATCGCAGGGCGTAGCTTCGCGACGGGAATGCTGCTGTCTGTCCCCTGTACTGTACACATATCTGTCAGTTCAACAAACCCAAGTTGTCCAAAAACTTGGACTTATATTTTTATAGTGTTGAAGAAACATTAAATAATTGTACAGATCCTTGGAGTACCGGTAGAGTAGAATAGTACGTCCCTCTGTACCAGGTCTCGTAAGAAGCGTCTAAAGTACCAAAACCGACAGACGGCTGTATATCCAACCGAAACGGTGCCGCCCGGGTGCACGGAGCGCGGGTGGGCAGCAGCATCCCTGTCACGAAATTTACGCTTTGCAATTACCCAGCGCGGCAATTATGGGCAATATTCCCACTTTCTTGGGAAGGCCTTTGTCAAGGTCCAGCTGTGACTTCCAATGGCTGATATGTTGATGATGAAGTGATATATGTTATACTTTTGTAATAAACTTGGTAAATAAATAATAACATATTATTATAACATATATTATAGTATTTTCGAAGAATCTATATGCGGTATATTTAAAAAAACGCTCGGTAATAATAATATTGCTTATATATATAAAAATTGCTAACAATTCGAGATTTTGTAATCAACTACAACGTACCTTTTCCACAGGCAACTAGAATGCCAACAGGTCCATTGAAATTTTCGATCCAACCTGGAAATGGATCCTCAACGCTGGATATTACTGTAAGAAATATATATATAATTCAATATTTTGCCAAATTCATACTTATCTTTGTATATAAAAAAATCGTGTCGCTGTGTTTGTTCAGGATGAATTTCTAAACTAACTAACTAGCTGTGTACAGTGGGGTCCATTAAGAGATATTATAGTTTATATCTTAAATTATACTAGTAATTTTTGTTTTCATATAAACATATGATTATAATTAAGACAGGACAGGTAAACATCTGTCGGATTAGGTAAAATTATTATATAAAAAATATCAAAAACTAGTTTTTATAATCATATTATTTAATAGTTTCTTTTTAAATCAATAGAAAATTAACTTTTTGTAAAATTTTCTTAATGCGGGTAAAAAGTTGTTAGAATATATTAAACCGATACAGGAATATATACATATATATACATATATATATTAATAATAATAATATTCACATAACATCTCATACGATGACCTGATTCCGTGGTAAGTGCCTAAAAGTACTTGTGTTACTGACATCAGACAACAGAAGAATTACAAATATAATACTTAAATACGTACATCCAACTCCCAGACACAGGACAAACACGAATATCATCATATACGAATATATAATATTTGTCCTAGGTGTGTCCTATGTATATATATATACTTATATATTCTATCTATATATATTATATATATATAGAGACTAAGTCGACGAACGACTAGATCGAAGTAGCCAACCTGGTGACTTGGAGATATTATGTCACATTCCCCAGTAATTTCAGTGCCTCTCTCAGCCTTCAAACCGGAACACAACAATGCGAACAATGCAGTCTGCCGGTAGAAATACATACGACATTTGTATCAATAATAGCAAGTACTTGTGATTCCTCCGTTGTCTGCTATCCGTAACACGATTGCTTCAAGCGACATATCACCGAGTCAAGTCAATGTGTGAGATGTTGCGTAAATTTAATGTCTTTAATACTTTAATATTTACTCACCGATTGAAGGACGAATCATAACGAGTGGCAACTGTCCCTTCTGTTCGTACACCACATGCTCAGCCAGTTGTTTTGTAAATGTGTACGTGTTGGGGATTTCGCCCAGGTACCTAAGAGCAAGGAAGAAGTAGAGATAAGATATATGAGAAATTTAATTACCAGGAACATCTAGACCAGGTAAGCCAAAGAGAGAAAGGGAAAAATAAGTACTGATCAACTTGATTGTCATGTGGTTGCAGCAAATTAGAATACTACCTCCCTTTGAATGATTAAGGTGCCAGAACCGACAGATGGCGGTGTATTCGAAAAGAGCGTAGCTTAGATGCAACCAGGCGGGATAGGGCATTGATTTTTTTTGTATAAATATTACTGCCACCCTTTTTTTTATTTTGTTAATCATAAATTTCCCACTGCACCAGGTGTCGTAAGAGGTATTGAGGTAACATAACCAACAGATGGCGGTATATCCATGTATATGTACAGGGCGGGAATGGGCAGCAGCATCTCCTTCGCGAAAGCTGCACTTTGCGATTGGTAACACGCTTGCCCAGCGCGGCAATTACGGGCAAAAAACCTGTTTTCTTGGAGTGGCCTATGTCCAGCTGTGGATTTTCTATTGCTAAAAATCTAGACCTAAAGTGGATAGTTCTTATAAAATTAGTTGGAAATGCAAAATGTTGACAAGTAAGGTTCACTCACTTAGGCGTTAACACGGTCAGCGCATGGTTGTCGATGGTGTCGCAAACTTTCATGGTGTCCCTCCAGTCTGCGTGGGGAGGGTACATCACCTCCTCTATGACCTCCCGGTTCGTGTTAGAGTAGGATGTTGATACGTGGATGAAAGCCTGAAAGAAAAGGATAAAAATAACCATTAATACGGGAGGTAGACTTCACTAAAGAGATCGTCGGCATTGGTACTTTAGTATCACCTAATTCCACCGTGTTTTCTGGTTTGATGGTTGAGAACCGTAATGAAATTACGGGGTAAATATCATATGGCATTTTCAGTTCACAAGATTGGCGACATCCTAGTGATATTCTAGTGAATATAACATCGTTTATAGGCTGCGGTTAGGTTTACAATGAAGCGGAGCGTATGCTTGTTTGCTGACTTTATAATATCCCTACTTCCCTACTATACAATATTATAATTGCGAAAGTAACTCTGTCTGTCTTTCTGTCTGTTACGCTTTCCCATTCAAAACTCTGAACCGAATTTGATGAAATTTGGCACAGACAATCTTTAGACCCTGAGAAAGGACATAGGTTATGGACATTAGGTTCTTTATCGTATAAACAGATGTAACCCTAAAGCATTGTAATGTACATGGCAATCATTCTCAATCAAGATTTTCATCCATAGTTCTATATATTTAGAATACAATTTTTTGTTAATATTTTTGTTTTGTGTAATATTTTACTAATTTACTTTCAATCCAACAAGATCTTTTTGAGACACTGAACTGTTGTTCAGACGAGGAGGGCTGGCAATAAAAATGTAAAACATCAATGTCGACTCTCAGCTTTTGTGATTAAATTCTCATCACCCAGGATCCTGCGGTACCTGGTGGGAAGCTTCCGGGCATAAGGGTTATCGACTGCAGCCCAAGCGACACTGAAAGTGTCAAGACACTGTTCTGTTCTGTTTTGTTCAGCATTATTTTTTTAAAAAGTTATATGTGTTCTCGTCATCCATCATCATGATCACCATCATCATCTTCTTCATCACCATCATCACCACCATTATCATCATTACCATCATGGCCGTAACATAGGGGCAATTTGCCGATAATAGCTGTGTCACAGTGGCAATTGCCGTTCGTAACTTTGCTTCATTAGAGTTACGTTGTCCGTGATACCGTCATTTGTCGGTTCCGATAGTTCAGCCTCCTTTTACGACACCAAGTATAGGGGGAGGTACCTCACTACTTGCTGATCTACCTTGTGGGTGAATTTATAAACGAGCCATAACCCAACACGCGGACCCAATGCGAGCCGATGATTTTTAAAAACCATTAACTTCACCGTGTCTTAGTACTCGTAGCACGAGGTAATATTTTTTTCGATCACCCACACAAACAGGAACCATGGAAAAAGTAGCTTAACATATCAATAATCGGTGGACGCGTTAAGGAATGCGTCATGAGTATTAAACATTTTCTTTATTATCTTACCAATAGATCTCTGACATCTTTTGCGAACTCGACCATCTCCTTTGTGCCTCCGAGATTCAACTTCGCAGCAAAAGGTAATGGATCATCGAATCTGAAAAAGAGAATTGAGTGTGTCATAATTATCAACATCATATCAGCCATAAGACGTCCACTGCTGGACCTCCAAGCCCTCCAAGTAATTTCCAAAACGACCGGTTGGATTCGGCCTGTATCCAGCTGCGTTAGCTAGATCTGTCCATCTTGCGAGTGGACGCCCTACACTGCGCATGCTGGTACGTGGTCTCTATTCCAGAACCTTACGACTCCATTGGCCATCGGTTCTGCGTACCAAATTCCCTGCCCACTGCCACTTCAACTCACTAATCCGTCGGGCAATGTCGCTAACTATGGTTCTGTTACGAATCTCCTCATTCCTGATTCGATCGTTGAGCTACTTTCAGTTGGCCAATAAGGCAGATATGTAATCTATAGTAGGTATTATTCTTTATTAAATTGGACGGGTTCGATGGTGCAGATGGTAGTTATCCTAGCTTGAGCGCCAAAGGTCGTGGGTTTGAGCAAATATTTATATGATGATATTTGTGATTCTTCTGTTTTCTGGCGTCCTTGATACAAGTACTTTAAGCCACTTATCATGAAGTGAGGTCAATGTATGAGATGATTATTATTTATCATCATTATCATACCAGCCATTGGAAGTCCACTGCTGGACAAAAGCATCTCCAAGAACGAAGGTTTTTTGCCCATAATTGCTGCGCAAGGCAAGCATGTTGGCAATTGCAAAGCGCAGCTTTCACGACGTGATACTGCTACCCATACTTGCCCTGTGCACTTAAGCTGCACTGTATTGGATGGATATACCGCCATTTGTAGGTTCTGATACCTTAGTCGCCCCTTACGACACCTGATTCAGAGGTACTTAAGGTTGGGACGTAAGGAGGTACGAGGTAAAATTATTATTATTATATAAAAAAGTGGTATTCTATAAACAAACATACCGACAAAGTATAATAGTCATAGGTATAGTAGAGAAAACTCCGCGATGCGATTGCTAGCGCGGCAATTATGGGCAAAATTCCCTCTTTCTTGGGGAAGCCTATGTCAAGCAGTGGACTTTCAATGGCTGATATAATGATAGCATAAAGTACTGTCTACGAGTTTGTTTTTTAGAATACCCGTGCGAAGCCAGGGCGGGCGGCTATTTAATAGCCTGACCCAAATCCCCAGGCACCGCATATCATTGGGCAGCCCTGGTGACTCAAGATACAATGAGAGTGAAAAATATAATGAGAAACTTACCTTACGCTAGCAGCGACATGAAATATAATATTCACTCGATTGACTAATAGAGCTCTATCTTCTTCGGATAGACCTGAAACATTTTGTTTTTCAATTATATACATAAAATATACAAAAAAATCATACAGTCCGCGTGATAGTAAGCGTCACTGCAGTCTACATACGCTATTATCATCGCTATTGCCAACCTTGTGTCTTTAAGATATTACGTCACATTATTCAGTAATTGCCGGCCGTGAGGTACCTGCAGAGTATAATAGTACCTCCCCCTATACTTAGTGTCTTAAGAGGCGATTACCAGAACCATCTCGAAGTAGCTTAAATGCACTGAGTGGGAAGCAGCATCTCTGTTGCAAAATTTACGCTCCGCGATTGCGAACACGAATGCGCGGCAATTATGGGCAATATTCTCCCCATCTTGGGGAGGCCTATGTCTGGTGGACTTCTAATGGGAATAATTATGACTCAGTAATTCCACAATCCATCTTTTGAACTGGAATATACCAATTCGAAAACCGCTGTGTGGCGGTAGAAATAGGTGAAAGTGAAGTGGGTAGACAATCTTTGTATGAGGTCTACCTCTAGCAATATCCGGCTTTAAATTTGCATCCTAAGGGAAACTATGTTATTTCTTACGATAATAATCTATATATAAATTCTCGTGTCACAGTGTTAGTAACCACACACCGGAAAGACTTGACCGATTCTTATGAAATTTCATATGCATATTCTATAGATTTAAGAATCGGCTACTATTTTTCATACCCCTAAATCATTCCCCTGAATGAAAAGTTATCTAAACCTACCACTTTTTACTACCACAATTGTGGCATTACAAAATATATACAACACAAAATTTTCACGCTTTTATCACCAACCCCTATTTTCATAGTAACTTTATATGATTTAATTGGCAGGACAACGTTTGCCTGGACATCCAGTAACAATATAATACATTCACACAACATCTCATACATTGACCAGACTCCGAGATAAGTCGCTTAAAGCACGCGTGTTACGAACATTAAATAACAGAGGAATCATAAATATACTACTTAAATACATATATTTGACACCCAGACATAGAACAAACATAAATATATATATATATATTTTTTTTTTTAATAAGAAATTCCCACAACATCTCATACATTGACCCGACTCCGTGGTAAGTCGCTTAAAGCACTTGTGTTACGGACGCCAGACAACAGAGGAATCACAAATATACTACTTAAATACATATATTTTACACCCATACACAGAGCAAACACAAATATCATCATATAAATATTTGCTCTGGGTGGGAATCGAACCCACGACCCCTGGTGCACAAGACAGGATCACTACCATCTGCGCCATCGGGCCCGTCAATTACCTATTTAAAGAAAGATATTTTTGACTTGAATTGATAAATAACCGTTCATTCCGTACAATGACACGAACAAATTCTCACAAACAAACACTTATGCTATGCAAACTAAATCATATTTGCATACGTTGCGTTACCAATTCGTCGAATTGTAAAAGAACGGATGTCGGGTCGTTTATATTGACTTTCATTAACATGAATAATTGACATTGAAACTATAATATCTCAAAGAAACACTTTTATTATGTTTAAGTTTATAGAGACTGCTCACTTAAACATATTAATAGAGATCTTACAAAGGTCTACTGCATTGGTGCTTCTTCATTAACAAATCAGCCATAAGACGTGTCCACTGCTGGACACAGGCCTCCCCAAGTAATCTCCAATAGGACCGGTTGTATGCGGCCTGTGTCCAACACAACCAGATCGTCTATCCATCTTGCGAGTGGACGCCCTACGCTGCGCTCGCCGGTACGTGGCCTCCATTCTAGAACCTTACGACTCCATTGGCCATCGGTTCTGCGTACCAAATGCCCTGCCCACTGCCACTTTAACTAACTAATCCGCTGCTTATTCTCACCTATTTCTACCACCAAATAGCGGTGTTCGCATTGATATGTTCAGGTTTGAAGGGTGAGAGAAGCAGTTAATTACTGGGTAAGTGTGACATTGTATCTTCAGTTCACAAGGTTTACACACTAGTGATGTCTTTGTGGTGACACGAATGTCTATAGGCTGCGGTCACGTATATCATTAAGCAGACCGTGTGCTAGTTTGCCGATTTCATAACAAAAAAACATGAACTGAAAATAATCTTTATACAAAACATACATACATACATCTCGACAGTATCTCATCGAAGTAGGCAAAGACTGTAGATCTCCACTTGTGTGATCTTGGCATATCTTCCTTTAGAAACATTAGTCATACATAATCGTTTATTCTTTTATACCTCTTCTATCTGGTTAACTTATGTTTGCCTCGGTTGGCCTATACCAATACTTTCATTCACTTCCGCTTTATACATTTATGCAGTCATTCTACTTTAAATTATCTTTTCTAGATGTCCAAGTACTCACCTAAACCAGGTTCCATAACATCACCTGCCACCACGAATACTTTGGACGCGAAGACATCAGGCTTCTCTCGTTTCAGGCGGTCAAAACACTGCAATCATAAATACAGTCAAAACCGATTATAACGACATCGTCTACACCGACCGATCGGTTATTACGACCAGATTGTGAGGTCCTGGCCGAGTCTGCAGTAAATTGTTCAGTAAACATACCGGCTATAACAACATCGGATATAGCGACATATCGTTTATATCGACGAACCTATATTGATCTCATCATCTTGTATCTCCAATTATTTCTTAATAAACATTTTTATTTCTTTTATTTACATTTCATTTCAAAACTATATATTATTCTATATTAGATATATATGTACTTATGATAATTTAACTAATTTTGTACTGATAACTAGGTATTGCTTATAACAACTATCGGATATAACGTCGGAAATATAGGGCCCCTTCAATGACGCTATATCCGATTTTGACTGTATATATTTAAATAACAATAAATATTGTGCCGTGAGGTATTAGCATAATAGAATAGTACCTCCACTGCACTAGGTGTCGTAAGAGGCGACTAAGGTCCAGAACCGACAGATGGCGGTATATCCATCCGAAACAGTGCAGCTCAAATGCACAGGGCGGGAATAGGCAGCGGTATCCCCGTTGTGATAGTTGCGCTGCGTTTGCCCAGCGCGCAATTATGGGCAAAAATCGCCTTTCTTAAAGAGAGGCTTATGTCCAGCAGTCGACTTCCAATGGCTGATATGAAATTGATGAAAAATAAAACCCAAAGTGAGAGACCACGTTCCGTACCATTTTTATTACCAGTGATGATAACCAGGCACCGTAACCTATAGATGCTTGCTACCTGGTGTTGAGTACCAAATGCGCGTTGCCAACGTTAAAAATAAAGCTTTTAAACCACTTCCCAATATAAATCTTTTGTATAATGATTATAATAATGCCCACAACATCTCATATATTGTTTTGAGTCTGAGATATGTCGCTTAAAACAATTATTACAGACAACAGAGTAAACAAATGTCATTCCATACACACACACACAGAACAAACATCTGTCCCGGATGAGGATCGAACCTACGACCCTTGGCGTGAAGGATATGAGCGCTGCGAACGCGTCGGATCCCTCGAGAGAAACATCATAGAGATGTACAACTTACAACTGCAGAATATAATTGTGCCAATCTGTCTTCCGACTTGACACCCCTTTTCGACCTTATCAATAGATAGATACGGTCTAAATCCTCGCACGAGTATAAAAGCTTCTCAACCAAGGCTTTCCCTAGGAATCCTGCAACAAAAAAATTGGTTTAAGTTTAAAATACAGGGCGGATTCCATTTAATGTGTTTATTTGTGAACAAACTTTCACAACTCATACATTGACCTGACTCGGAGATACGTCGTTAAAAGCACTTCTGTTACAGGCATCAGATAACAAAAGAATCTAAATCTAAAGAAAATATATTCGGGCCTTATATATGATGAAATTGGCGTTTCGTACGGAAGGAATATAAAGTCGCATTTTGAGCACAGATAACATGCAATTTTGCCATCTCATGGGCAGTTCATTGATCCTTTTTAATAAAAAGAAGATGGGGGCGAGAATCAATAAACTCTTTGGTGGTGGTTTGCATTGCCGCATCGGAGTTAGGTTTTTGACGTGATAACGTCTTATAATTTGATGAAGTCGGCTGCACGCACGAAAAAACATGACTCATGCGGCGTTACCCGGCTCTGAGGCGTTCCGTTTGAGGATTGAAGTGCAAGCGAGAGCGCGGGACGAGCGACAAAGAGGCACAATCGGCCCCGCGTTCGGCAGCGTTCGACATCTGTCTCTCTCGTACTCGAGTTAGCGATACGCCCGCGCGGACAGCTGCTATACAATAATACATTTTCATAAATAAAATTAAAACATTATTTTAAAAAATGCAATCATTCCATCAGTATTTTCTTATGATGTTGTCACGTTCAACTATCGACAGTAAACCGACTTTGCAGACAATCTAATTTTAATCAAATTCCGGAAATAATTGTAATCTGTTGGAGCAAGGTACAGAAAGTTCGGCGGATGTCGAATACATTCCAATTGTAGTTCATCTAACTTAGTGTTTTTTTGTTATGCAGTCTGTGGTCTTGCATTGTCGTGAAGAAGCAGTGACCCAGACCGATTAACGTTCTCCGTAGTTCTCCGTTCATGGTTTGCAGTTGCTGACAATAGATATATGCTGTCTTCTTTTGGCTAGATTTAAGAAATCTGCAGTGAACGACAACGGTCTACCAAACACTCACAAGTAACTTTTTCTAAGTCAATTTTCGTTTAGGGCAGGATATGGCTGGGTCTTTGGGGAACAGCTATTGCGACAAGCGATTTCGATAATTGTATTGTATCCACCTTTCATCACAATCCTTACGAATATTATAAATCTGAAAGTAACTGTCAGTCGGTTACGCAATCACGCCTAAATTACTGAACCGATTTAAATGAAATTTTGTACACAGATACTCTAAAGCTTTAGAAAGGACATAGGTAACTTTTTCATTCGACGTAAGAGTTGTAAGGGGTCGAAAGGGGGGTTGAAAACTTGAATAGAAATATCGCTATTGTTAGAGCTAGAAGTTTAAAACTTATTATTTAAGCTATTGATTTGTATATATAAATAAATTTAACATATAAGTTTATGTAATATATATATATAT